>BSBK01011921.1:0-360085 GCA_027943335.1 Chamaecyparis obtusa | reverse complement strand
TCTAATCATGCGCTCTTAGACTTAGCATGAATATGATGTTACCAACTTAACTGCTAGAGCACATACCATAATTCTATTGTATGCATGTGTGTTGATGCTCTGATCTTCAGGTACTCTGTACATTGTCCAGTCTTCAACATAGCCAATTTCTGATCTTCTCATCAAGTGTGCTGAATCCAAAACACTATATGACTTTTTTCCCATAATGACAACACTATATTAAGTCATATACACCAGTGTAATCAACTTTCCAACAATCTCCCCCCTTTGTCATTGATGGCAACAAAGGAATATGGCAAAGTTGCTAATTGTCTCTTAATACCAAAAACTTCTATCTTATATCTCCCTTATACATATCTATAACGCATATTCTATACATACTCCCCCTTTGACATTAATGAAAAAGGTGCTTCAAAACTATATCTACAAATACTTACAGTGAGAGAACATCTGGATATGCTATTTGTAAGTTTTGGATCTCTTTCTTCCAAAATGTAATCAGTGAATTAACAATCTAGAGATGGGTGCATAGTGCATATTGTAGCTTCTCCATCTTCTCCAAATCTATGCTAGGACCATGATCATATGTCACCAAGGTGACATCAATCTCCTTGATATTCTAATTAAGTATATCTAGTGAGGGTGCAAGAGCATTTCTAAGCTGAGTTTGCCTAGCCCTTATTTTTGACATCTCATTTTCTGCCTTCTCAATCTTGTCAATTTGTCCTTGATATACCTTATTGCACGTATTTACATCATTGGATGGGTCTTTCACTAATGTCTTTACTTTCTCTATCATGGCTTCTACCTCTTTTATCTTCTTGAAATGCTCATTAGTTAACTTTTCCTGATCCATATAGTCAGCAATAATCTTTTTGCCACTTGCTGCAAATTCATTTAAAGATGCTAGTCCAATCTTTAGTGAGCTCAGATCAATTGTAAAGTTACTAACCAGCTCACTGAGCCTCTTCTTCATGCACTCCTCTTCTACAATTTGAGATGCAGATGCTTCCAAGCTAGCAAAGTTAGTTTTAAAGGTTGTGAAGATGTTGCTAACATCATCAACTGTACTGACCTTGGACACTTTCTTGTCTAAAGACAACAGGTTGTTCAATATGTTCACTAACTCAACAAATAAGGGATTCCTCGTCACTTGTTTCTCTTTGGCTTTTTCCATAGCTAAGACACTGATCTTGATCAGGTCTTCTTCTCCCCAAGAATCCAAACTAGTTGTGTTAGGCATCAAACTTGACAACAATGTTGTTGAGGGTAGTGGAGTGATAGAAGTGTTGTCCTCTACTTCTTTTTTTACTTTGATTAGCATTTCAACATATGGCTTATCTATTGGCTCACTTATTTTTACCTCTTCTTCTCCTTTTTCTTCTTCTAACTTTTCTTTATCTTTCTCTATTTCTTTTTCTATTACCTTTTCTTTTTCATCAGTTATATCCTCAATCAATATTTCTTGTTGATTAGGAGAAATGTTACCACATAAGTTCTCAGCCTCTTGAGTTCTTACAAAGGCTTCTTCAAACTTGTCCAAATCCATGTCTGTGGCCACCATACTAACTTTTACATTGTCAATGAGAATTGTTTCATCCTTGTGTGCTTTTGACATGGGCGTAGACTTCTCTACCTTTGTGGATGCATCAACTACATGCACTGAATCTTGTGGACCTGTAGATGATACATTTATGGTCTATGACTCTTTTGCAACCTTTTTGGGTACTTGAGTTGTGGGCACAGTAGCTGGATACATGTGTCTATTCATGAAGACCTTCTCAAAGGCTTTCTCTATTTCCTTTGCAAATAACTCAAACATTTTGTCCATTATATGTAAAGTTCTTGTTTTTGTTCTGAGGTGTGGTTTTACCAGATCTAACATTAACTTTTTCTCCTCTAGAGAATATACTGGAAAAATCTCATCTAAGATCTTCTCTCTTATTCTCAGATCTTCTTCTATTGCGTGTCTCTTTAGGAATTTTAATATGTTCCACACATTATCTGGAATCATAGTTTTTAGTTCTAGGACTATCTTTTTGAACTTTAGCATATTTTTAACAATTATTCCATGGATTTATGATTTGTCAATTTCAATATACTTCTCATAGAACTTCCCTACTTGATCTATCCTACCTTCATCAATGATCCTTGCACTTAACACACTAAGACTAGGTTTGAAGCTTACTTCTGGAGGTGCTTGAGTGTTCTTCATGTTCCTTGTTACTCGCAAGGATGGATGACCAATGCTGATTTCTTTCTTCCTCTTGGGCATTGCCTTATACTCAGGAGGAGCAGTAAGGTAAATTATTACTATGGGCATAGGATGAGTAATATTAGTTTTACCCTTCTTGTCATTTGATTTCTCTATTTTCACCTTCTTCATCTTTGGACCCTCAGATTCTGTCTTTGTTGTAGGTGCGCTCTCTATTTCCAAAGAAATCTTCTCTTGCCTTGCTTTGTCAAAATCTACTTGTGATACTCCATGAATTCTCAAAATCTCTGAAGTAACCTTGGTAACCTTCCTTTTTGTTGCTGTGCTATTCAAAACTACATCAACTTCTCTTGCTTTCTCTTCATAGGTTCCCCATCTTGGCTCATTAGGGTATTTAGGTGCTGATAACAATACTGGAGCATATGCTTCTAGGATTGGCTCTTCAACCTCATATCTGAGTGGATGAATCCACTTTATCCTTGGTTCAACTACTTCCATACATGTTGTATCAGTCTCCACCATAAAGCAAATACTATCTTTGTACTTTTTAACAATGCTTTCTAGAATCATGTATCTCATCTGCATTTTGACCTTGAATGTTTTTAATTCAAGTGTCATGTAATCCTTTAGTGTGCTCTCAGTAGATGCCTTGAAGGATATCTATGGAATAGTAGGAATAGTCTTGTCTAGGTATAAATCTAACACCTTTCCGAGAATGTGGAAGTACATGTATATGATCAAAGACCCAAATCTGAATATCTTGGTCTTGTCATGTTTAATAGCTTTGATGTTGTCTATTAGTTGTGTGTGTAGGATCTCGCACAGATTAAACTCTCCATTATCTCTCACAAGTCTTGCTGCTACAAGAATTATGGCCGCAGACACACTATTCACCCTATTGGTGTGTTGAAACCTATACCCTAGTATCATGGATATCAATCTGATGTCATTTTTCTCAATAGGATCTATAGTCATTCTGTGCCTATCACTTCTTGATTTGCATGTTTTCTCAACAATTTTTCTCACATCCTTGCCCGCTGGAAGAATGGCACCTATCCTTGAGAGGCCTGTCATCTCATGAATTAGGTCTCCTTTAATCCTGACTGGCACTTCACCTATCCAAAATAGGTCATCATGGATCCTTCTAAGTAGGATCTTGATCCATTCTAACTTTTAGAACTCATAAGTCATAGCATATTCCACTATAGGATGATTATTCCACTGCGCATACTCATCCATGAAGGTTTTATAGGTTTCATCATTGTTTCCATGTGTGCTCTTATTCTGTCCAAACCTACTGGTTCCTTTTTGCAATGTATGTATGCCCTAATGTCTTCCACATGCATAACACCCATGGGAGTGTGGGAGAATGCACCTTCTAGGTCATCTAGTGTGGATTTAAATGGATGCCTCTTAAACACATATCTCTTTTTCTCTGCCACATCAAATACAATGGGAGTAGCCATTACTTGTATATCACTTTCCAAATTATCTTAAAACTTCTAAATTGGTGTGACAAACTAGGGTTTCCACAACTGATCAAATGCACTGCTAATCACTGATGAATCAATCTATAATCCTTCCTAATCAAATGCTAGGGCTCTTCTATTCTCTAATTGCTCTGAATTTGAATGCAATGAAAGATCTACAAACTTATGTGTACTTTAAAGTAGGAATTTTTCCATTAATGCTTGTCATGTAAACCAAGCTATCATGGAAAATTTCTAACTTTCATTATGCAAACAATCAGCTAGTGCACTCTTGCACATAAGTTCTGCTAGTCTCCAAAGGCTTAAGTCCAAAGGTGCATACTCTGAGGGTGAGTATACCAGCTGTGCAGGGGTTTAGAGCTAAATTAGCTCCTCCTATGACCCTAAGGGCCATTCATCCAGATGTAGAGGGTGCGTCCACTATGGATACATCCAATAAATTCTCATCAACCTTATCCTTCTTTATCTATGACCAAATCAAGCTCACATCCTCTAAAGCTTTCACAAACTTGACTTCTCCTTCAGTATCCAATATTGTTTCTTCTAGCCTTTTAGGGCTTTCTTGACCTTGCCTCCTTGATCTACAAAACTTTGAGATGTGTCCAGCCTTGTTACAAGAGTGACAAATGATTGGAGGCCTTATATTCCTCAACACATTGACATGGCTCACCATTTTACATTGTCTTGCTAAGTGACCATTATAGTTACATATTTCACATGTAACATTCTGAGAACTTCTTGTATTTGGATGATTCTAATTTCTCTAATTATGTTGATTCTTGTTCTTCTAACTTGTCTTACAATTCATAGCTCTATGACCAAATTTATTGCATGAATAACAGTAACCATTGAAAGGTCTTACCTCTGTACAGTTCCTTGCTATATGTCCATGCTTGTTACATGCATAACAAGTTTGATCCACTAGCTTGCACTCATTCTTGGATGGTTTAACATGATCTTTAGTCTGACTTCTAGTCTCCTTAGTATCTAAGGTGTCTTTTGGTACTTTCATTCTTTCTCGTATGTTGTCAATCTGATTTTGTGCTTCATTGTATCCAATACAGCTAGTATCTCCTTTAAGTCTTCTTGCATACAACTGAGATTCTATCAAATCAGAACTGGTGTGCAATTTATCAATGTGATTATTTGCCTCTTTCAATTTAGATTCCAAGCTTTCTTTGTTTTTCCTTAGCTCCAATATTTCCATGTTTTCTTGCCTCAATTCTTCATTGAGTTGAAGGTTCTCTTTGATCTGTTCATCATAGACTTCCTGATTCTTAGTCAGCTTATCATCCAATTCTTCAATCTGTTCTTTCAGAGATGAATTTTCTTCATTCAGCTTCTTGATCATTATTCCTAAATCACTGGTAGAGCATTCTTTCAAATCCTTTCTTAGCCTTTTGATGACTACTTGAGCATCACTGACTTTTTCTTTTAGTTCTTCAATTTATTTTTCAGATATGTCCAGGTCTTTAAGAGTAGCTTCAAGATTTCTTTTCAAATGTTTCATTTTTTCTTTGTCCATGATCTCCTCAAGTGGTTAAAATTCTTTTCTAAGGACCAGAGCTCTAATACAAATTGTTAGGAATGGGAACACTGAGAGGGGGGGTGAATCAGTGTTCATTGTATTTTATATTTTTACTTTAATTGAATACTTAAATACTAAAATGAACATCAACATAAACATGAAACATGAAATCAACACATAACACCAATATGGTTATAGGGAAACCCAAATAGGTAAAAACCCCAGTGGGAATTGACACCCACTAATATTCTGTACTAGTATTTTATGATCCTCGTTAGAAGATCCTTAACCCTGTTAGGAGTTGCTTTACAATGTGTTTAGTACAATGACCTTGTCAAGGGTTGAACCCTGTTAGTAGTCTTTTACAATAAACCCTATTAGGGGTGTGGATGCACTATCCTAGAGCTCACTTCTCAAGTGGTGAAGGCTACAACCTTCTGATCTCAGATACACACTATATCTGCAGGATGAACTGTCACTGTGACACTACTTGTTTGATCAGTTCCTTTGATATGTTGATGCTTTGACCTCTTGCAAAGCTCTAATACATCTTATCAACTCTTTTCATACTTCTTTTCTTATCTCAACTCTATATCAACTCTATATCTTATTACAATGGATGCATCTAATATTTATATGCACGTACAAAACAAATAACTAGGTCGGCCCTTTAACCGATTACATAAAATGCTTCCAATTGAATTGGCTCAAGCATGTTTACAAACAAACATAATTACATGTTGGCAACCTAATTACAATAGGTGCATAGCCTTTACAACATAATAATATAACCGCAAACCAAAATACCAAGAGTCATCTTCCTACTATGTTCTTCTCTGGCATTTACTATTTGTGCAACTTGAACTCTTTGTATCTTCCTCATACTGAATCTTTTGATCATGTGCTCTTCGACTTAGCATGAATATGATGTTACCAACTTAACTTCTAGGGTGCATACCATAATTCTTTTGTATGCATGTGTGTTGATGCTCTGATCTTTAGGTACTTTGTACACTATCCAGTCTTCAACACTTAGCCAATTTCTGATCTTCTCATCAAGTGCGTTGACTCCAAAACACTATATGACTTTGTTGCAATAATGACAACACTATATTAAGTCATATACATTAGTGTAGTCAACTTGCCAACAATATTGTCTATCATCATTGATATTTTTTTATTATGTCTTCTGAGTAACTCAAGGATGTCTACAAACTAGAGGAGCAAGGACAGGGGCATGATATGTTTCTTTTATTTCTTCTTATGGGTGTGATTTTGATGATCTTGAAATGTTAAATAAATTAGGTGTATGTAACAAGAGCCTTTATTTCATGTGGTATGTCATACATACCTTGACTCTTTTTATTTGAATGCTAAGGTGAGGTTGGAGCTATCTCATTGTCTATTTTATTGAGTGATTTCTTAGTAAGGTGAAATCGATAACATGTGTCCAAGGATATGAATGATAAGGGTTCATTGCAAACATAATATCATTCATTGTAGATGAACAAAAATATCTCTTATTTTCTCATTCACACAAGGCACGCATAGGTATTCTCAGATCCACATGCCTCGATTCTTGTGTAATCATGTAATATCAACTAAAAGTAACAATTAGGACATCTAAGAATCATAAGCCTTGTTGTTTGTGTTAACTTTCCACATCATATATAATAGAATTAGTGTTCATATCCTCATGGTTGCAATCTATCCAAAGAGTTTTGTACTAAATTCGGTGTCCCAAAGTGCTTGATGATGATAAAAAAAGCTAAAAATATCAAAAGTGACAAGTCAAGTGCATATAGGTTTGTATTCATGATAGTGTGGCATCATTTTGGTTAAAAAATGAATCAAAATGGATTATCCTAATACTGGAATTTGAATCAAAACTAGCATCATCTGTACATCAACAATTTTCTCTGTTGACATCAGCAAGTAGATCTGATCATGATTGAGTATCTCTATCACTGATATAAAAAATACCTGCATCACATGTTAATTACATTATACATCTCATTAATAATTTTCATTTTACATCATGCATTGCAGTATCATATTAAACATCACATTTGCATTGCATCTCCATTAGAAAATAAAAAAGCATAAAAAGATAGATCCCATGTAGATTTGCATCCATATACCATCAAATAAAGGAACCATGCATTCATACATCCATAAACATGTGAAGATTATAAATTGAAATGCATCCATAACATAAACACATCATAGACACCAAATAGACTACATCTCATATATACAAAAATATATCAGTGAAAGAGGTACAATCAGATAAAAATCAAAATCAGATCGATTCATCACCATATCAATGTATAAATTTGTCAAGTACATTAGGAGGATTAAAAGGTGATCAATATGCAATCAGAATATCATTGTATCAAAAAAAGAGCATCTATACAAAATTAGGAGGAGAATCAGATTAGGTCTCACTTCCACCCTTTTGACTAGGAGGAGCTAGACCAAGTGGTAGAGCATTAGCTTTGGTAGATGGGGCAATGATACCATCACACTGTGCAACTAATTAAGAAAATAAGGGAACTCTCTAGCTCTCAAGAGAAGTTGGAAGATAGATATCCTGATAGTAAGTTGTCTTATGACCTTGGTATACCACATCATGTCATGCTCTAGCCCTCTTTGTAGTTATCTCCTAGATTTCATGATCATGGTTATCTAACTAAAACTCAAGGACAATGATTATTTCCTCATTCAAACTCTCTCATGGTGACATCTAGGAAGGGAAGTTTGATCATTAGGATCTACATCACCTCCTGTTGTAGGAACATCCTTTGTAGTGGCTCATAGGGGTCTACCAGCTCTATCTCTATGAATTAGGTGACCGAAATCATCACCTCTCACACAAACCCTCCTCAATCCAAAATACCCTCCATCATTTCCTCCACCATGACCTTTGTCCCCTCCATTCCCATCTCCACCTATTACACCTAAGGTCCCTCCCTCACCTCTCCTCCTCTCCCATCACTATCTCTACCTCTATCTCTCCTCCATCCACCTATCCCTCTAGGTAGACCTCTATCTCTCCCATGTCCTCATCCTTGGCCTCCCCCTTGGTCATCACCATCATCATCCTAAGGATCCTCAATCCTTATAAATACCTCATCTAGAGAAGTGAACCTAAGTATTTCATGAACTTGTAGATACTACCTATAAGAATCAGTTGCTATAGCATCAACAACTGTAGGAAGGTAGTATCATTGAATCTATCTCAAAGTAGTAAACTCCTAGACTATGAGAGCATATGATAACTAGGAACTCCAACCCTATCTCTCCTCATTTGTAAAATAAGCATGTAGATATTAATCTCACTAAAAATATCTTGTACTCTACCATATGAACACCAAATGTGAGAAATCACAAAGAAATCTACGGTGTTTCCAAAGTGACCAATCAAATATTTTCTATATAACATATGGGATGAATGAAATGGGGCATTTTACTAATCCTCAACATCTCTATGAGGTTTCCACTCAATATCTTAGGTATCATCGAACAAATAGCATCAGTATTCCATCTTCCCCAAGTAGGATGGTGAAGTTATCCACAGTAATGATCAATATATAGATGTCTATCCCATCAAGCTCTCTCAACCACTAGACACATAAGGAGAATGTGTCCCCAAGCCTAGACCTAAAGAATAAGAACACCTGTAGACATTCTCCTACTATACCTATAAACTACCTCAAGGATCTCCCTATATAAATGGCCTTATAAGAAAGATCCATGGGAAAACCATTGTGGCCTCAACAATATCTCCTCAAGAATACAAACCCACCCACAGAGGAATCCTTGTGCACTACATCAGCCATGATAATACCACAAGTAAAACCAAATAGTATAGAAGGAAGCAAAGCATAGTGGCTCTCCATATAATGTCATGTCACAAATATTTTATCAATAGAAGGATTGGAAAACACTCTCTTGAGAGAATTTGTATCAAGTGTTGGCTGAACATCGTAATAAACTTGTGCACCAGCAACTGGAATCCTCATGATCCTATACACATTCTCAAGAGTGACTGTAATCTCTCTTATCGACATGTGTAAGGAAGGTATTATTCTCACTGTGTCATCTCTCAGCCAAGGAAGTGAGAAAACCATGGTTAACCTAAATCTCAAGTATATTGAGGAGTCATCACAGGCTACATTGACCAATGAGAGCCTTGTCTTGTTTGGATAATCTCTTTATCATGTCCATAGTGTATGGGTTTTGATAGTCGAAGAATACAAGGTTAAACCGCATATGAATCACTAAAAAAAATGCATCAATATCAGGTCAAAATAGGCATCATCAACATATATCCTAGAGCATCAAGGTACAATACAACATCAAAAATCAGTCAGTAGAATCAAATCGGCAAGCAAAATGATCAAATTGACCAACGAAGATCCCAAAATCAAGTCACTATTTTCCAAATGGAAAAAGAAATTGCAAGAAGATTTTCATACGAAGCAAAATCCAGTGGGATACAAAACTTTACATAATACAAAGAATTAGATTGTCCCATATGAAAAATAAGATGTTTTGTATGACAAAATGGGAAAACAAATAGAAAATTTCAAAAGAAGAAAAAATAAGAAGGAAATGAAAAAATATTTAAGAGATATAAAAAATAAATATTTCACCATATTTTTATATGAAAATAAATTGTACCACACACAAAAATTTAGCATTCCATGTGAAAAAATGAAAAAAATAATGTAAAACGTGCCAAAATCAATCAAATTTACAAAAATTAAGGATTGATAAGGAACACTAACTGGTGGTCCATACTTCTGATGTCATCGGTGGTGGTTTAACATCTCAAATTATTGTTTATTTATGGGAATTGGTATGGTTACTGATGGTCAAATTTTTAGTAAGTGCAAAAAATTTGAATAATTTGTCAATTCATACCTTAGAATTGAGGAAATAGGGTTTAAGATGCTAATAGGGTTTCAAAAACTTATTGTCCTAGGTTCAAAACCCTACATTCGGTCTATTTCCTTGTTACTTCTTGATCACTTAAGTAGAAGGGTCTTTGAGTCGTGTCGGGGGGCCATTGTCATATCCTAGTCCTTTGTCTTTATTGGTCCTGTGGTGTTAAAAAATGGGTGGCCCTAACCATTTCTATCATGTGTGACTTTTCATTTTGTATTATCTTTATTGTCCTTAAGGCTCTCAAGTCATGCCAAGCCATGTGCGTAGCATCTCAAGGTTTGTTTCCTCGGTCAATTTAATAGTCTCAATCTCTTGAAAATGTCATGTGTAACTTCACAAGTGTCAAAGTTATATTTAAAATCTATAGCCCCAAAGTTACGCCAAGAGGTTAAAAAGTCTCGAAGTTATGCCAAGAGGTCATGCATATCTTCACAATGTCAAGTCTTGTTTGGTATCAAAGTCCCAAAGTTATGCTAGGAGGTTTGTGGAGCTTTGAAAAAGGTAAATTTTTTACCATCGGTAATGTTCTGAAGTCACACCTTGACTATTTTGTAACTTCTCAATGGTTAAGTGGTTGTGATGGTATACGGTTTTGAGGTCCCGACTAATGACGTGTGTAACTTCAGAAGAAGATGAACATAGATTAAGTTTCCTTCCATGTGGAAAGCATCAAAGAATGGTGAAGTGCATCAATGATCAAAATTATTTGTCAAGAAAAAGGTTCTTAAGCTACAATAGGGAAGACCAAGAATTTTGTAGAGCATCACGATGGTTTCTTGATTACTTTTGTTGAAGGTTTTGAAGCTATGACAGTAATGTCCAAGTAGCTTGCATAACTTTGGAAGGGTTTGAAGGTCATTAGTGTTGATAGTTACGAAGTTGCAATATGACATCTAGCGGTTTGGCGTAACTTCAAAAAGGTTATCAAGTTACAAAAAAAAAATATTCTGAGGTTATGAAAATCTTTGTGCGTGAATTCGTAAGGTTATATTTGAATGTTTGTTTAACGGTTCCGCTCTTGCGAAGATGTTAAGGAGACTACCAACGTAACTTCAAAATAGTGTCAAAGGTTCATATTTGCATGTTGTAAAGTTGAGATGTGGTTAAGTCAACCATTTGCGTAACTTCAAAACTAGGCCAACTAAAATTTTGAAATAGAATGAGTCATTTATTGCAAAGAAAAGGACAAGTTGATGGATAAAAGAGTGACATGTCGGCATGATAGGATGATGATTTTATCTGAGATCACCACAAAAAAATTTGAATAGAGGGACTTGCAAGAGATTGATATGCAGGAACAAGTTGATTCTTTCAACCAAATCAAATCTTGAATGCAGTTGGTATAGAAATTTATCCATTAAAGAAGGAAACTATTGGACTGATTCAGGCGATGCCGCATGAAAGTGGTTGTGACAGTCTTGATATTAAATGAAGATCCATTAGAGGGAGATCAAATAATTCAATAAGTGTATTGTATCTTTGTGATTCACCTATTTTGCATAAACCTACAACATAAATCAAGTTTGATTTCAAAGAATTTGGGTTACCATCTTTCACTTTTTCAATTCCTTCCAGTAGTTGATGCAGTTCTTGAAGTTGTTGACAACTCCTTTTTCTAGATTTGAAGCTTGTTGCAATCCATTACATATGGATTTTCAGGACTGGGAAAAGGGGCCGATAGATATTCAGTTGTTTTCCTTTTCTAAGAATAGGAGTCTCTATAGTCATTCAAATATTGTGTAAGATTCATTTGTGTATTGGGCTTGCATTGAAACTTAATAAAATATGTATGGTGTTATGGTCATCATTTGTTTCTTTTGAGTCTGATCAATACTATGATGTATAAATTTCAAGGAAGCTAATTCAAGGATTCAATAGAAATTTGTTGCTCTAAATCTTGTCTCCTTTTGTGATATTTTTTAATTTTTTGTGTCTTGTGAACAAAGAGTTTAAGATCATAGTTGCAATTTATTTTAAACTATATTAAATATTAAGCTTTTCTTTTGATTCAAGGAATTAAGTAAACGTTTAGTATAATTTGATAGAATTATAAGGTATTGGAAAGGATTTGTGATAAGAAGAGGTTTTAAAGCATGAATTGATTTTATTTTGTAAGCTGAATGAATAGATCACAAACCATAATGTGGAATGGTTTAAATTATACCCAATGAATAAGGCACTAATCAAAGAGAATGTAGTCAACCTGATATTCATTTCCCTCACAATTCAAATAAAAAATGAAGTCAAATCTTTTAAATTCAAGTTGTAGATCTGAATTGATAGCCTCTGCTTAGTTTTTGAGTGGATTGATAGTGTGATTACCTCTTGCAATATCACTTTAAGCAAGAGAAGGTTTTATGGGTATTTATCTACTTTGTTAAGGATTAGTGAAAAGTGATGTTAAGAAGTGAATGAGTCTAATCCTAGGTTTACCCACCTGAATTTTGCAGATTTCAAAGTGTAGAAAGATAATTGCTTTGTTAGTTGGTCCTTGTTCTTTTTTTAGTGTATTAATCATGGGATTTAGCTAACCCCTAGGTACATTTCTTCATTTTCAAGGTATTTAAAATATTATCAAATCAAAAACCAACAAAATGGTGACTCTACTGGGGAGTTTGAATTGAGTTGTCTTTTTGTCTATTCATTTTTAGATTCTCAAGGTTTTTCTGCAAGATACATTCATTTACCATAGTGGGCGGCAACTTGAAGAGGTTTAAGAACTAGCGATTTTACAATATATTCTAAGATGGATGAAAAAAGAAAAGGTAATAGGTCCTACACCAAGGCACATCTAGAGGTTATTCGACACACTGGATTACCTCAAGGAAATAAGAAAAGTGGGCTCAAGAAAATTGGTGAGTCAAGCAATGCTCCTATTTGGAAATATAAGGGTGATAGGGTGATTAACCAATTACACCCAATTAATGAAGAGAAGGAATCCTCTTCTTCCAAGATTACCAGGTTTGAAAATATTGGATACTTCTAGGGATTCCTTTATACTCCTCCCCAAGGAGATGGTCTATATCAATTCAAGGTTGTTTCACTAGTTAGACATGTTGCCTTTGGACAATGTAGTATGAGTCATTCAAGAAATACGGACCAGTATAGGAATCCATCAAACATGCAACATAGTCTACAACTAAAGACCCAGAGCCCTTACAATGAAATAAATCTTATAGACCTAAGAGATACATCATAATCAGATGCAACTACACATGGTCATGATGATTTATTTGATGAACTTGATGCTCTTAGGAAGGAAGCTACAGAGAAAGATGTTAGGAAAATGTGTTTGGGGGATGAAATAAATATGCATACTATGAATGCTCTTCTAGAAAGAGATAGTCTTCTTAGAAGAATGGCATTGTCAAAAGAAAAGATTAAGAGGTTAGAGGCATGTCCTAAGTGTCTATAGTTTGACCTCTTTGATGATTTAGAAGCCCTAAGAATAGAGTTCCAAAAAAAGGAACATCTGGTACAGAAGCAAGATGAGTTTGAAGGTGAGGGTCCATTCATTAGAAAATTTTTCCCATATGAAGTCTCTGAGGAGAAAAGATCTAAAACCACCTCAGCTAAACCTGTGATACATGATAATGAGAAAGGAAAGAAAAAGGTGGCGGGGATCCAAATAAATGAATCTATTGTTGTCTCAAAAGGAGCCCCTCTTGTGTCAAAGCTTGATACAAAAATAGAGAAAGCAAGAAAGGAGAGAGAAGATATGGCCAAAGAACTAGAGAAAGTTGAACATGAAGGATTAGTTGCAAAGATGAGAAGAAAAATCTGATTTCTACAAGCTTCCTCTTCCAATTTTGTCGGGTCATCTAACTCTGGTCAAGGTATGTCTTCTGGAGTTGCTTCTAGTGTTGCTTATGGGAAATAGAGAAATATAAATATAAGTGGAAATTTTGTTAATATAGCTGGTCCTAGTGGGTCTGCTAACCAAATTTTTTAGAGAAGACCTATCCATCTTGAGAGATATAAGAAAATTTTCTTTACCGATATCCCTAGATATCCAGATCTTGTCCCTAATTATCTGAGAGATAAGACCAATAAGTTTACTAGAAATAATGCCATAAGTTGTCAAGAAAATTTGAGATCCTTTGTTGATATGCTTAATGATTATGAGGTTGAGCATGAGGATGTTTTTATGAAGTTATATGTGTAGTCTCTTACTGAGAATGTCATAGATTGGTTTAGAAGACTCCATGATGATAGTATTTACTCTTGCGGTGATTTTAAAAAAAAATTCAAGGAACAATATGGGGATAGGACTAATGCCAGTTTCATGTTGAATGAATTCAAGAATATCAAGAAGAATAAAAATGAGTCAACCTCTGACTTCAAAAATAGATTCTAGAAAGGTATACACAAATTGTTTCAATCCCTGAGATTGGATGATAATGTATGTCTTACAACTTACTTTAATGCATTTGATAGCAAGATGGCATATTTATTGAGGGATAAGGGTCCCAAAACTCTCAGAGATGCTTTTATAATTGTTGTGAATATTGAATGTAATATAAGATCATCTGGTAAATTAGACAAAAGGGATGATCCAAAACTATTTGTTGGTAGGGCTAACAGTAGGAGGGAAACTGATAATGTCTTGGGAAATAAGAAACTAGATGATGATAAACTTGATAACGTGTTGAATACCCTTAAATATTTGAAGGCACCTAATGTCAAAAATAATAAAGGATATAATGAAGACAAGCCCCAGTTTAACAATTTTAATAGGAAGGAGAGGTTGCAAAAGTTCCTTATAATGCCCAATGGAAAGATGGAAAGTCGATTACTCCTCATGTGAAAATAAATAATGATAAGTCTACCCCTAATCCATAAAAAATAAATGTTGTGAATTTTATTGAAGATACACCATGGTGTATGGCCTGCCAATCTCCTCATTTACTAGAATATTGTGCAATAGCCCAGTTTGTTTTAGCATCTCCAGATGAAATTTTTCATGAAACACATCCGGAAGATCACTATGAAAATGTTAGGTGCAACACAGCTGATTCTTTCATTGAATATAGTGATATATCAGACCAGGAGGAATCTGAAGTTGATGTAAATTTACAAAGACAAAGAAATTAAATGTTTCATCAACAGGTCTTTTTTATGAAGAAAATAGAGATGATTCAGTGTGTAATGTGGCATCAAGATTAGAGCATATGGAACTGAGAATACCTTCAAAAGAAGAGATTGACAAAATCAAAACAAATATGATTTCTCAAGTTAAAATTAATTATCAGCTGAGGAACGAGATAGTGAATGATGATGCTAGGAAGCCTGCTAGTATGTTTATCAAGAAGATAAATAATAATGCTTCCGTTGATGGTAAGCCCAAGGATAATTTCATTGTGAAGATTAAGGATATGAAAGGGAAGAAATGGGAACCTAAGAAAGCTGAGATTACAAAGAAAAATGTAACATGGAATGTTGAGAAGAAAGTAAAGACTGATAAACCAATCATTCCAATGGTTAAGACTAACAAGCCCAAGGTGGGTGTTGTATCTGACAAGCTAGAGGAGAATACATAAGAAAAAGGTATGCCTATTGAAATATCTTCTTATACTCCAGTTGATGTGATTTCATTATTATCACAGATCACTATTAAGGTCCCTTTACTAGAAATGTTAAGGATAGAAGAATATAATAATAGGACCTTAGCATGGGTAGGGAGTGTAGATAGTTCTAATTCCCCTGATGATAAAATTTTTGGTAAGCCAATGGAAGAAACAAAGAAAATGAAAGAGGTGGAAGGAATCAGATCTTAGATTCCATAGTTTTATTTAGATAGTTCTACCACTGCTTACTTGGAAAATATTGACCCTTTCTTTCTGAGTATCATAGTAAATGGTAAAATTGTTAAAAACTATATGATTGATTCATGAGCATCTAACACTATGATACCTTTTAAAGTGATGGAATAATTATGACTTAAGGTAGATACTACTCAGGGTAGATGTTGTGCCTTATATTAAAGAGAAGTTCCTACCATTGGAACTATTAAGTCTCTACCTTACAGGCTTGCAGCATACCCTAAGAAGGATATAACCATGAGTGTGTTGGTTGTTGATATCCCACCCCATTATAGAATGTTATTGTCTAGGAAATGGAGTGCATCTATGGGTGAGATTTTGCGATGTGATTTGTCTTTTTCTACTTTTTGTATTGATGATCAATTTTTAAAAGTGGAAAGAGAGCCTAGGGCTCCACACATGATAGAGAAGAATGTGGACAATGACACAACTTGTTTTGTCAATGCTAATATAAATTCTTTTAGAGCTAAAATTGTTGTCACATAAAAAGGAACTGAACCTACCCCTATGGATATTGAAGTTTAAAAAAATTGATAAAGAGGACTTGTGGACTATGTACTTTGATGGTGCTAGTTCAAAGGAGGGTTCAAGGGCAAGTGTTTTACTGATATCACCAAAAGGAAATACATATAAATTTTCCTTCACTTTGAGCTTTACTTGTACAAACAATATTGAAGAATATGAGGCTCTATTACTTGGTCTGAAGTTAGCAACAAAACATGGAATAAAATGTCTGCATGTTGTCGGTGATTTTGAGCTGGTTGTATCCTAGGTAAGGTCCTCCTATGCATCCAAGAATAAAATATTGAAACAACACAAGAATGTTGTTTGGGATTTGATAGAATAATTTGATGCATTTAGTATTGTGTGGATGGATAGGAGTAATAATAAGATGGAAAATTTGTTATAAAATGTTGCAATAAATCTAGATGACATAACATTTGCAGGAATATCCAAGGTTGAGGTACATGTTGGGCCATTTGTGCATGATAATGTTGAGAATTGGCAATTTTTTGAAGATGATATGGGTATTTCTAGATTTATGAATTGTGAAGACAAGTATTATGGACAAGAATTAGACTGTAGTGCTTTTGTTGAAAATATTGATGCAAAAGGCATTATTCTTGGAAATAAGATAATCCAATTGAAAATAAATAAGGTTTCGAGACTGGTTGTTTTAGAAAATATTTTTGATAACCAAGATAGAGCTAAAATAGATACAAGGGATAAAAATATTGATGAGATTGAGGAAATAAATTTGGGAACAAATGAAGCCCCTAAGAAGGTTTATGTTGGTAAAAGCATGTGACCACCTGTGAAGAAAACCTTGATTGACTTATTAAGGAAATATAGACATGTTTTTCCTTGTTCATATGATGATCTAAAGGATTATAGGGAGGATTTATTTCAACATATTATCCCTCTCAAAGATGATGAAAAGCCTTTTAGGAAGAAACAAAGGCCAATTAACCCAACTCTTGCACCCAAAATGTAGGAAGAATTGATGAAACTTAGAGATGTTGGTATAATCAAGCCCATTAGGCATTCATCGTGGGTTTCTAATCTGGTCCCTGTCAAGAAGAAGAATGGTGACATCAGGCTATGTGTAGATTTCATAAACCTAAACTTGTCTTCACTTAAGGATAATTATTATTTTCTCAATATGGAAGCTATGCTACAAAGCGTAAATGGCTTTGAACTAATTTCCATTATGGATGGATTCTCAGAATATAATAAAGTTGTAGTTCAAGAGTCAGAACAATATAAAACTACATTCACTACACCATGGGGAATTTATGTGTATTTGAGAATGCCCTTTGGCCTTACCAATGCAAGGGTAACATTTCAAAGGGCCATGGACGTTACATTTGCAGATTTCATTAATATTTTCTTGGTTGTGTATCAATATGATCTAACAACATACTCTAAGAAGGAAGAAGATGATTTTTTTCATTTGGAGAATATATTTGTAAAAGCTTTGGAGTATGGCGAGTAAACCTAAGAAAATGCTTCTTTGGTGTGACTGAAGGAAAATTGTTGGGTCACTTAGTTTCAAAAGAAGGTTCTAGAATTGACCCTAAGAGAGTGGCTTCCATTGATAAAATCCAACAACCTAAAAATGTGAAAGGTGTTCAGTCTTTCTTTGGACAAGTAAATTTCTTAAGAAGGTTTGTTACTAATTTTTCAGAAATTAGCAAACCTATTTCAAAGATGTTGAAGAAAGGATCTAAAATCAAGTGGAATGGGGAGCCATATGTTTCTTTCCAAAATATAAAAAAAGAAAGCAAGGATGCTCCTATGCTTAAAGCTCCAGATTATGATAATCCAATGCATATATTTGTTGGCATTAAGCAGAATTGCCACTAGTGACAACACTTATTTGCATTCTGGATACAAACCGAGCAGACAGTGCAAACCGAGCAGACAGTACAAACCGAGCAGACAGTGCAAACCGAGCAGACAGTGCAAACCGAGCAGACAATGCAAACCGAGCAGACAGTGCAAACCGAGCAGACAGTGCAAACCGAGCAGACAGTGCAAACCGAACAAACAGTGCAAACCGAGCAGACAGTGCAAACCGAGAAAGTTAGTACAAACCAAACAGGACAGTGTAAACCGAGTAACATCATGTCTACCGAGTCACCAGTATTTACCGAGTTCAAAACCTACTGAGTGATCAGTATGAACCGTGCCTTCACTTCTACCGAGTGCATGACGATGCCGAGTAATGCAGTGGACACCGAGTATCAGAAAGTCATCGAGTCAGTTTGCAGGAACCGTGTAACCATACTTGGGCTGACTTAGTAGCACTTATGTTTATTTGTCAAGCCGACTGTGTAATTGTAATTGTAGTTAATTGTTTAAGACTTGTATATAAACAATGTTGTAAAAATATAAAGATGTATGAAATGTATGAAGTAGAATATATGTGAAAGAGAAAGAAAGGTAGAGATAAGTGAATTACAGAAGGCTTCAGAAGTATAAGGTACAGCAAAGACAAATTCATCACAGAAGGTGATCAGTACATCAGCGAATCTCAATCAGCAATCCAGTTGCAAAGCAAGAGATCTACTGTTTCATTCTAACAGGTGAATCAGTACTAAATCCTTTAACCGGGTAGACTTAACAGTTTTTGTAAAAATCTCTTTACCGAGTGCATACTTTATTGTATGTTTGTAAATCCTTTAACAGGGTGGATTTAGCAATCCTTATTGCTCCTAACAGGGCAGATCATCAAAAGTGATCAAATTGTAAGCCTTAACCGGCCAACTTTATTCTGCAGTATTAAAGCTTTGTGGGTTTCATCCCCACCCCAGTTTTACTTTCTTTTGGAAGGTTTCTAGGTAACCAAATCTATGTGTCATTATTGTGAATGCTTTTAAGTTTCATGCTTTCTGTATGCAAAGGTTAAAAAGTAAATTACATGTTAAAATTGTAAGAAAATTTGGAGTTACTGATTCACCCCTCCCCTCTCAGTAACTCGGTTAATTCCTGAATATTTCCAACAATTGGTATCAGAGCAGCATTGGTTCTCAAGATAAAGCTTAACTAGCTTGAGCAAAGATCCAGGACAATGGAGGTATTCAAACTGAACAAGGTGATTGAAAATGAAAAGCTAGATTTGGAAATGGCCATAGCTAAACTCAAAGAAGTAAAAGAACATCTTTCCCAATCCCTAAGAAGAAGGAAGGAACTTGCAAATCAGATGAATGATCAGAATTACATTGAAGAAAAGATTGAAGATCTTCTTCCCTCAAATAACTCAGATGAAGCAAACAATGCTGTCAAAGAACTCCTAGAAAAGAATGGGTCTCTGTAGGAAGAAGTGAGAAAATTGAAAAGAGAACAAGAGCTACACTCTACAAGATTCTGTGAGATCTTGGAACAGAGAAACAAGTTGAAAGATGAATTAGATGGAAGAAACATTGAAGTCCAAAATAAAACCCTTCAGCTAGAAAACCTAATTGATCAGATCTCTCATACAAATGAAGAAATTCTGAATCTAAGATCAGAAATAGAAAACACAAGAGAAGAACTAAGATCTGAAAAGGAAATCAATCTAAGATTGGTGGATGACCTAAACGCTGAAAAACAAATCAATGAAGGAATGCTGAAAATTCAAGAAGACTTGAATCAACTGTATGAGCGAAATCTTCATAGGCAAAAAGGAAAAGCAGGACTTGGATACAAAGGAGAAGGCGAATCCTCTAAGCAAGGTACTCAAAGAAATCAAAAACCTACTTGTAATCATTGTGGCAAAATAGGACATACTTCAAATAAATGTTGGAACAATGAAAAAGCAGAATTCAATGGAAAATGTTATAGCTGCAATCAACCTGGTCACAAAGCAAATGAATGCAGGGAAAAACCTAGATTCAAAGGTAATTGTCACAAGTGCAACAAACAAGGTCACAAGGCATCCGAGTGCAGATCCAAGACATTTAATCCAGCAGAACAAATTATGAAAGCAATGTTTGGATGGGACTATAACACCTGGTGTAGATGTCATTACTGTGGAGAATATGGACACATTGGCATGAATTGCATAAAACATCATCTAAGGAAAAGAGATACTACCGTAAGATGTTTCAAATGCACTAAACTCGGTCACATAGCCAGAAACTGCATGAATGCTAGTGAAATTGAAGAAGGAAAGAAGAATGAAGCAACTAAGGTCAGGAAACAGGTGAGACAAAAATGGATTCCTAAAGCTACCGAGCAATCCAGTCCAAGTAATGGAATGGATGGCTCTACCGACTCAAACTAAATTTCCAAGGAAGCACTGGAACTGTATTCTCATAGACCAATCTCAAGCAGTTCCAGAACCAAAATTTAAAAGAAAGATCTAAATCAGCATACAAGATGCAGTGAGATCACAGGGAGGTCGGTATCAGTCTTCACCGAGCAAGGTCGGTATCAGTCTTCACCGAGCAAGGTCGGTACCCGTCTTTACCGAGCGAGGTCAGAGCAATATGAATTCTTGAGTTCACCGAGTTGCGAAGTCTTTTCCGAGAAATTAATTCTTAGTGGGTGACAGTCTGTCAGAACTCATACCCTAATTTGAAATGAGCATTAATGACAGAGTTGTAAACAAAAAGCAAGTAATCGAACTCATTCTTCACCGTGAATCTTTAGCACTTTGTGAGCAGAAAATTTCAAGAGCAACCCGGTGATTCAATACTTTTGCGAAAGGAATTTTCTGTGAGCTACCATGGCATCATCTAGCACTTCAGCGAAGAAAGGATCTGATATGTTAGTCCAAGGGGAGTGGAAAGCACCAGATTTTAAGATCGTGCCCGCAATTGCAGCAGCCCTAGATCCGAACGGAGCTCAATCTCAGATTCCTCCTAAGGTACTGCTTATTAACGATATCCGCAATCATTTTAACTGTTCAATTCATGAAATGGGGAACCTAGAACTAGATATTGTGCGTGAGGAACTATGTGTGGATGGTATTCTGAAACCCGAGCACAAACATCTGGAAGATAAAGGTTTAGTTCACATTGCACATCTACCTCGAAACTTTCGAGATAAATGGGTTAGATATATTCTCAGCCGTGTACATGATGGCAAGATTTGGCTTGAGCAACCTATTGAGATCACAAAGAAGATGATTCAACAAGTCACCGGTCTTCCCATGTTGAACAAAGCTAAAACTACCAAAACCCTAGGTCGGACGGAACTAGAGAAGAAAACCCTAGCCGAGTGGGATGGTAGAGGCATGAAAGTTAGCAGCATTACCGACACTGAACTGAAGTTTGGTACACACATTATTGCCCATAAGATTTACAGTTCTAGTCGACAGAACAGTGTCTCCTGTGAAGCTATTGACCTAGCATACAAAGTGGTCAAGAATAACTTGACATTTGACCTAGCAGACTTATTGTTAAAACAGTTTAACAAAAACATGGAAAGCATCAAAACTTCCAAAAACAATCCATGTAAGTTTGGATCCTTGTTGGTCTGTCTATTCTTCTATGTTCAGAAATTCTTCCCTTCTAAAGGAAAAGTTGTATGGAGAAAAGATGTGCCAGTCCTCTATGAAATAAATGAATACATCTCAGAAATGGGTGAAAACTTTGAAAGCATCATGGATAATTATTTTGAGTCTTTCAAGGAGAAAATGAATGACAGATTCCGGATTCCACAGAAGTTGGTGGAAGATTACAAAGATGACATCTGTTTTATGGTAGATTGTGATAATGTGTATATTCAAGCAGTTAAACCGAGGACTGTATATGTAAAACCTCTTCCTTATGAGGTAAATATTGATGAAACCAAGAATATCATTGAAGCTCTTCTTAATCAGCCTGTCAATCCCAAAGCTCCATATTTTGGAACATATGATGAAGCTAAGGTGAGAATTGAACTAAGCATAAAGCTTCCATAGGCGGTAAACAAAGGAAAGAAGAGGATAGCCAAAATGCAAATGATAACCGAGGACAAAGAAGAAAAAGATGAAAAAGAAGAGGAAAAGGATGAGAAAACAGAGGAACCAGAACCTGCAAAGAAGAAAGGAAAAGTTTTCATCACTAAGGCAACTATGCCTCCCACTGTTGTGTTTACAAGGAGAAATACAAGAGGCAAGGCAGACAAGGCAGATAAAGACATAGTATTCAAAAGGCCTCCTCTAAACCTTCAAGAAAAGCTTAGACTCTTTAGAGACGGAACAGGATCTGGAGTAAGTAACATAAAATCCTTAAGATATGAAACCAGATCGGAAGCAGAACAGAAGGAAATAGAAGATGCTATTATTGAGAAGATGGGACAGTGGAAATACTCTCCTGAAGAAATTGCCCCACAGGTTCCAGCAGCTCTATTGAATCCAATAAAAATGAGATGGAGCAATGCAAAGCAAATGGTGATAGACATATTTGATCAAAACCTGAGACAGTTGATGCCAAGCTTGAATAATGATGAAGTAAAGAAGGCATTAAAAGAAAATGAAAATAAGATGACATTGAAGTTCAATACTTGTTTGATTTTGATCAACAATATTGAATCGGTTGTGAAGGCTGCAAATGCCACATGGAAGAACATATACCACCTTCACCAACCGAGTATTGAAACTGTAATAATAAAAGATATTGAAGATGACAGTGATGAACAAGAAGAAGACACTGAGGTAGATGATACTGTGAGGATAGCAGCAGAAGTCATTGCATCCCTTCCTACCTCTCCAGTGAAAGTTTCTACATCCAGCCCAGAGACACCTTCAAGCATGGTTGTGACAACTTCCACATTTGTCCAATCATCCATAGCAACAACAGAAGCAGCTACCATTTCTTCTACCGAGCTGCAGTCTCCTGCACCATCAAGTTTTCCAGCAGTAAGTTTTCCAGTTTTTGAATCTTCAAGTGTAAATATTTTAAGCTCTCCAGTAGAAAGTATACCAGTATCTATAGCCAGCCCTACTTTATCTACTGTCACTACTACCAAAGCATTAAGTACAGATAAGCCTAAGGCTCTACCGAGTATAAAATTTTTGGGTAAAAATGTAGTAGAGGATATAGACCTAGATGAAGAGATAGAGATTCCTACATTAGATTTTGCAAATCTATCAGCGGACCAAATGCAAAATATAGGTGAGATCCTCCAAAGGAAAGCAAAACAAAAGAAGCTTAAAGAGGAGAGAGACAAGGAGTATCAAATCATCAAGGATGCTAAGGACATCTTGTCTGATGCATTAGGCATTAAAGTAGACTCCTCCCAGCATGTTTTGTTACAATTAGCAGAAGCAGTTGATAAATACAATGAGGATTCATTCGGGACAGAAAAGTTAGTTGAAAGAGCTGAGAAGAGATTCAACAATAAAGTGCTTGAGCACATTGCTCAGCACATAGCTATTAACCAAGTGGAATTGTCTTCAGTTTTGTCTAACATTGAATCTATCTATTCGAATGCTACCTCTCTTTTGGCCAGACTGTGCAATATTGCCGAGTTCACAAAGGATGTTAAGGATAAAATGAATAAAATGGATGAGGATATGAAGATTAGCATACAGAAGCTGCAACTTGAACCAAGTTCAAGCTCTGCTCATCACATGAAAATTTCACACCTATCTAATATGCAGTCTGATCTACTGAAAGAAGACACAAGGATCCGGTCCACACTGCTAGACATCCAACACATGATCCTTCCCATCATGAATACAATGTATAAGCACATTGAACATTCCAAAACATTGATTCATGACAATCAGTTCTCTATAGCAGATCACATGATTCAACTCTCTGCAGAAGTCCAAATTACTATACAAACATGTAAGATCCTGCAAGAAAGTTGGGACAGAACCCTGGCACTAATAAAGAAGGTACATTCTGATTTTCTATCAAATTTTGGATTATCTCTGTAAATAACTTGTATATGCACCTTTTGCATTATCGTCAAAAAGGGGGAGATATGTATAGAAGGAGAGATATGTATACTGTATAGATTTGTATAAAAAATAGTTAGCACATTGAAAGGGGGAGACAATGTATAAAGCCCTATAACAAAGACAAATTTTGAAAAATCAAAATAAAACTCAGCATGATTCGTGTATATAAATTTTGGCCAATAAGTGTTTTTGTCACTAATGCCAAAGGGGGAGATTGTTGGCATTAAGAAGAATTGCCACTAGTGACAACACTTATTTGCATTCTGGATACAAACCGAGTAGACAGTGCAAACCGAGCAGACAGTACAAACCAAGCAGACAGTACAAACCGAGTAGACAGTGCAAACCGAGCAGACAGTGCAAACCGAGCAGACAGTGCAAACCGAGCAGACAGTGCAAACCGAACAAACAGTGCAAACCGAGCAGACAGTGCAAACCGAGCAAGTTAGTACAAACCGAATAGGACAGTGTAAACCGAGTAACATCATGTCTACCGAGTCACCAGTATTTACCGAGTTCAAAACCTACCGAGTGATCAGTATGAACCGTGCCTTCACTTCTACCGAGTGCATGACGATGCCGAGTAATGCAGTGGACGCCGAGTATCAGAAAGTCATCGAGTCAGTTTGCAGGAACCATGTAACCATACTTGGGCTGACTTAGTAGCACTTATGTTTATTTGTCAAGCCGACTATGTAATTGTAATTGTAGTTAATTGTTTAAGACTTGTATATAAACAATGTTGTAAAAATATAAAGATGTATGAAATGTATGAAGTAGAATATATGTGAAAGAGAAAGAAAGGCAGAGATAAGCGAATTACAGAAGGCTTCAGAAGTATAAGGTACAGCAAAGACAAATTTATCACAGAAGGTGATCAGTACATCAGCGAATCTCAATCAGCAATCCAGTTGCAAAGCAAGAGATCTACTGTTTCATTCTAACAGGTGAATCAGTACTAAATCCTTTAACCGGGTAGACTTAACAATCTTTGTAAAAATCTCTTTACCAAGTGCATACTTTATTGTATGTTTGTAAATCCTTTAACAGGGTGGATTTAGCAATCCTTATTGCTCCTAACAGGGCAGATCATCAGAAGTGATCAAATTGTAAGCCTTAACCGGCCAACTTTATTCTGCAATATTAAAGCTTTGTGGGTTTCATCCCCACCCCAGTTTTACTTTCTTTTGGAAGGTTTCTGGGTAACCAAATCTATGTGTCATTATTGTGAATGCTTTTAAGTTTCATGCTTTCTGTATGCAAAGGTTAAAAAGTAAATTACATGTTAAAATTGTAAGAAAATTTGGAGTTACTGATTCACCCCTCCCCTCTCAGTAACTTGGTTAATTCCTGAATATTTCCAACAATATTTTCCTTTGCATCCTTTCATACAATGGTTGCAGTACTACTATAGAAAAATTCAGAATAATTTGAGCACCCTATTGCATTCTTTAGTAAATCACTTCAGTTGTTGAGTTGAAAGTGGGCTTATGCACTGGTGAAGGAAGTAAAATCTTTTAGATGCTAGTTGATGGGAGAAATTATGGTTGCTTATGTGCCTAATGTTGTATTAAAGGATATTTTCACATAGCAAGAAGTCTCATGTAGGAGGTGTAGATGGATCAACGGGATCCAGGAGTTCAACATTGATGTTCAAATTACAAAACTAGTCAGAGATCAAGGGATTGCGAAATTGATGACTCGGGAGAACCTAGATACCAACCAGATAAATTAGGCTGAGGATGAGAAAAGAGCTTAAACATGTGATATGGATCTTTATGACAGGTATACTGACATCATTTATTATTTGCAGAAAAAAAAGTGCCATCCTAGTTTGAGTGAAAGTACTAAGAGAACTTTGAAACTTCATGCCATAAAGTATGCAATTATAATTGGTAAGTTGTGGTGGAGAACTATTGATGGCATATTTTTGAAGTGTGTTGACAAGGAGCAAGAAAAAAAAATTGAATGATATGCATAGTGGAATTTGTGGTGGCCATTATATGGCTAAAGAACCTAGACACAAGGTGATAAGAGTAGGATTTTGGTGGCTTCATTATTTGAAGATGCTTTTGAGCTTGTGAAGAGATGTGATGCATGCCAGTGATTTTCTTGTAAGTTAAAGTTTTCAAGTAATTTTCCCTTAAAACCTATTGAAGCTCAAGATCCTTTCCAACAATGGGGCATATATTTTATTGGAGAGATCTTGAATAAATCTAGTGGTGGTCATTCATGGATTTTGGTGGCCACTAACTAATTCACTAAGTGGGTAGAGGTTGTCCCTACTAGGAAATCCACTAGAAGGGTTGTAATAGAATTTATTTTAAATAATATTATTAGCATATTTGGATGTCCAGGGAGAATAATGATAGATAATGCAATGTGTTTTAGATATGGTGAGTATATTGAATTTTATAAAAATTATGGTATAAGTGGGTCCAATTCATCCCCTTACCATCCACAAGGTAATGGCCAGGCTGAATCAAGTAACAAGAATCTACTAAAGATCGTCAAAAGGATCCTTGACACTAATAAGAAATAATGGGATGCTAGGCTACCTCTGGCGATTTGGGCTTACAGAGTGACTGTAAAGAAGTCAATTGGATGTGCTCCATTTGATCTATTGTATGGATCCAGGACAAATTTCCTCACAATAACTTGATTGGAATGTATAAATTTGTTCAGTTGTATGATGAAGATGTGGTTGATGAGATGTAGGCCAAGATGGATGATATCTTGGAACTGGATGAAATAAGAAGATAATCTACATCAAGGAATGCTAAGCTACAGATGCAAGTGAAGAACTTGTATGACATAAGAAATACAGAGAAAGTTTTGACATTGATGACCTAGTTCTTTTCTGGAATGCCATATTGGAGGACAAAGGAAAGTATGGAAAATTTGATCCTATCTGGTTAGACCCCTACTTAATTTATAAGAAGTTGGGAGAAAATTCATATTTAATTATAGAACTCTCTAGTGACATTTAGGAATTGCTTGTTCATGGACAATTTCTAAAAAGGTACTTCTTGTGAAGGTGTTTTCTTTTCCATGAGAATTAGTTAGGTTTGCAAAGTTTGTATATATTCCTTTGGTGTGCATGTGTGTTTACCTTCCTATTTTCCTTGTATATAGGTTTGGTCAATTTTTATGGTGTTCTCTACAGTCCTGTTGTCAAGTTTGTGGTCTTCTCTCCTAGAATTTCATAATCCTTGTATGAATGCAAGCTATTCTTCATCCCTAGATAGAGCCACTAGTGGTCAAATTTTTAGCAAGTACAAAAAATTTAAAGAATTTTTCAATTCATTTCTTAGAAGTGAGGAAATAGGGTTTAAGATGCTAATATGGTTTTAAAAAATTATTTTCCTAGGTTAAAAACACTACATTTGGTCTATTTCCTTGTTACATTTTGATCACTTAAGTGGAAGGGTCTTTTAGTCATGTCATGGGGCCATTGTCATATCCTAGTCCTTTATCTTTATTGGTCATGTGGTGTTAAAAAATGTCTAGACTTAACTGTTTCTATCACATGTGACTTCTTGTTTTGTATTATCTTTGTTGTCATTAAGGTTTCGAAGTCAAGCCATGTGCATAGCATCTCAAATTTGTTTCCTCGGTCAATTTAACAATCCTGATCTCCTAAAAATGTCATTTGTAACTTCACAAGTGTCAAAGTTTTGTTTAAAATATATAGCCCCAAAGTTATGCCAAGAGGTTCAAAAGTCCTAAAGTTATGCTAAGAGGTCATGTGTAACTTCATAATGTCAAGTCTTGTTTAGTATCAAAGTCCCAAAGTTATGCCAGGAGGTTTGTGGGACTTCTCAAGAGGTAAAGTTTTGACCATCGGCAATGTTCCCAAGCCACTTCTTGACTATTGCGTAGCTTCTCAACGGTTAAGTGGTTGTGATGGTATAGGGTTCTAAGGTTCTTACTGACGATGTAACTTTGAGAGGATTTGAAGATGGAGTAAGTTTCCTACCACGTGGAAAGCATCAAAGAATGGTGAAGTGCATCAACAGTCAACACTATTTCTCAAGAAAAAGGTTCTAAAGCTATGACAGTGAAGACCAAGAAGTTTTTGGAGCATCGTGAGGGTTTCTTGGTTGATTGTGTTGAAGGTTCCAAAGCTACGATAGTAATGTCCAAGCCATTTGTGTAACTTCAAAAGGGTTTGAAGGATGTTAGTGTTGATAGTTATGAAGTTTTGATATGGCATCTGGCAGTTTGGTGTAACTTAGGAAAGGTTAGCAAGCTCCAAAAAAAATATGTTCTGAGGTTCTGAAAAGATTTGTGCAAGGCTTCACAAGGTTATATTTGAATGTTTGTTTAACAGTTTTTCTCTTGCGAAGATGTTAAGGAGAATGTCAGTGTAACTTCGGAAGGGTGTCAAAGGTTTTGATTTGTATGTTGTGAATTTGATATGTGGTTAAGTGAACCATTTGCATAACTTCGGAACCATGCCAACTCAAGTTTTGAAATAGCATGAGATGTTTACAGTGGAGAAAAGGACAAGTTGACGCATAAAATAATGACATGTCGGCATGACAAGATGATGATTTTCTCTTAGATCACCGCCAATTTTTTTAAACAAATGGACTTGCAATAGATTGATATGCAAGAACAGGTTGATTCTTTCAACCAAATAAAATCTTGAATGTAGTTGGTGCATAAATTTAGCCATTAAAGAAGGAAACTATTGGAGTAATTCAAGCCATGCCACATGAAAGTGGTTGTGACAGTTCTAATATTAAATGAAGAGCCATTAGAGGGAGATCAGATAATTCTAGAGTTGTATTTTATCTTTGTGATTCACCCGTTGTGGATAAACCTATGGTGCAAATCAAGTTTGATTTTGAAGAATCTAGGCTACCATCTCTCACTTTTGTAATTACTTATAGTAGTTGATGTAGTTGTTGAAGTTGTTGACAACTCCTTTTTCCAAGTTGATGTGTTGGCTTCTGATAAAATCATGACACTTGATTTTATATCCTAATTAGGTTCGAGTCTCATGAACCACTCAAGGAAATTCAATCTTAGCCACCGATTTTTCATGAAATTCTATAAAAGGAAGCTCAATCCAAGCTTAAATAATCTAGAATTCAAGTATTAAAACCATGCCAAAATCATTCTTGAGCATTTAGAGAGAATTGCATATCATTTTGAGAGTTAATTTTATTTTAGATCATCATGTTGCAGCATTTTAGCTTAATTTGATCATCACTCTTAGCTTAATTGCATTAGATTTGCATTGTTCTCATGGATTTTATCATATTTTGCATTGTAGATGTATAATTTCAAGATTATGGACCAAATGAGGATGTTTTCTGAAACATGGGCAATGGACTAAAATTAAGGCTCTCTCTCTCTCTCACACACACACACACACACACACACACATTAGACATGTATTATATATTGGATATAAATTATTTTCTTTTATATTTATATATATGCATTTTCTTATTTTGGATTTTGATTATGGATGTTTTAGTTTGTATTTTTTACTATTATATATATATATATATATATATATATATATATATATATATATATATATATATATATATATATATATATATATATATATATATAGTCATATATACATGCATTATTGTATATTATATGGATATATATTATATACTTTTATATTTATATATATGCATATTCTTGTTTAGCTATTTTTTATATATGTTTTGGTGTTTGTTTACATGTTTTTTCTTTTTTTCTTTTTATTTTTAGTGTGTTTTCTACCTTTTGTCCTTAATTGCATTTCTTGTTTTTATTTCTTTCTAATCATTTCTATTTTCTCTTTTCTAGTTGTGTTATTGTTATTTTCTAGTTATTGTTATACTTTTTGATATTATCCTTATATGTATTTATTTATTTTAATAGTCTTCCTTTTGTTGTAATTACATTTTTTTAATTTCTTATATATATGATTGTTATTGTTCTTTTAGTAATTAGTGTCTTTCTTTAGTTTTATTTTCCTCTTTAATTTTAATCTTTATTCTTTTTATCTTTCTATCTTTGTATTATCTTCTTTTTAGTATTTTTAATTATTTTCATTCGCTTTTTTTTCATTTATTGTTATTTGTTTTTCTTAATTCGTAATTATAATTAGTATTGGTTTTTCTTTTATATTATTGACCACCTTGACCCCTTGAACCATGTTCATCCTTTTCTTTCTCTATCTTCCCTCTTTTTGTGTACTCAAGGTCAGCAACAAATCTATTATGATTATCTTAGCTTTCTTAATCTTGATGATGGATCACCATGTGGGATCTAAAATGTTATACACAATTTAATCCTAAAATAGTTATATCTTAAAATTAGGCTTCCAATCACACACATAAAAGCTTACTCCATCCATCAACAATGGACTTCCTTTTAAAATATCATCCTTTCTTCTAGTCATATTATATTCTACTAGGAAAAAACCTTTCAACATGGATTTTACTTTTACATCCCTAATTCAATGTTTTCTACACCAATTCTTCATAAGTTTTTTATTGCCAAAAACGTGCCCACTTAGTGGAGAAAGTATTGAGTTTAAGACAAGATAGTGAGGGAACAAGGTCCACAAACTCTAGTGATATTGTCTTCTATAGCTACAATTAGACATTTGGGTACCAATATTTTTGTGCTATGTTCCTCTTGTTGGAACCTTGGGATTTCATCTTTTCACATTTCTTCTTTATTTTATGGCTTTCTTGCTTGAAGGTGGAGAGCTTGTACTCTTGAAAGAGAGGTCACAAGTTCAAATCTTGCAAGGGGTAGGGTACATACACCTAATTTCTAGTTTAGTTGTGTGCCTTGTAAATTATGTAAGAGGTAGTCCCATATTACTAAAAATCATTTGTAGGCCGAAAAATAGATCACATGATATCGAAGACTATTAAAAGATCCATTTCCATCACCTCTTTAATTCTCTTTCTCCATGTCAATTGTCTTATTTTTTATGTTTTTTCATCCTACTATTTAATTTATATTTTTTTGGTTCTTATGTCATTATTATTATTATATTATATTATGAAATTATAATTCTTTCCATATGTAAATAACTCCATTACATAGATATTTATATCTCAATATTTTTCAATAAGTACATTACAACATAATCATGTGTGTGTACATACACACATACATATACATATATACATACATGTATGTATGTATGTATGTATGTATGTATGTATGTATGTGTGTATGTGTGTGTGTATTAGATAGAATTAGTGAATTATTAATATCATAGATAGATCTGAACTTAGAAAGGTAAGGTACAAGTGCAACCTAGAATTATCATTAGACTTGTATTCTTCGCAGATAAGTCTACTCAAGTAGGAAGAAATGATAGAAAATCCTCCTTAAAAATAAAGGCCCAAATGGAATCAAAATAATCTCAACATGCAAACAAGTTTTAATTAGGGGACAGGAGCTAATAGAGCATTTGAATGACTGTGATAGCAGTTATTCATTTAATACCCACACTTGTTGATTTAATACCCACACTTGATTTAATTTCCAATATTTTGGCAATGTTGCACCACTAATTGTGACTTTAAATTGTTATTACTGATGATGACAACCCATAATTGAATAAAATGTATCACTTATTCTTAAAAGAAACCAATCATGTGATGCCATATCAATTGCACAAGTATGGGTGTCCCTCTTTTGCACAACCATTGGTCTCACTTTTTGGGGGTTGTTTTGGACACCTTGGAAAAATAAATATGCCATCATATTTGATTATGTGGCCCTAAAGTGTTAGTTATAAGTAGGGGAATTGCTAAGTAAGCTACTATAAAAAATTGGGAGTGATCTAAAATTTCTATGTAAGATTTTGAGAAAGGCAAAATTAAGGTGCTCAACTAAAAATCCTCTCCCCTATTAAACTTATGAATTAAGAGGTGAACTAATGCCCTAATATAAATTTTAGTATTTTGGTCAATCGCTAGAGATCTTTAGAAATGGTTATAAAAAAAATTGACTATCAAGTCTTCCTCTCAAGTAAATCTTCTCCCACAAGGTTTCATTCAAACTTTCTTTGACTATTTCACATGTGTTTTCCAAGATTTCATAGGAAGATTTGGTCTCTATATGAAGCCATGGATGGAGGGTTATTATCCAAAATTTGAAAGCCTAAACCTGGCTCTAATCTAGATGTTTCTTAACGGACTGCCTACTAAGCTCAAGAATAAAGAAAACTTCAAGCAAGTTGGCTATATTTTGGGGAATTGAACCACATAGAAAAATGCACCCAACTTAGACATTTAGTAATCAATAAGATTCTTGAGTTAACATTGACTTTAAAAAAACCTTTGTCAATGGAAATCAAACTTTATTAAAAAATTAGAGAGTGGATTCAAGATAAAAGTGAGTAAATTTATATAATTCATGTGTCATCTAGATGATATTCTTAGACTCAATTGTGCAAGCATTTTTTTGCATCAACTTTTTAGATCATATTATGTGTTCTATCTTATAGAAATAAGGTAGCACACACAACTGAGAGGGGGGTGAATCAGTTGTGTCCAAATTAGTTATGTCAAAGACCGAAACTTAACAATTTTTAACTTCCTCACTTATCATTGACATCTCAAGGTATTTTTGCATCTCATCAGAAAAATCCTTACTCAACTTTTAATTTTCACCAAAATTGATATCATCCACAAATACTTTGACAAATTAAGACATTTTCATGATCAATTTTGAAATACAAATTATTGTCAATGGATCCTTTACTAAAACTCAAGCTTCAATAAATACTTATCTAGCCTTGCATACCAAGTTCTCGGTGCCTTTTTCAATCCATACAAGGATTTCTTCAATCAGCACACCATGTCACCTTGATTAGTCAGAGGAAAACCATCAGGTTGTTCAAGATATACTTTCTCTTCCAATTCTCCACTCAAGAATGTAGACTTAACATCCGTCTGATATACCTTGAAATCTTTGTAAGTAGCATATGCAAGAAAGATTCTAACTACTTCAATTCTAGCAACATGAAAAAAAGTCCCTTGAAATCAATACCTTCAATTTGTGAATATCCTTTGCTAACCATTCTAGCTATGTTCCTTATCACTTCACCATCTTCATTCAATTTGTTTCTGAAAATTCATTTTGTTCCAATCACATTCGTGTCCTTCAATCTGGGAAATAAGATCCATGTTTTATTCTTCTCAATCTATTCTAGCTCGTCTTTCATTGTATTAACTCAACTTTCATCTTTGCAAGCTTCATCAACATCTTTAGATTCAACTTTAGATATATTAAAAATTTCATTTTTGATTATAGCATGTTTTCCTCTAGTCATGATACCTTGATCTCTATCACCAATAATTTGATTTTCTAAATGATTTAAACTTACATACCTTGGATCCTTAAGATTTTATTTTGTAGAAAAGTCTTGAGTTTCCACTTCATCAATTATTTCTCCATTTTGTTTTGTCAATTCACTTTGATTTTGAGTTTGATTCTACACTTGAATAATCTTATTTTTTTCTTTGTCATCTGACTCATAACTACGTGAATTGACCTTGATATATTTTTTATAATTCTCATCAACTCTCACATTAGCACTCTCCACTATCTTACACTAGTACATTTGAGACCTTTTTTCAATGGCCGAGCATCTGAATTTTGACAGTAAAGTGTCGATTAAGCGACACCGCCTGGCGTCACAGTTTTGTAGTCGAAAAAACTAACGGTTCTATCAGGCGTCGTAATTACAACCTTGGCCAATGCTAAAAGAGGGTGCCAACACAGCGAGAATGCCATCGAAAATATTTGTATCCATCGCAATTGGGACACCTACCTGTTGCAATAAATAATAAATGATGGCGACCCGTCAGAAGATTCTGACAGTTAGTCATCATTCGTAACATGTTCACTGACGAAAATGCTTTTAATGTGACGGATATCTATCAGAAGTTTAAAATGCATATCTGTCATTTGTGGTTTGTAACGATGACTATGTTGTACATGCAATGGACATGTGTCAAAGAGTTATGATGGTTATCTGTCTTTTATGGTTGTTTTTTGATAGCGATGTGTTTAATGTGACAGATGGATGTCGAATGTTTGTGATGGGAAACCGTCACTGTTTTAAAGTTTTCTTAGTTACGACAATGATGATTTTATATATATATATATATATATATATATATATATATATATATATATATATATATATATATATATATATATATATATATATATGTCAATCGAGTTGGTATCGATTCAAAACGGTGTTCTTGCAGATCTGGTTCCTACTCATGATTTGGTTATGGATCATTTAGAGATAACTTTGTAGTAGATTCAGTAGCAGCTCATGGATTATTGTGTCGAGTCTAGAGACTTGGATTTAGAATGGATCCTACCAAATCAAGACTTGTGATAGAAATTGCTCCAGCACAATTCAGAGATACTTTGTAATAGATTCGGTAGTAGCTCATGGATTATTGAGTCGAGTCTAGAGACTTGGATTTGGAATGGATCCTACCAAATCAAGACTTATGACAGCAACTGGTCCAGCACAAGAAGCTAGTGTGGCGATCAGAGATGCATTCATCCTAATGTTTTCATGGGATATATGTGGACCTAATTGCATTCAGATTTGATTCGAGCAACTTCTTAACTTCTTTGGTCTGAATTTGATGTGCGGGTTCGCGGTGCAGTCGATATATATTTGTCGTACATGGATTGAGATATTAAATTATTGAGCTTCTCTTTGTTTTGAGAATAGTTTAACATTCTCTACTTAACAGGGCCAACCACGTGAAGGTGGAAGCTCATCTGACCCCTCCTAAGAGCCTCTTATGACCCTTAACGACATTTTAAGATCTCTAAGATGTATTCTTAGGGATCGTAAATGGTCGTAAAGGGTCATAAGGGGTCCTGAGACACAATAGCTAAGAAACATAAATGTAGGCATCATGGTCACAATTTTTTGGAAACACAACATAATTGAGTGGTATACCCAAATGATGCAACACAACTACTCCTCCAGTTCCATGTCTACATTGCATAAACAAAACCCAAAGATGAAGAATAAATTTAGAGAGCCCAGGAGGAGAGCGATAACAACCAAAATAATATAGGGACCTATATTACTTTGGTTTTTCTCACTCTCCTCTGCTCTCTAAATTTATTTTTTATCTATGGATTTTGTTTACAGTAGTGTAAACTTAGAACCAGAGGAGTGATATATAGTTGTGTTGCATCATTTGGGTATACCATTCAATTATGTTGTGTCTCCAAAAAATTGTGATTATGATGCCTGCATTTATGTTTGTCAGCAATTGTGATATCTACATTTATGTTTCTCATTTGTCATGTTTATGTGCATGTTCTTTAAGTGTATCTATTAGAAATTTTGAAAAAAAAATTAGTATCTACAATAGACCTTTGTTAACCACATTTACGCATATGGTCCCAACAAAGTAGTGCACAAACTACACAAAGAAGGCATCGCAGAAATATGATTTCTACTTTCGCCATTGAAGCAATCTTGGTGCCACTAGCTGCCTCTCGAGCCTTGCACAAGTTGCACTCATTTCCTACATCAAGTATAGATGTAGATGGGGTAGATGTAAATGTGGTTTGATCGACCCACTGAAAATATTGACATCCAGTATTTCCTTGACAATACCAAATGTACATCAGTTCTTCATAAAATGATTAGTTGTCACATTATTTTAAAACACAAAATATGATTACGTATTCAGACCTTTTTCCTATTTGGGCAAACCCAAAATTGATGCCCAAGATTACTTATTGTGCATGACGTCTTCAACATGCATGGGCCAACACCACATTGACACATAGGCACATTGATAGAAGTCATCAATACTATTTTGACAAATATTACATTATCACAAAAATTGCATTGTCATTATTTTGTTCATTCATAATAATTATAATTACAATTAAAAGAAACATACTAATGTAGACTTGCACATTTTTTGGCTAAGTTGAAGTCTTTGGTTTAAATCACTAGACATTCAAAACAAAATGACAAACCAAAGACAACCATGCAATTGTAAAGAAAGGTAATTTTCTTAATCACATCACTAATTTTTGTATGTCTAAATGCTGGTGTGATGAAGGGTGCTCCCCTTAATACCACAAACACATAACAGAAATAGAGAAACAACAACAATATGCAAGAACAGAAAATTGGCTTCTTATTATCTCCACAAATGTGGAATTACAAACTTTCAGAATTACAATATGCAAAGCCACATGAGCATTCCCTTACAATATTCTGTAGGACAAAGCCTCGAACTATTACCCAGAGCTACTACCTAGAACTATTCTAAACTACCTAAGACAATAATACAGCCTTCCTTATATAGGCAATTTTTCCACCACCTGGGAAGGTTCCAGAATTTTAGCCAATAAGGCCGACCAAATTTAGAATTATTTTATTTTACATTTTATTACATCATAGTCAGCTCAAGATAACCTTTGAAACCCGAACAGAAATTTTGAAGAAAATTATTTTCCACCATTTCGGGTGGCCCAACTTCTGAAGACCATAAGTCATCACCAGTTGACCCGATCGGCTATTATAACCCCATTTCAGAAATGCCACGAAGCGCTCTACAGGCTTGACCCATGGAAGCGCCCGTCACCCAAATTTTTGACCTCATCCGGGGCCTCTAAAGCCTTCAAAACTGAGTCCAAAGTTTTTGTACCCTGCTGCCAATACCGAAAATCTTCAATATCTTCCAATATACACTTGATCTGGCAATGAAACTTTACTGGCAGACTTATATGACCAAAATGAACCTCTAAGAAAGAAATTAGATCATTCTGAGCACAGACAAAAATTACCAAAAATAGTAACTTTCCATAAATAGCAGCTCTGCACAGGATAGCCCTTATTCAATTCAAAAATAGAAATATTTTTGGGTGATGCAAGATTGCTCTTACACCCAGGATGCTCCTGCATCATGGTGTCTTTCAAGTGATTTGATTCTTTTCATGCCCACTACAAATGAGAACAGTCTTAACTAGTGAGGTTGTTTAAGCATATAGAGATTAAATACACTCTTTTAGAATGAAATTTATCTTAACAAAATATCAAAGATATATAAGTAGGACATATAAAACAAGGTGAATAAGAGTAGTACATATAAAAAAATCATTAGAACATGCCAAACATCTGGCATAATTGTACATTTCATTCATGTCATTGATATTCTTCTTCATCCATCTCATCATCAAGATCATCGTCATCGACGACATCATCACCACCACTATTGTCGTCATCATCATCATCACCATCGGCATTATCATCATTGTCATCCTCATCATCATTATCATCATCATCATCATCATCATCATCAGTAGCAGCATCAGTAGCAGCATCATCCTCATCAGTAGCAGTATCATCGTCGTCTTCTTCTTCATATTCTTCTTCGACTAGCTTTCGATCATGATCTAGTTCTACATCATCTTTCACTTCTTCATCTTCCTCAATATCTTCTTCCATTGCATTATACTTTATCGGTCTTCTTCTTGGATCATGTCTAACAACAAATGACCAACCTGGTTTATGTGAAACCTCTGAGTAAAATACCTACTCACATTGGCTTGGAAGAACATAGGGCTCTTCTCCAATTGGCTCAAACAACCTTGTATTAATCATTGAAAATCCATTGTCATGTTCAATAATAGTTCTATTAGGATCATTTTTATTGAGTCGTAGTCTATACCATTTCACAACAAAGAGAAATAATTTGAAGGAATTGAAGTCGCAATCAAGTATATCAACTAAAATACTATAGTATCAATTTTGTGACTCTCAAGGATGTAATTCATTTCTAGATGAAATATTAGTCACCTAGAACACTGCACTTATCCCAGAATCAAAAGTTCTCTTTGTGTCATCCAACTTTTTGATGCGAAATTTATAACCATTGCAAAACATAGCCTTGTGGTGTTTCACCTGCAATAATGTCAAACATGTATAAATTATTGCATCACGAGTTGAAAAACATATGATTGATTAATTAACAAATTTATAAGTACCTAGTGATCTCTTAAACCATATGCTAAATCTATTTCCTTTTGTGTAACATTGGGATCTCCATTGTGATGAGCTTGTATAACTAATGAATACACAGATTCCCATGTTAATCTATGACCATCATGTTGACATTATTCAATCCATGTCATCATCCAATCTTGATTGTTTGCAATAAACAAATGTATTGCATCCCACTCTATAGCAGCTATACAAAAGTAAATAGATGACTTACAATAGATTTATTTTGAAGATTAAGAATTAATTTACTACAATAACATCTCATAATTTATTACCTTTCAGTTTCCAAAATCTATCGTTTCCCACCAAGTACTCCCCTTCAAATTTTTTAATTGAGTCGAGATCCCAAATGCAATCTATATGTGTCTTTGTTGCAAGATTAAGAAGATATTTAGTAACGTACACCATCATCTAGTATACCATATATCCCTCAACCATAGAACCCTTGGGACATGCTCTTTTTTGTACCAAACCTTTCAAAAATTTCAAGTGTCTCTCAACCATCCACATTGACCTAGTATGTACAAGTCCACACAATTCAATCTCCTCAACTTGGTGTATGAGGTAGTGTTCTTGTGCATTGAAAAAAGTCAGAGGTAAACACTTTTGCATTTTACACATTAATCGAAAAATTATTTTCTTCCAATATTTTATATCTTTTTAATGGATTTCTTTAGATGACAACCACCTACAAGGGATTCAAGACATAAATATATAAATACGAGACTTTACAATATATTACTTGTTTGATATATTGAACAAATATCACTGCTTACCTCATGTATTTTCCAAGATCATATATCACTCATTTGATATTATTGTCGAAGTTCTCTGGGAGAGATAGGGGTAGCAAATACTACAACAATTGTCAACTGATCATTTCATACAATGAAAATTGAATTCAATTACACAAATATATTGTAAATACAAAAGACTATGACTTACCTTGATGAAGGTATGCCAATCATGTGTTTTCATCCCTGACCCAAAATCATTTTTCTTTGATATGAGATTTCTTATATCTACAACAAATCCTATAGGAAATCAAATTTTTTGGATCACTTCTTTTATGGCATTACTTTGTTGCTCTGTTAATAACCAAGGAAGAGCACTTGCATTAATCTAGTCTCCATTACTATTTGATTCAATGATATTTTTCATTGCATGATTGGAATCATGAATGTCACTACAAATTTTGCCAAGTTTTTCTTGTCACGTCTTCCGTCCAATATTTTCCATAGCATCTCTATTACATTCTTTCCAATATGCATAGTACCAAACAAATGCACAATTTGTAGATGCTCATAGTAGGGTAGCCTACTAAATTCTCTGGGATAACATTTTAGTCCCTTTGGAAGCTGGTCGGTGATGCCTCCATGACCTTCAAGATCATCAACTACATAATTATCCAACAAAATACAATCAAAATATATAATTTTCAAACATCGACCATTACGTGGAATGATATTACCTTGAATTCTATTATATTCCAACTGTCATAGGTGAGGTTTCATTCTTCAGGGCTTTGATGTAGTCTCTTCTTTCCCATTGAAAAGATGACTTTCTGCACTTCGATACTTATGATTTCTAGGGAGGAACTGTCTATACTCATCAAACACCTATTTTCTTAAAATTTTGGAATGATGGGATTTCATCTTTGGACCACACATTGGACATGCAAATTTTCTCTTTGTTTGAAGACCTACAAGATAATGATAAAATTAGATTAAATATGTATATTTTTAAAATTTGAATTATCCCATACAACTAGAATTCACCATAACATACCACAAAAATGTGTCAACCCTAGAGTATCATGAATTGTCCACACAAGCATTGCATGGAATTGAAATTCTCTTTGTCCAATTGGTCGGGAGATGTCATACATAGTGAAACTATTCCATAACACCAACAACTCGTCGATAAGAGGCACAAGATATACATTCATATATTTCACTTGGTACTTACCTAGTTGAATTAACAACAACATCAGATAATTATTGTGGCCATTTCACTCCAAGACTTATAATTACATATAGATAACTATAAAATAATAAGATACCTGGAACAATCATTTCTAACATAATCTGCTCTTTTATTGACATCCATGGAGGAAGGTTATTTTTTATAAAAAAAATAGGCCACACCGAGCAAATGGATCTCATCTCTCCATGCAGATTGGCACCGTCTGCTACCAAAGAAGCCTGAGATTTTGAGGTTCCTCTTTAAAGTGTGGCCACTTTTCCTCTATGTCCATAAATGATGAACCATTCTTAGGCATTTGAATAATGTCATCTTGACTCCTGTCGTGTGCATGGTAATCTATAAATTGTGCCAAGCTATTGCACCTGAATAATCATTTCAGACATGGAATAATGGGGATGTGACGAAGAACCTTGCGAGGAACCTTTTTTGTCACTTGATCATCTCAATATCTACTCGTATGGCATTTAGGGCATTCTGTTGTATTTTCATGTTCTTTATAATAAATAATATGATCTTAAGGACAAGCATCTATTGTTTGATACTCCATTCCAATATGTTTCATAGTGGCACACAATTCTTGGTATGAGTGAGGGAGAACATTTGATGGTGGTAACAGAAAGTCGCCTATAAATCTGCAACAAATAATATAAGTCATTATTATAAACAATCTTAATGGTACATGTTTCACCTTTTATAGACTATAATGACATATATGACAAACCTTAGCATATGTGACATTACTATGTTGGATAAACCATTCATAACCTTCAAATTCACCAACAATAATACAATAGAGAGAAGAGTAGATTGGGAGCCTTCGTAAAGGGTTGTGCCTGCCTTCTCAAGTAGAGGTATATCATGGACATTGCCAATGTCATCCTCATCATTAGCAGCAGCAATAGCACCAACAGCACCAGTACCAAATGTGTCAATGATCAATACATTCATATCATCATCTTCAAATGTGTTTTCTGGTGCATGATCGTCATCTTCCATGGGATCATGATCTTCAACTTCAATTTCACATCTCCATATTCCTCTATATTCACACTGGGGAGATCGACCTATATAAAAATGATTATAATCAAACCTCCTTCCATGGTTCATATGTATATTAATTGTGAAAACAATATAACAAACAACTTACCATTGGATTATAATCAAACCCCCCTTCCATGTGACCATTCTCCCTACAATGTCTCTTTGTTGTTTTGATTTTGATTCTTCTTGTCTTTAAGTTGTTACAACTCTTGCATGGACAATAACATTTGTCATCGGATTCTCTTTGAAAGTTAGACAACAATCTAGCGATTGTCCCCCTATTTTGATTGAATTTTCTTGTATTATCTGACATGATCCTTAATGTGTATATCTGCAAAAAAAATTGGAGATGCCTCATTTCATTAGCTTCATGTCACCTTTTCATAGCTTCTCATTTTCTGACAGATTTCGTCAAAAGCTTTGTAGAAAACCAAGTAAGGAGTATTCTTGAGTTCAAACACATTGAGATGCTACAACTGAATTATAAATCATGAATTCTCTATAAAATTAAAACTGAATAGGGAGATAAGTAAGACATTTAATGTATGATTACTTCATCACGATGATAAAAATTTCATTGGCTCAAAGCACATAGTGGTGCAGGGGCACCTAGAGCACATAAGGAGTTCACAAAACCTATGGAGATCAAAAAGACATCAGTGAACATGAAGATATCCAATGACATCAATTGGAGCATTTTGGAGCCTATAATGACCTTTAAGGTTAATACCTGTAATAAATTGGCAATAAGCCCTTAAAGGCCTAATAAGCCTTAGGACCAATTTAGGAGTCTAGGATGAGTTTTTGAGTTGCAAGCTTATAATAGTTTAGATTTGGTTTTAATAAGGTTTAATAAGTTTATTTAGATCATATCCCAAGTTTTAAGGATTCAAAAATCTTAAGAAATGCTTCATTTGCAATGTTGTTAATTCAAATTTTTGAATAACAACAGTCACTTGTAAAAGGAGGGAAAAGGGGTTTCTATGTTTAATTAGTCTTAATATAATTTTCCAACCACCAAAGTTGGTTGAATAGACTTAGAGGAAGTTATAAATTAGAGGATCAAGCCATTATACGGTAGTCAATTCATTAGATGCCATTAAACAACAACATTAGATGCATTAGATGTCATTAAACAGTAGCATTAGATGCATTAGATGCCATTAAACAACAGCATTAGCAGCATTAGATGCATAGGACAGCATTAGATGCCATTAAACAAATAAAGAGAGATAAAACACTTCACACAATGCCTTGAAGGTAATAGAAATGATGCCCTAGCTCTCAAAGCTCGCAGGTCATCAAGCATTCCAAATGAAAAGATGTAAATAATGCCAGTATTAAACAGTGAGCTCATGAACAATGTATCATGCCCTAGCTTGCAGCAGCCCACGAGCCACTAAGATATTTCCTCATGAAATGATCATAAACAGGGAGTACCACATAGTGTATTATTTTATTACTGATGTCCCTATTTGATCTAATAGCATCAATATAACAAACAAAGCAGTGACCAATCAAATAGGGACATGAGGTGCTCAAACAATGAGCTCATAAAATAATATGTTTAGTCTTAATAAAATCTTATAAAGAAACATATATTGTGTGAAGTGTTTGATCTCTCTTTATTTGTTTTTTTGTTGATATTCACTATGTGGTACTCCCCGTTTATGATCATTTCATGAGGAAATATCTTGATGGCTTGCGGGCTGCAAGCTAGGGCATCATGCATTATTTATGAGCTCACTGTTTGAGCATCGGCCAATCAAATAGGGACATGAGGTGCTCAAACAGTGAGCTCATAAACAATGTATGATGCCCTAGTTGTAGGTAGTTATCTCTTCTATAATGATGGAGGAATGAAAGGTAATGATCAATGAGGTTGCTTCTATTAGATCAAAAATTAATACACTTAATGTTTTGAATTTGAGCTCGGGAATCATGCAATGTTATTGTTGTCATTGCATGCTTGTTGTTGTTGTGCACCACATATTATTTTATACACTATTTATTTCATTGAGATTGTGAGCTATTGTAGTTGACTGTATTCTTTTGGGGTCTGATCTATTGTAGTTATTTCTTTTTTCTTTGAATCATTGTTTACAATTACTTTTGATGCAATATTTGTGTGAAGAACAAGAACAAAATGGTGAACGAGTGTATTTGAAAAAGATAAACATGACACATTTTGTTGGGTTGATTGGGTTGGCCTGGTATCATTTACATGGCCTGGCCAGATATTAAATAGTGAGCTCATGAACAATGTATGATGCCCTAGCTTGCAGCCCGTGAGTCATCAAGATATTTTCTCATGAAATGATCATAAACAGGGAGTACCACATAGTGAATATCAATAGAAAAATAAATAAAGAGAGATCAAACACTTCACACAATGTCTTGAAGGTAATAGAAATGATGCCTTAACTCTCAAAGCTCATGGGTCATCGAACATTCCAAATGCTAAGATGTAAAAAATGCCACTATTAACCATGCTAAGATGTAAACAATGCCACTGAAATTGATTTAATGAGAAGACAAAGCTCGAATTCCTACCTTCCAAATGAAAATATGTAAACAATGTCAGTATTAAACAGTGAGCTCATGAACAATGTATGATGCCCTAGCTTGCAGCCCGCGAGTCATCAAGACATTTCCTCATGAAATGATCATAAACAGGGAGTACCACATAGTGAATATCAACATAAAAACAAATAGAGAGAGATAAAACACTTCACATAATACCTTGAAGGTAATAGCAACAATGCCCTAGCCCTCAAAGTTCGCGGGTCATCAAGCATTCCAAATGAAAAGATGTAAACAATGCCAGTATTAAACAGTGAGCTCATAAACAATGTATGATGCCCTAGCTTGCAACCCGCAAGTCATCAAGATATTTTCTCATGAAATGATCATAAATAGGGAGTACCACCTAGTGAATATCAATAGCAAAACAAATAAAGAGAGATCAAACACTTCACACAATGCATTGAAGGTAATACAAATGATGCCCTAGCTCTCAAAGCTCGCGGGTCATTGAGCATTCCAAATGAAAAGATATAAATAATGTCAGTATTAAACAGTGAGCTCATGAACAATGTATGATGCCCTAGCTTGCAGCTCACGAGCCATCAAGACATTTCCTCATGAAATGATCATAAATAGGTAGTACCACATAGTGAATATCAACAGCAAAATAAATAGAGACAGATCAAACACTTCACACAATGCCTTGAAGGTAATAGCAATGATGCCCTAGCTCTCAAAGCTCATGGTTCATCAAGAATTCTAAATGAAAAGATGTAAACAATGTCATTATTAAACAGTGAGCTCATAAACAATGTATGATGCCTTAGCTTGCAGCCCGCGAGCCATCAAGATATTTCCTCATGAAATGATCATAAACAGGGAGTACCACCTAGTGAATATCAACAGAAAAACAAATAAAGAGAGATCAAACACTTCACACAATGCCTTGAAGGTAATAGAAATGATGCCCTTGCTCTCAAAGCTCGCGGGTCATCGAGCATTCCAAATGAAAAGATGTAAACAATGTCAGTATTAAACAGTGAGCTCATGAATAATGTATGATGCCCTAGCTTGTAGCCTGCGAGCCATCAAAGCATTTCCTCATGAAATGATCATAAACAAGGAGTACCACATAGTGAATATCAATAGCAAAATAAATAGAAAGAGATCAAACACTTCGCACAATGCCTTGAAGGTAATAGCAATGATGCCCTAGCTCTCAAAGCTCGCGGGTCATCTAGCATTCCAAATGAAAAGATGTAAACAATGTCAGTATTAAACAGTGAGCTCATGAACAATGTATGATGCCCTAGCTTGTAGCCCGCGAGCCATCAAGAAATTTCCCCATGAAATGATCATAAATAGGGAGTACCACCTAGTGAATTTCAACAGTAAAATAAATAAAGAGAGATCAAACACTTCACACAATACCTTGAAGGTAATAGCAATGATGTCCTAGCTCTCAAAGCTCGCGGGTCATCGAGCATTCTAAATGAAAAGATGTAAACAATGTCAGTATTAAATAGTGAGCTCATGAACAATGTATGATGCCCTAGCTTGCAGCCCACGAGCCATCAAGACATTTCCTCATGAAATGATCATAAGCAGGGAGTACCACAGTGAATATCAACAGCAAAACAAATAAAGAGATATCAAACACTTCACACAATGCCTTGAAGGTAATAGAAGCGATGCCCTAGCTCTCAAATCTCGCGGGTCATCAGGCATTCCAAATGATAAGATGTAAATAATGCAAGTATTAAACAATGAGCTCATAAACAATGTATGATGCCCTAGCTTGTAGCCCGCGAGCCATCAAGACATTTCCTCGTGAAATGATCACAAACAGGGAGTACCACATAGTGAATATCAACAGCAAAACAAATAAAGAGAGATCAAACACTTCACACAATGCCTTGAAGGTAATAGAAATGATGCCCTAGCTCTCAAAGCTCGCGGGTCATCGAGCATTTCAAATGAAAAGATGTAAACAATGCCAGTATTAAACGGTGAGCTCATGAACAATGTATGATGCCCTAGCTTGGAGCCCGTGATCCATTAAGATATTTTCTCATGAAATGATCATAAACAGGGAGTACCACATAGTGAATATCAACAACAAAACAAATAAAAAGAGATCAAACACTTCACACAATACATTGAAGGTAATAGCAATGATAGCCTAGCTCTCAAAGCTCGCGGGTCATCGAGCATTCCAAATGAAAAGATGTAAACAATGACAGTATTAAACAGTGAGCTCATGAACAATGTATGATGCCCTAGCTTGGAGCCCGTGATCCATTAAGATATTTCCTCATGAAATGATCATAAACAGGGAGTACCACATAGTGAATATCAACAACAAAACAAATAAAGAGAGATCAAACACTTCACACAATGCATTGAAGGTAATAGCAACGATAGCCTAGCTCTCAAAGCTCGCGGGTCATCGACCATTCCAAATGCAAAGATGTAAACAATGCTAGTATTAACATTCATATTTTTCATTAAATCAACAAATGTCATCAAAATGAAATTGAGTTAATGAGAAGACAAAGCTCAAATGCCTACCTTTAAGAAACTTTTACATCTTTTCATCAAATGACCCAAAAACATCAAGAATCGTCATATATGGTCACTAATAGCTAGCTTTCAGAAGAATATGAATGAATGCAAACATACATAAGTGGATGGCTTGTGGGCTGCAAGCTAGGGCATCATGCATTATTTATGAACTCACTGTTTGAGCACCGGCCAATCAAATAGGGACATGAGGTGCTCAAACAGTGAGCTCATAAACAATGCATGATGCCCTAGTTGTAGGTAGTTATCTCTTCTATAATGATGGAGGAGTGAAAGGTAATGATCAATGAGGTTGCTGCTATTAGATCATACATTAATACACTTACTGTTTTGAATTTGAGCTCGGGCATCATGCAATGTTATTGCTGTCATTGCATGCTTGTTGCTGTTGTGTACCATATATTGTTTTATACACTGTTTATTTCATTGAGACTGTGAGCTATAAGAAACATATATTGTGTGAAGTGTTTGATCTCTCTATTTATTTGTTTTATTGTTGATATTCACTATGTGGTACTCCCCATTTATGATCAAATAGACAAAGATCGAATGCCTACCTCAAGTGTCAGTGCCCTCTTCCCACACGGTGTCGGCCTCTTCGGGCACGCCAAACTCGAATGCCCTCTTCGCGCCACGCAAAAGTGCAGTGTCGTCTTCGCGGTAGCTCTTCGAATTCACAAATTAAAAATGACACTTTCTTTTTCTTTTTTTTTAGTTTATAACCAAATGGGTGTCACAATTTATGAGCTCACTGTTTGAGCACTGGCCAATCAAATAGGGACATGAGGTGCTCAAACAGTGAGCTCATAAACAATGCATGATGCCCTAGTTGTAGGTAGTTATCTCTTCTATAATGATGGAGGAGTGAAAGGTAATGATCAATAAGGTTGCTGCTATTAGATCATACATTAATACACTTACTTCTTTGAATTTGAGCTTGGGCATCATGCAATGTTATTGTTGTCATTACATGCTTGCTGTTGTTGTGCACCATATATTATTTTATACACATAGAACAATAGATTTGGGGACTTAGACTTATGTTCAATCCTTAGTAATGGTTTGGGGAACTAATTACTAGATGAGTGACTATAGTACCCTAGTTTGTATTATTAGATGATCTTGTTTATTTTGTGTTCATTTCATGCAAAGATACATGTAAAGGAAAAGAAATTTTTGCATCTAAAGATTACATGTATATATATAAAAAATAACTTGTATATAGTATACAAGGAAAATAACTTTCAGAAGAAAATGCAATTTTACTTAATCTAAATGTCATTGTGTAATGTTTTTACTTACGATATTAATCTTAATATATCCTTATGAAGATATCCCTATTTTATTATTGATGTCCCTATTGACATCTTTTCATCAAATGACCCAAAAACATCAAGAATGATCCTATATGGTCACTAATAGCCAACTTTCAGAAGAATATGAATGAATGCAAACATACATAAGTGGATGAACATAAATAATTAAGGTACCAGACATTGCCTAAAGTAATCAAGTGTTGACTCAGGGTTCAATCCAGTATGCTCTTGTATGATCCAAAACCTGCAAGGAAGGAAAAGATGGGGTCAGATCCAAAGGATCTAAGCAATGTCTGGCACCATATTATTGATCCTCATCTACAATTATGCATGTGCATAGTCAAGCCATACACAGACTCAACAACATGGTAGCATTGATCCAATAACAGAAAATACATTACAAATGTCAAGCTCACGGTCTCAATGAAATAAACAGTGTATAAAACAATATATGGTTCACAACAACAACAAGCATGCAATGACAGCAATAACATTGCATGATGCCTGAGCTCAAATTCAAAATAGTAAGTGTATTAATGTATGTTTGCATGATGCCAGATATTAAACAGTGAGCTCATGAACAATGCCAGTATTAAACAGTGAGCCCATGAACAATGTATGATGCCCTAGCTTGCAGCCCGTGAGCCATCAAGACATTTCCTCATGAAATGATCATAAACGGGGAGTACCACATAGTGAATATCAACAGCAAAACAAATAAAGAGAGATCAAACACTTCACACAATGCCTTGAAGGTAATAGAAATGATGCCCTAGCTCTCAAAGCTCGCAAGTCATCAAGCATTCCAAATGAAAAGATGTAAACAATGTCAGTATTAAATAGTGAGCTCATGAACAATGTATGATGCCCTAGCTTGCAGCCCACGAGCCATCAAGATATTTCCTCATGAAATGATCATAAGCAGGGAGTACCACAGTGAATATCAACAGCAAAACAAATAAAGAGATATCAAACACTTCACACAATGCCTTGAAGGTAATAGAAGCGATGCCCTAGCTCTCAAATCTCGCGGGTCATCAGGCATTCCAAATGATAAGATGTAAATAATGCAAGTATTAAACAATGAGCTCATAAACAATGTATGATGCCCTAGCTTGTAGCCCACGAGCCATCAAGACATTTCCTCATGAAATGATCACAAACAGGGAGTACCACATAGTGAATATCAACAACAAAACAAATAAAGAGAGATCAAACACTTCACACAATGCCTTGAAGGTAATAGCAACGATGTCTTAGCTCTCAAAGCTCGCGGGTCATCGAACATTCCAAATGCTAATTAAGATGTAAATAATGCCACTATTAACAATGCTATCAAATAAACAATGCCACTGAAATTGAGTTAATGAGAAGACAAAGCTCAAATGCCTACCTCAAGTGCCAGTGTTCTCTTCCCAAATGGTGCCGGCCTCTTCGCTCGTGCACACCAAACTTGGATGACCTCTTTGCGCCACGCAAAAATGAAGTGTCATCTTCAGAGCAGCTCTTCGAATTCACAAATTACAAATGACACTTCCTTTTTCTTTTTTTTTGTTTATAACCAAATGGGTGTCGCAATTACGACAATAGTGTCACTATTACGACACCGTCAGGGGCACTTGCAAAAAAAATACAAAAAACATACACAAATTATAGTGGTGTCGCAAATTAGCGTCGAAATTCGACCCCAAATGTTGTAGTGTTACTCAATCGATGGTTAAAACATTTATAAGCTTTGTTTTTTGTAAAATAACCAAGAAAGATACTTTTATCACATCTAAGATCAAACTTCCCTAAATCTTTATTTCTTCTGATATAGCATTTACTTCCAAAGATTCTAAAATACTTCACTGTGGGAACATGACCATACAAAAGTTCATAAGGAGTCTTACCAGTACCATGTTTTATCTAAACTCAGTTCAACGTGTAACTTGTAGTACTTACAGCGTCTCTCCAATACATTTGAGGCACATTCACTTCTATCATCATAGTTCTTGCAGTGTCAAGAATAGATATGTTCCTTCGCTATGCGATTTCATTTTTGTTGAGCAGTTCGAGGAGCTAACATATGTCTCTTTATTACATTCTCTTCATAGTAAGCATTAAGTTCTCCTAAAGTAAACTCTCCGCCTCTATCTAATCTCAAACATTTTAGCTTCAATCTTGTCTTAGTCTCAACCATAGCTCTAAAGATCTTGAATTTGTCAAAAGCTTCATATTTTTTCTTCAAAAATGTAATTATCATGCTTGAATAGTCATCAATAAATAGTAAGAAATATTTGTCACCATAATAACTCCTAGTTCTAGTAGGACCACATAAATATGTATGCACTGAATCTAACAATCCACTTGAACAATATATCTTGCTTTTAAAAGTAGATCTTGTTATCTTTCCCAACTGACATTTCTTACACATAACATTATCAAGCTTCATTAATCTAGGCAGATCTCTTACAACATGTGTAGTACTTATCTTCACAATGTTATCATAGTTTACATGACAAGGTCTCTTATGCCACAACCAATTGTCATCAATTCTAGCAAACAAACATTTATCCTATATACTATTCAAATGAAAAACATTACCTCTGGTCTTGGTACCTGATGCAATTTCATTTCCAAAGCTTCCTTTGATTATGCACTTCCCATCCTTGAATTCCAACATGCATCTGTTACCAACAAGCTATCCAACACTCAAAAGATTATGCTTTAAACCTTCAACATATAAGACATCATCAATATTATTCTTACCATCAAGTGTAATCAAACCTTTCCCTTAAATAAAATAAAGAGTAATATCACTGAATCTAACAACACCTCCATCATACCTTTCCAGTTTTATAGATTTGTTCTTATCTCTAGTCATATGATGGAAACAACCACTGTCTATTACCCATTCATCTTTTACCTCAACATGTGCAACTAGGGCTTTCTCTTCATTCATGAAGTAGGATTTTCATCTCTAATAGCAATAAAGCCAATTTCTACTTCACTCTTTTCATAATCTTCATTAGTCACACCTCACTATCATAATAACACATCTTATGATATTTAGGCTAAAATTTTCTAAGCTTATGCTTCAATAATCTCTCAAGACATCTAGAAGCAAAATGACCAATCTTATTGCAAGAAAAACATTTCAAAAGTAGCTTCCCTTCATACTTGCATGCACCTTTAGAAACTCTCTTTGCAATCAAGGCTTCTAGCTCTTCCACCTTCCTTTCCTCTTCTTCAATCTCTTTGCATACCTTAGCATATCTAGATCCAAACACAAGAACTTAAAGAACACTCACCAGAACCATAATTCGGCTTATCCTTAGAGATAAACGTAGCTTTAAATGCAGATTCATACTTAGGAAGATTATCACGAAATCTAGTCATTTTAAAAGAAGATAAATTATCAACTAGTGAATCCCTTGTCACTTTAGTAAGAGTCTTGAATATTTTCATCTAAGTTCATCCTCAAATATTCTAGCTTCCCTTTCAGGCTCTATAACTTCAATTGCTTCACACAAGAGTCACCTTCATGTAATGCTTCAAGTTTTATCGATACCTCATGTGCAGTTTCCAACTCCAAGACATTTACATATTCAACATTTGATAAGGCACTCAACAAGGCTTCCTTGGCTCTCATGTTACATCTGAATTATGTCTTCTCATTAGTAGTAGCAACAGACAGATCTACGAGAGGCTTGCAATCATTCTCGATTACATCCCAATAGTCTTCTCCAGTGCATCTCAAATGTGTAATCATTCTCCCCTTCCATAAAGAGTAACTAGTTCCATCAAATTTCAGACTGTCCTTAAAAGCTACCATCCCAGATCACCTCAAGTGATCAAGTTTCAAAAAGAGGATCTAGCTCTAATACCAATTGATAGAAATAAGGTAGCACACCCAACTGGGAGGGGGGAGGGAGGGCGGAGTGAATCAATTGTCCAAAACGGTTGTGTCAAAAACTAAAACTTAACAATGCTCAACTTCCTTACTTAGATGTTAAAGATAAACATGAAACAACTGAACCAACATCACAAGAACACATAACACCATAATTTTTGCATAGAAATCTATTTAAATGAAAAACCATGGTGGGGATCAAACCCACTATATGATGCACTAGTACATATAACTATGTTAAAGGTACAATGGGGAATGCACATGCATTCAGGCTTACTGCCTAGAGCTCACTTCTCAAATGCAAATGAGGGCAACAACCAAAAATACAACTAGGGCTACAATCCCAAAATGGACTACAATTCACTATGGACAACAATCCATTATGGATAATAATCCATTGTGGACAAGAATCCATTGATTTTGTGAACTGACTGATAGCATCTCAGACATGTCAATACAACTCCAATGAAGTACATCTCTGTTATGAATTTATTTTAGATTCCACTCATACCTCTTCACACATCCACTAATATCACTTCATCCAGCATCTCACACACCCATATCATGTCTTCGCAATTACAAATGATTTTTATCTTTAAATACATTACATCAACTCATTACAACAAGGTCAATCAAGGACCTAATTACAAAACATTACAAAGAATAATACACAATCCTCAACGCAATCCAAGACATGTCAGCTAAGACATAGTTAGGACCAAAATCTTCATCCATGAACACGCTTCGATCCAAAGATCATGCCTCAAATCTTTGCAACAGGCTAACTAAGTCAGGCAAGAACAAAAACACGCCACAAGTAAGTCATTGAATCTGATCACACAGCCAAATGTGATCCACCAACATGAATAGAACATGGTCCAGAAACAACAGAAAGCAACATGAATTTATATGATAGCAACACAAACATCTATGTTTCAAAATTTACAATTATCTCTGCATTGTTCATCAAGAACACTAAACATCAACCTTTGTCACTCAAAAAGAATAGCTTGCCAGTATCCAAATCACAAATCAATCAAGCTCAGAACACACATCCATGTTCTGAACTCACCACCAAATTAGCAACCAAAGAAATTGCATAACTGATCCAAAAACTACAACATTGTCTCCACTGAAATAACCAGAATATTGTCCTCTGATAAATTAATCATAACTTCCTCAAATCATACAATGAACCTATGCAACTTGAACAAAATCAATTAAAGATATTCCTCAACACATCTATAGCTTTGCACCAATTGATATCAAATGCATTGTCCATGTCGAACCAAAACTTCAACTAAACAAACCAAGAATATGTTGACATTAATGACAAAAGATTAATCTCAGCACATATATGCATGAAATCTCCAACACTATCATCAACATTCTCTATCATCCCGATCATGGATCACAGAGTGTGATCCGAAACATTGATGCAAAAAAATGCTTACACAATTGAATCTAGAAGCAACATCCAAATTGATTCAAGATGTTTGTTTGTCATATGCATGCACACTTCGCCAAAGCTTGTTCAAACCAAAAGCTCATCCAGTAATAGGATTAACACTCAACACCAAGGGCTATGATAGCCAACTAGCCACTCTAAACATCTAGTGTTGTGTTTGTTTTGTTAGAAATGAGCTCGCACAAAATGAGCAAGTTGTATTATATAAGTAATGTATCCAATACAATGCACTTACAAAACCATGCCTCCCTCATCTATTTTTTGCTACCAAATTTTTCCATTTCAATGCTAAGGTAGCAACTCTAAGAATGCCTAACCATATGATCCATCCATCCTTAGATTCCCTAGGTGGAACACAAATAATATTAATTGTATGTTATGCAACATGAGCAACACACCTTTTCATTGCATATATTACCTCGATATGTTTTATAGGAGCTTAAAGCATGTGAAAATTTACAGATTTTATCAACAAAGTTTATAAGAGTTTCCATGTGGGTGCCATATAGTGGTAGGATATTTTGTACAATGCATTTGAAATGTGATTTGATTTATTTACTTGCAGTGGGCCTTAATAAGAGAACGAGTTTAAGAGAATGGATGGCTTAAGCAAGTATCTAATTAAACTCGCCTTCTCAAATATATCATGGAGAGGCATGCACTTTCCTCTTCTTAGGCATATGATTGCGAATTCATGTAGGTTCAATTGGATATGTAAAGCTCCTTTGATGCTTGAAAGGAACTTAAATGTTTTGATGTTTGATATGCTATGCGGCTCTATTCTATTGCATGTGAAGTAGTGGTATGATACACCTTATAACCTCTCATCTAGGTTGGAAATGCATTTTTTTTGTCACGGGAAGTGAAACTCCCTAAGCATATAGCCATCACCGGAGAAGAATTCCCCTTGTCCCTTCCTCAAGAACCATGAATTTCTAGTGAAAGAAATGTATTTTTAAAAGGTGATTATTTTTTCTTGGTTACCTCGGTCTTGTGTTTTTTTGTTCACAATAAAATTGAATAATTAATTCTTAGGCAACCTCTCCAAACTAGGGGGTCAATAGTTGAGATCATCATATGATAGAGAAGCAGATAAGTCTCATTGGTCATATTCACTCTCACTTGCAAATTGTCATATACATCGATTTCTATTGCAATTCCATTTGGAGGAGAAATAAGAAATAGGAGGTTATTTATACAATTGCAATGTTTGCTAATAAAAGAAAACAATCCAATGTCTTGTAAAATTGAGCATATACATCCAATAGTAATGGGTATAGAATTTAAATATGATATTTTGAGGATTATATTTACAAATTGAACATTTATGAATGTGCATACAACTTATACATGATGTTTTATCACATCTTCACTTTGCCTTCACATGCTTCTCTTGCTTTGGTCAATACAAAGTGGCCTTTGCATGTGAAATCATCTGGTGTTCAAGTGTATCTTCTCCCTTAATTCTTTCTTAAACTACCTGGTTTTTTCAAAGATTTATATCCATATTATGGGAGTTACACAATGTATCTTTACTTAAAAGAAAACACTGCTTTACTATTTGTATCCTCATTCCTGTCTAAGGCAGAATTCAGTTGAGGAACATTGTCTTTCTTACAAGCTAATAGCAATTTTTTCTTAACATGACAAAGTAGCAGGTTGAGATCATATCTACTTAAAAAAATATTTAAATAATTGAAGGGATAATGAATCTTAATGTGCCATATACATTTGACCTTTAGAACAGATAAATGGACTTAAGACTATTCCCAAGATAACAGCCTGAATTGGCAATACAAATGCAATTACATTTCATATTTAGACAGATTACAAGTATTTTCACACATCAAATATTGGATTGCAAAACTAAAGGGTTACACATTCAAGGTCATATCCAATTCTAATTAAAAACTGGCCTTATTATGGTGATAAATGGAACCATTCAAGAAATAATTTTGCCAATCCGGCATTCAGTGTGCGAAGACTGTGTCATTCCTTCTGGGCGGTCTGTCAGGTATTGTACCTAAAGGAAAGAAAATTTTTAATTAAACACATAAATCAGACTCTTTTTCAAGGTTAGAAAGTAATAGACACACAAATCAGAAAAGCACTACAAAAGGAGAGAAAAATAAATCTCAGACATAATGGCAGTTCCAATTTTTGACTTTTGGACCTGGTTTAAATTTTGAGGCCTCATGCCGTGCCAATTCTGGAGGCACTGGACTATTGCTTTGAATGAGCATCTACAAAAAAGTAATCCATTGAATGTCAGTCTATTACAAAATATACCTTGATTCTATTGGGAAAATTCAAAATAGAGATACAAACTGTAAGAGAAAAGCTTCGTAAACAGCAGAGATTGCTTATGCTTAACAAAAGCATTCGATACCCAACTGATTTGTTATAATGGTTTTCCCCTCTTTAGCTCATTGTTGGATGCAAGTTAATTTAAAATGACCTCTATGAAATATCAGAATAGTTTAAGAAATGCTAGTGCAATAGCAGTCCCAATGATACTGTTCACCTGTTTTAAATCATAGAAGACATCAGAGTCATAGTGTATCAAGAATGTAGTTGCCACCCCTGTTTTGCCAGCACGTCCAGTATGCCCTAAAACACACAGTAAACTCAGTAACAATCTGGACATGTGACAACATAATGATTCTCAAATACATTTCATAATATCAGATTCATTTTCAACTTGCATACCAATACGGTGGGTGTACATTTCAATGTTTGATGGCATGTCAAAATTGATCACATGTGCAACATTCTGCAATCAGCATCCAAAGATCAATTGTGTTTAAGAGTTTCAAATGCCTACTTTAGAAAAACAAAATTTGCAATACCTAAGAATCAAAATTTTACTACTAGAATACAAACCAATAAAAACATAAATCAAGTAAATAAATGCAAGCAATGGTAGCATCTATGAAAATCATATCTTGATTGAAATTTTTTGAGCCACAATTTGTTGGCAGTTGGTGTTGCCATTCATGTCAACCCTCTGCTTGCTGGCAGTTATCAGATTCCTGATGTGTTGTGGTATTACTTGTGATGTCAACCCTCTGCTATGATTGTGAAGATGCAGAAAGATTGTTAAAGGCGGGATATTTTGGTATTAGGATGTAGAAGGCAGATGACTGTGCAGGTGATTGATGGATGATGATATCCTCAATTGTGGACTACTTGGTGTTGATGTCTACATGTACTTGGTGATGTGGCTAGAATGTACTATGATCTATTTCCCTATGCAATGTTGTCCCATTAGTTGCTGATGATGTCACTGCTGTGACATTTGTTCAGTTGTGTTGTTGACCAGAATTGTTACCGTGCTGATGCAGTAAGGTTGGCAGTCAACCATCTTTTGTGTTGACAATGATGTGTTGGAGATCACACTTTGAGATGATTAGAAGTATTGAGATGAGGATTACACTTCAAGTTGCTCAGTTGGATGATGGCATCTTTATTTCTCAAGCTGAGTGTGATATCTTGATATCTTGCAACCAAACATACCGCATGCATTATATCAGGTATAGAAGCAGCCAAATACGACAATCCACCAATCATAGATATATATGGAGTCTGATCAACTTGACAAGAGATTGTGGAGAGATTGTTGAACAAGAATTAGATGATTGTATGTGTTGTCATCAATGACAAAGGGGGAAATTGTTTGTGATATCCGAATATTTTTAAAAATAGGCAAGGAGAAAAGAACCTACCTTGTCTTTGTATATAATCTGCATTTTCAAATAGTTTAAAATTGATCTAGTGATAGATAGAGCTTGGCACTCACCAAGACATCCATCCACCATGTATCTACGAGTGACCTCAGGCTGATCACTTGTAATACCACCACAGCTAGTGAGCTATATGATGGACCGATGGCTTGATGATCAGGTTTGGCAACCATCATCATGTGATCACCATCATGTTGTGCACTACATTGAGACTTCATATGCAATGCCATCAACATCCATGCATCCATCCATGACATGCCATCATACATATATGCCCCTTCAATAGGCCAATGATGAATATAAATGAGCATTATATCATGGTAAGCAGGCAGATTTGGATATTGAATTAAATATATATAATCCCTTTGTGGATTGCTCTACTAGGGCAAGCCGATTGCTAATAGCAATCGAAAGGTGCAAGCAATTACATTTGATATCAGAGATGGCATCATCCAGAAGCACAATCAATACAAGGAATATTAGAGACAGCTTTAGTAACAGCGCATAAAGATAAAGAAGGATCAGACACAACCTGTATTATTGTACTCGATATCTCTGCCAGTGAGATATCCCTGCCATTACATCAGCCTATATATGCAGCGTGGATAAATAGAAATATCAGAGACAGCCATTCAGGTCATTAAGCATAATTCTTATTGCCATATCAGAAACAGCATTTATATGCAACCTTCTCATTGATTTGGAAGCACATGTATTTGAAACTAAAACATATTTCTATTCAGTGTATACATTTGGAATTATACATATTTTCCATTACATTCAGCACTTGTATTTGGAATTATTATTCATTTGCATTATAACTCAGTGCATGCATTTGGAATTACTATTGTTTATAGTCTGCAATTGGAATTAAGAAATCAGAATTGAATAATTGTTTATACTAGAATTATAGAATTGTGGAAATCTTCATAGTGTCTCCAATCCTATAAAAAGGGACATTTCATTGTTGGTTTTTGGTGTTGTTATTGATGCCAACCCTCTCCTTGGTAGTTATGAGATTGTTGATGTGTTGTGGTGTTGTTTGTGATGTCAACCCTCTGCTATGATTGTGAAGATGTGGAGAGATTGTTGAACATGGATGTTCTAGTATAAGGATGTAGAAGGAAGATGCTTGTGCGGGTGATTGATGGCTAATGATATCCTCTTTTGTGGATGTCCACCTACTTGGTGTTGATCTCTACATGTTGTGCTTGGGTATGTGGCTACAATGTACTACAATGTGTTTCCCTCAGCGTTGTTGCCCCATCGGTTGCTGATGATGTCATGTTGCAAGAAGTTGTTGCTCAATTGTGTTGCTGATCAGAGTTGTTGTGAGAAGTTGTTGCTCAAATTGTGTTGCTGAGAAGCATGACATGTGTGCGGATGGTTGTATAATGTTACAGGCCATTATTGCACCTCTCATGTTGTTCCTGGATGAGAAATTTCTGCTAGAAAGGGTTTTGATCATTGAAGAATGTTTAAGGTTGTATTTGTAAAGAAGAGTCTGGTTGCCTAGAAGAATGCTCTGCTTTCCTCAATATTAAATGCTATGATCTTGCAGCTCAAAACATTGATTGTACATGTTGTGCATGTTGCACACCCATCTTATCAGGTCCTTGGTGTTGTCGTAGATTTTTTTGGTGTATGTACTATGTTGGCAATTTAGGTGTCTGTCAGAACTAGTCTAAAAAATGGTCTACATTTCTCCACATTGATGTTTCTTGTGTTGTGGCTTGGAAGGAAAGCTTATAATGTTTGTGCAGTGTCTTAGTTCAAATGTCCATTAATGAAGTGCACTGCTAGTATGTTTTTTGTAAAGTGTTTCATAACTATGTTTCCTAGGATTCTAGTTAAAAAAAAGTCTGTATCATCAGAATAGTTGTGGCAGCTTGGGTCAACATGTGAAAATGGAAAATATTCTTGGGAATTATGTTAGATGTTCAAGAAACATCTCAAAGTGGTTTGCATGGCATTAATTGTTTGTTTTGATGATGCACTGTGTTTGGTGTAATGCCCCACCAAGGAAACCTCTGAACATAGGAACAAAAATCCACTAAACAATTTTTTTTTTAACATGGAATAACATCATGTACATAAGTGCATCACATAACCACAAAGCATATGCAAGATGTAAACATGCAAGAAGGTAAACCGTGATCATCACGTGATCATGCACAAGCAGAAGACTAACAAGTACTTCCAAGAGTTCTATGACAACCCAATAACATACTCGGAATGGAGAACACACGCTCACGAGCCAGCCCTACAAGGATTCGAACAACATCCAAGAATTGCAAGAGGCTAAGCCAGCAATAACCCACGACTAAACAAAGAGGAGACTAATCCATCCTCAAAATTCCATCTAACTGATGTTCATTTTAAACCCAAAGTGAATGTTCCTAAATGACTAATCATACAAGTTTATTACCTTCTAACCATCCATAAACCAACATAGAACCATCAAATAACCATCCCCCAAACATGAGCAAATCGTCTAGCCTCCAAACTTGATCGAAAAGTCCAACTGGGCGCAAATGCTGATTTAAGCAGAGGCGTTGGTTGGCGGCAGAAACACCGGTTAGTGGAAACATTGATTGGTGACTGGTAAATGTCTAAGACACAAAGTCTCAGACCAAGTGAATTGCATGCACTAGTTGGTGGCGAAAACGCCGATTAGTGTAGGCACTAATGCAAGCACAGGTGTTGATCCATAAATTTAGCTGAAATTTGAAAGGATAAAAGGCAAATGCCTAAGTCGACACCAATGCACAGCTGGTATACATCTAGCTCCACACCAGGGAGTATTGGATAGCATAAATTCGAGGTCGTAGACACTTCATCCATACACACCAAATCAAATCTAATCTACAGATCAAGTACATGTATAAGCATAAACATCAAATGCATATATATCAATGGAAATAGATAAAAGGGATAGCAAGGAGCACTCAATGCTCGGAAACTCTATCTTTGGAAGAGTCCACCATCTGTACACTGGTCCCCACCAGTGGTATCGTGCAAAGCACCGTACCACGTGGATCCCTCAAGCTACCCCACAGTGCTCGCGAGGATAGTAACCCGACCACAGTCACAAGGTATTCACACACAAGAAGGTGGCTAACACACATGCCAATCAGATGCATAAACTCAAACTATGATACAAGGATCCAATGCAACCACATAGATGCAAAATACAATAACACAGAGAACACTCAAGATGCGAACCAACATCCAAAGTACAATGCCACATAACCACAATACACCAAGGTGCTACTCATTGCTACTGGACCTAGACACGAGAGTACCAACCGTAGAGAGTGTCTTGGCCAGCACGGGTCAATACTGACATCCAGAGCTCAATTACCATCTACCACAATAGTAATCTCGAAATTGAACACAAGAATGAATAAACTAGGTGCATCTCACAATGCTAGTATAAAATCATAACATGGGAATAGTCACCAGATCACATAAATGAGTCAAGCTCAAATCAAAACACCAAGAACACAAGGAGTCCACAGAACTCAAAATAAAGACCTTAGAAGGTCTAGCATCACGAATCAAGTATACAACCAGCCACAACACAATGGTTCTCACAACCAAACATAAGGGCATAAACAACTTGCCGATGCAACTGCATAAATAAGATCACCATGAAGGTACAAGCCTCACATGGGCCAACATGATCGTACAACACAAGAAAATATCCGATAAAGAATAAGGTGCACTCAACCAATCACACAAGGCACAAAAAAAAATCCGAGCCAAAACAAGGCATCACAAGGGATCTCATCCAACCACACGAAGGCACTAACACAACATATTGCTAAAGCCACATCCATCAAGATGTCATGCAAAAGGCAAACAGGAGAGGCACTACATCTGGAGTTAGTTTGTAGGGTTTCTTATAGACAGATGTTTGGACGACAAGGTCTTTGCAACTACTTGTGCTTTGCCTTTGTCAAACCTCTACAAACCCATCATGTCTTTATTAAAACCTTTAAACACTTTGAATTTCTTGTGATTTTGGTCTTTTGAAGTGGTTTTGTTGGGACCCAATAGGGCTTCCACAACCTTTTGGTCTCCAAGGTTGTTAGAACTCACTTTAATCTATTTTACAAGTCATTCATTCAAAAAAATTTGAGCCTTTTTTCCTGTATTAGTTTTATTTTGGTCTAAGTGATCGGACAAGATATAGTAAAAGCTAATTCATTTTTATATGGACATATTTGACGACCAACAATTTTTCACTGACTCTGCTGGGGAGCAAACAGAAAATTAATCAATTAATTGAACAATCACCTTCATATAAAAAACTATAGTACTCCCACATCATGATCATTTCCCCATAGTACAACCTAATATCAATTGGACAGACGTTGAACAAGAAGATTTTGTTTCACAACTAAATGGCTTAGACATGTAGGAGCAACATTGAATATAAGAGTAAACCAAGTTCTAGACAAAGAAGAAGAATTGGATGAGTTGAAAAGACTGCTTCTAGGGCAACCGTTAGTAGTTTTTTAAAAGTTGTTAAAAGATTCCCTAGGGTAATAATAGGAGGAAATCCATGTTAGGCACCAAATCAACAAAATCCAAGACCTAAACAGAATTGAGGACAACGCCTAGGAAATTAATATCTAGATATTTTCCCAATTTTCATAATACACTAGATTTTAGGTGATGCACCAAAGGTGAGCGTAATAAGGGTGTAACCAAACCTATCTTCGAGGCTTTGTAGGGCGGAAACTTTGTGAATTCACAACCTGCAATAAGAAGAGCAAGGACCAAACCTTCCTCTCCCCCTAGAAGTGTTACTCATTCCACAATTTCCCAAGCCTTATCATTACAAGGTACTATCATTCCTCTATCTGTCAATTTTTACCAGCATCATGGTTCTAAAACAACCAGTACTATGGGGGGCTACTATAGGGCCATTAGCTTTAGGCAACCAATCTTCCTAAATTAAGGGGTGATGAGAAAATTTCTACAACTGAACACATTAATGAATTAATTGTTCAATGTGGGGCGCTAGGGGTACAACATGAAGATGTGGCAATCAGACTACTTGTAGAACCCCTTACCAATGCGGCAGCAGAGTGGTTTAATCATCTACCTAATGCGTATCTTGATTCTTGGAATGTCATGACTCATGAGAACCAAATTTGAAGATAGATTCAAAAGTGCGGAAGATGAACATTCCCTCTTGGCTCAATTAACTCAACTGAAGAAAGAAATATCCAATGAGAGAATTTGTGACTAAGCTCAATAAATCATTACCCTTGACAACTAAAGAATTTCTTTATCAAAGCCCAACCACTTAATGGCAGTTTCTTCTGAGAGCAACAGTGGCAGATTTGAATGCAACTCAAAGCATGGCAGTTGAATTGGAAGATGATCTTATTACAGCAGGCAAGTGGAAGAGGGAACTGCAATCAAGCAACCCTCAATGCTTTATATCCTTTAATCGTATGATCCAAGATTAGCTAATGATATCATTGCCTTGAAAAGGCAAATGCCAAAGAATACGGAGTCCTATCAATAGCGATATACTCAGCCTAGTAGCAGCAACAAAACAATACCTTTACCTCCCCAATAGCAAAGATTGGCTATAGAAGCATCACCTGGTGGACTTAGGGGAAACATGTGGAACTTTCGTCACACAAACCATCAAAATGGAAATACCTGCCCTAAAATGAATAGATTTACAGAGATGGCAACCATGAGGGAAGCTGTAGAAGAGATTGCAAATGAAGGTGTACTAGAAAATTATGGCAACTCTGCAGTCAATTCCTCAAGTATGAATTAGATTTCTTTAAGAGGAGACATTAATACCATGTTGGATGATCCTTCTTGTGTTGTACTTGTGGCCAAAAAAGGTACACAGAACTATCCCAAGTTTCTTTTTTTTTTTAAAACAATACTTCACTCTCTAGTTCTCAGAAACTTTTTAGATGCTACTATTAAAACTCGGGATTCCCAAACTTCTGAAAAGACTGCTAATCCCTTTGATATTGTTGACTTCCATAAAAGCCCTAAGATTCAAATTTCACTTGTTAAATATCTAAAATTAAACCCTAGTGAACTTGACTGTTTGGGGAAACATGTGAAATCTGAAAATGTTGAGACCAACCTAATTGTTGATAATTAAATGGTCAATACTGAAAACTCCTTGTCTGGTATATCCTCAAGGATCAAAGACTCTGCCTCCACTACCTCTGACAAAAAGTCTTTGTATAGTAATGACTCTAGGTTAAGTAATTGAAATATAGGCTCTGAGGCTTCTACTAACGTAATGCTCACCAAGGTTGCTCGTGCTTTAGGACTATCGTTAACAAAATTTCTTATAACATAATGTTCACCAAAGTTGTTCATGCTTTAGGACTACCATCAACAAAAACCTTCAGGAAGTACTTTTGGTTGGGCACATCAAAGATAGCCAAGTTTCCCTTACAGCTCACTCAAACAAAAAACTCAAGTTGACCGTCCTTGAAGAATATATCCCTTCAATATGGTGTGTTGCCAAGTAGAAGCTTTTGTATAGACTTGGGAGAAGAAATATAGATGGATTGTTCTCATGCCTTAATTCCCCTTGGTAACAAGAAGGTGCATTTAGATCCTGAGTCTAAAACCAAGTTTACAGTCTTTAAGGCTGATGACCCTAAATCTCAGATTCTATAAGAGAAATCGAAGTTTGGAAATTTCATGTTTTCAGAATCTCAGATGCTGAGAATGAGGAAGATTTTCTTGACCCGGTATTTCCTCAAAGCCATAGACACTGGAATTTGATGGTAATTGCACAAATTCAAGATCAAACGCTGGAGTGGTGTTGATTTCTCCAAATGGGAGAAATTTCTTTCATCACATAAACACAGCTCTGAGTACGAAGCCTTGCTGTTGGGATTAGCAGCTGCCAAAAAGGTAATCAAGAGATTTAAAGTTGGAGATGCTGAACTGATTGTTAAACAAGTAACACCTTCAATGTTAAATATGAGAGATTGAGGCACTAGAGGGATGGAGTGTGGGATGATATTGAACAATTTGATGCATTTGCAACTGAAGCAGTGTCTAGGGACCAAAATACAGGGGCTGATTTAATAGCAGTCTCTGCATAGTTGCTACTTCCATACGTAATTTTGAAAAAGGATTCTTACAAAATATAAATGATCTCTAGGCCTAGCGTACCAAATAATGTGGAGTTTTGACATGTTTTGAAAATGAAAAGTAAATTAAAGCCTTCTTGGAAAATGCAAACATGTTTTCTGGCTCTTACATCGAAGGAGTACATCTGGATGTAAAGTGTTCTGTCTTGAAAGTGAACAAGAATTAGAAGTTGTTATCCAGTTAAAAGCCAACAAAATAACTAGAGGCCTAGTCTCCCTTAATATTTGTTGGACAGACATGATAGAGCTATCAAAGAAAGATAAGAAGTTAACAGTTTAGGGAATATGAGACGGATAATATTGGAAGCACACATGACCCCAAACTAGTTTGTACTGGCAAATGTTGCACACTCAAGAAAGAAGCAGACTGATCAAATTAACAATTAAGTACAAGGAAGTTTTTGCATGGTGTTATGATGATTAAAAGAATTTCATAGATGGGGGTTTGCAACAAATCTGTAGACTGACGGAAAGTTATGCCCCTTGGAAGTACATGGGCCTTTTCGTACAACCTTTACAACTAGCATCATGCTCACATCATCACTATGTAGACTGTGACACTCAGGTCGTGCAGGGCTTGGCACACAAGTGGAAGTCTGCCAACAAATTTCAAAGAAAGTTTAAATTTCTTTATTTTCAAGGTTTGAAAAGTCCTCAGGGGTGATAGGCACTGGCCCTGCCCCATCAAGGGCCTACGGCTCAACAACCATGATACTGTCAATTGACGATTTATCACCAACTGACACCCATGATAAATTGTCACTGAGTACATTTTGTTGATTGTCAAGATTAGCACCTCATGACTACTGTGGGGGAACAAATGATTATGGATCCTCTACACCAAACAACAACTATTTTTTCTGAAACTTTGCAAGTTTAAAAATAAATTTTTAGTTATTAGTTTTTATTTTGAATCTGTAGACCATATGGTCAAACAAGGGGGGCATGCTTTAAAAAGGCCTTGGCAGCCAAAATAAATCGAATTAATGTTTATCTTCGTCTCTCGAACCTCCTAGACCATGATGGGATCCCTCTTCTTCTAGGTCATTTTTGAAATTTCCTCCACAAAACCCTCATGGTGAACACCCAAACATAAGCCCTTTCACTAAAAAATTTCAAACCTCAAATCTACAAAATTGACTACAAATCTATAAACTCCAAACCTACAATTCTCACAACTTGCATAACACAGCTCATACCTTGAAATGTCTAAAACCTTCCCAACATTACCACAGTTTCAACTTTGCATCAAATCTGCTCAAATAAAGGTTAAAACAAAAATAGGGATCTTTCACCTCACTCAACCACAACCATGGCTCTAATACTAGTTGTTAGAAAACAACTTGATCAGACTATTTCCTAGATTACCCTATGAGACAAAAACATGCATTCGAGTTTAGAGAATGACCCTAAGGCAAAGATCAAAGACATACCACAAGATTACACAAGATATACCTTGGAAAAACCCTCAAGAGGAAAACCTAACCTCTCAAAGCATCCACCCTCAGCATATCATTTAGCAATGTAACACTACAATATGCTTACAAAGTCTCAATGAATACTTCAAAAACATCAAGTTCCTCCAATCCATCCTCCTGATCCCAAGCATAATGGTAACCATGCAACCATGCATCACATGCCATGATTCACATATGCAAACTACATGAGAGCTCAATACAAATAATAGCCAAGCCAACTAGACAACTTCAAATGCTAAACATGTGGTTGCTTTTATAGATTCAAGTTCACATTAAAAAACCAAGTGGGATTGGCAAATCTACATGTCTCAAAACCATGAGTGCACAAAACCATTGACCCCACATTTATATTTTGGGAATAAGTCTTTCAAATACTAGATAATTTTCCAGTGTGTCACACACACAGAATATCTAAGAAATGTTGCAAACTTCAATAATGGACCCAAATAAATATTTAATGTGGCTAAACACATCTCTAAAGATGCACCACAAATAAATATTTATCCTAGATAATAAGTAATACTTCACTAAATAGTACATAAATGAATAATAAATAAAAGTAAATATATATAAATCAATAAAAAATTGAAGGATAAATGATTAAATCACCAATTAATACAAAGCGGTGGAAAGACTAAGACGTAGTATTACTACCTGGGGTTACCCCGTAATAATTAAGGAAATAAACAATTTAACAGCCAAGAATGATATCAGATATTAAGATATCATAATCAATAGCAACATCACTTATAATTGCGATCATTTTTGTTGAAGGTCGTCATACTTTATATATGATGGCGATCAGTACCTTGCTCGACTTCACAACAAGGTGGTGCCAACTTCATAAAAACCTGGTCGATTCTCGTCATTATAGAACAGTCTACTCTTATGGAAGCGATCAGTAAAAGGAAAGAGTGACCAGTTTAAGAGAGTGAATAGCTTTAAAACGAGAGACAGCAATTATATTGATTGAAACGGTACTACGATTGGTCAAGACAACGACGTTATCAGAGAACAAAACTGGCAGAAGACATTATAAAAACAAAGAACTTCATATTTGGTGGCAGCCTTTAATTAATCCCTTAATTAAGAATTGATGCATTTTAAACATGGGGTGTTAGGAAGAGACAACAGACATGTCACTTGACAACATCCTATCTATTCACACCATACAAAGAGACAAATGGATCAAATTCGAATGGGATGGAACAGAAGAAAAGAAATCTTAAAAATTCTATACAGTCAGCATTTAAGTACTAGTCAGCAAAGGAATACACTTAGACATGCAAATAAACACTGAGGGGTTATTACCATCATGTATGAGGAATACAATAGCAATATGAGCAGCAACAATCTCAAGGCAATACAAACCACTTAACAAATATTTGAAACAATTTACTTGGATGAAACGTTCTGTAGAATTGCTTCAGCACCACCGCCCAAACACTTCTTATTCTGTTAATCAAATCTTCACACCAATGCCCAATAAGATTGATGTCATTAATCTTATTGAACATTGGAAACCTTTCATAGGCCACTCAGTGTTATAACCTTCATGGTCTGAGAAACATTATGATTAATTGAACATGGCTTGATATTTATGATCAGTAGCATGATTAATCCTCGGTGTCTCCAAGACAATAGCTATCGACTCCTTTACATATGACCTCCCTGTAGTCGGTTGCATTGGTATCTACCGATCTCATATGTTTGACATCATAGAGGTATTATTATTAAGCTTATCCAGATGTACTGATGATTTTTCCCCAAAAACTCCATACTTGAATTGTCTACCCTTATACAACAAGCACGTCAAGAAATGAAACCCTCTTTTACCAATGGGGGATATTGAGAACTTTATCTGCCAAACACGTCTTATCCAATTCTAGATTTGACCTGCCCAAGAAGAATGTCGTAGCCCTTTGATTTCCAATCAAACAATTGAGAGATATCTTACAGCATAATCTACATTTTTGAATCGAAGATAGAAGCGATAATTGTTCTTATATCATAATACTATAAGTGGTATCAATTGTGAATCATAATCAATCATTCTTGCATTCAATAGTAACAATTATCATCATTTTAATAGTCATTGGAGACTTTTTCAAAAGAGATTGCTTGCAATTGAATTTTGTGAGATGATTGTTTCTATTTCCTAAGAATCAACACAAGGGGACATTACATAACATTTGACACCATAGACTTTAAATGGGACACTCAGTTGCAAAGGAGGCAAAAGAATTCCAAGTTTAGCCAGTGAACTCATATTTATAACAAGATAATGCACAGTCAACCAATGAATCACAATTGTCTTCTTGACTTACATTGTAATGTACCAAATGCCCTAGTACCAAAAACAAAACACTTACCTATACAGTACGAGCAAACCCCCATGACACACACCTCCCGTAAAATCACCGTACACCCTTAGCTCTCACCCTACAGTAACACTCCTCAATACTCCGCACAGCATGAATGCCAAGGACACCCGTACGGTCAACCCTCCTATCTTCACCCATACGGTATCAACTTTGTACAACTAAGGCGATGTCCAAACTTTACACTCTTCCACTGTACCGTCAATCTCCATATGGGCCCAACACTCTCACAGTACAGACTTGCCAAATGTCACATAGCTGTATGAAAGTCTTTCCTTGTACAACCAGCACTATCTGTACCCGTACAGCCCAGTCAGCCTCCACACCATAAGCACAAGCAGCTCTTGAATTTGTCCTTGGGCTTAGTCGACTATTAGTTGACGGTGTCGGTCGCCAGATCAATGGTTAAGCTTGGAATACAATATTCTAATGTTGTAGCCAATATAATATCACACAGTTTCAATGAGTGCATCCACACAAAGAAAGGAATGAAACGCCAAAAATAAATATTTGAAATTCCATACAATAAAGATTGATCCTTGATTACAGTAATTGAGAACTACAAGCAGATTAGGGTAAGAAGTGATTCCCACAAAACTGTGAATGTCAGAATAGGGAGGATCTCGCACCTCCAAAATAGCGTACAATGGTAAATTCCAACTGGAATTGCCAATATACAAGAAACATAAACTCCACTATGATTTCCTACAATGTCAATCACGACCTTATCAAGGGCTCCATGAAGTTTCCCGAAGAGTTACAAATAAGCCAACATGAGTCTTATTACTTTTTATTTTATAATTAAATTAATTAATAAAAGGATCCGTAGGATATTATTAACTTTGGGACCACTCGAGCAATTAATTTAATCGAGTCATTTGACTATTTTAGGAACATTAAAGTCCTCCCAGCCCACGAATTTCTTGCCCTCAAGCAATTGTAAACTCAGATACTCCAAGATCTGTTCACTCTCCCATGTGGCATCTCCCATCGATAAATCTTTCTAGCGGACTAGGTACTCCTTGATGGCGTGTGACCTCAACTTCCTCTCTCTGGCATCGATGGTCTCTGCGGGGTTCCATTGCAAGTTTTCCTTCTTCGTCAATAGGTGGAAGTTCCTAGGAAACTGTAACATGCCGATTGACCGACTTCTTGAGGCATGAAACATGAAAGATATTTTAAATCCTACTTCCTTCTGGAAGCTTCAACTCATAGGCAACTTCTCTCACTCTCCGTACCACAATATATGGTCTATAGGAGAGAGGCTTCAGCTTCTCAGCACCACTTTTCTTCAAGGAAGACTGTCTGTACGATTGTAGGCAAAGGTACACCAAATCTCCTCATTCAAAACTCCGCTCAGTCATGTGCCTATCAACATATCTTCTACTGATTCTAAGCTAGTTGTAGGTTATCCTTGAGAGACCGAAGGATATCCAAACTCTTGCAACCAATCCTTGGCCCTTGGTGCACGACTGTCGCCTAATGCCAGATCCACCAATGACGAAGAGTCATATCCATATAGAGCTTTGAAGGGTGACATACCTATTGACGTGTGATAGGTAGTGTTGTAGCAGTGTTCTCCTAAATGAAGCCAACAGATCCACACTTTCTATTGTAGTGCGACATAGTTCCTTAGGTAGCCCTCCAACCACTTGTTCACAATCTCTGTCTACGCATCTATCTATGGGTGGTAACTCATACTTGGTGACAACTCTGTACCTGCCAAGAGAAAAAGTACCATCTGGAAAGTGTTGAGGAAACGGCTATCCCTATCGCTAACTATGTTCCGCAGAAGGCCATGCAAGCAGAACACCTCTGGGAAGAACAACTCTGCCACATGAGCTGCCTGAAATTCCGTGGGAAGGGCAAAGGAGTGGGCATATTTAGTCAAACGATCCACCACAACATAAATGCAATCCTTCCCTTGCACCCTGGAAAGTCCACTGATGAAGTCTATAGAGATGCTTTCCCATTTCTGGTAAGGTATTGGCAAAGGCTAAAGTAGCAGGCAAGGTATGCTCATATTTATTCTGTTGGCAAGTGGCACATTCCCTCACGTATTGTAGTACATCATCTTTGAGGCCCTTCCAAACGAGCCTCTCCCAAATTTTCCTCTAGATCTTGAGGTACCCTTGTGTCCTACCAAAGATGAATCTTGGACTTCTCTCAAAATCTTCCCCTTCATCTTCGATTCGGGTACCAAATAAATTTTATCCTTGTAGTAGATGATATCATCAACCACCTTGTACTTGTCATCCTGTATTTGACCATCCATCAACTTGCACACAAAGGTGTTCTTAGAGTACTCGACCAACAAATGGGCCTTCCAATCTGTTGAAATTTCTGACAGTGAACATATGACAAGTCTCCTTGACAGTGTATTGACCACCACATTATTCTTCCCCTTCATGTACTCAATGTCAAAATTGTATGCTTGGTTTTTTCTCACCCATTTCTATTGCCGCTCTTTCAAGTCCTACTCCAATAAATATCCAAGACTGTTATGGTCTACCTCGCAACAAATTTCGCTCCAACGAAGTATTGTCAAAACTTGGCCAATGCATGCATGATGGTGAGCATCTCCTTATCATAGATCGAGTACAGTCGTTTGGCACCTAAGAGTTTCCAACTCTCAAACGCAATGGGGTGATGGTCTTGCATTACCATTGCTCCAGTGCCTTCTGGCAACGCATCACACTCTAGGATGAAGGGTCGAGTGAAGTCTGGTAGTGCCAATACCAAACACGTACTCCTGACTTCCTTCAATCTATCAAAGGCTTGTTGTGCCTGCTCATCCCAATGCAAAGCCACCCTCTTCATCAGACCTGCCAATGGTGCTCCTAGCTACGAAAACCCTTTCACAAATCTTCTATAGTAACTGCATAGTCTAAAGAACTCACACAGCTCTGTGAGTGTCCTAGGTGTGGGCCAATCAAGAATTGTTTAAATCTACTCCTGATGCACTTGAACCCCTCGAGTGTTGATGACATGACCCATGTTGTCCTGCATTTTGTCACCACAAAATGTAGGTAACAGTACAGAAACTTTTGAACTCAGTTTCGTATTTCTCTATGTTGATTCACTATTTAATTAGCCAATATTGATCGATCAATTGATCTCAATATGATTAGTGAATCTTTATGCTGAAGGTTTTCGTCAAGTCTTTTTCGTTTTTTCAAATTGTCTTCCTATACTTGATTTTTGAATCCTACGGCGTCCTTTGGTGTGTTTTTAGTTGATTTTGGTCTTTTTGTTTTGTCCAATCTCTTGCTTTCGATTTTCCCTTCAATTTGATCTATTGTAGGGCTTAATCGGACTTATCAATCAAAAGTTATGGTCATTTAAGTGCCCAGACAGTGGACTCTCCAAGCTCAACTGCATATTTAAAAAATAGATGTTATTTTCTATAGTTGAGTTGCACTTTTTGAAAAATATAACATAAAATCAATTTATGGTATGTTTTTAAATTACTTTATCACTTAAATTTATAACTTAATTTTTAAGTGATTAAAGTATAACTTAAGTGATTAAAGTGCACTTTACGATATATTTTTATGTTGAGTCGCTTTTTAAATTTTTCACTTAAGTGACTTTATTACTTTATTGTTCTATTTAAATGTTGAGATTTACTTTATGTTTTAAATAACATACGAGTCAATATTACTTTATAAAATAGTATTTGCATATTATATATTTATATATTTTGTGTTAATAATTATTTTGGACCCTTTAAGTGATATTATACTCAACATTTTAAATACACATGTGCTTAATTATTCACTTAAGTTGTGTATAGCAACATGTCAACAATCTCCTACATTTCATGTAATTGCATCTAGAGAGTCCACTTTATATGCAAAAAGGGTAAAACTTGTTTTAAAATATGCCTTTGCATATATGTAATGCCTCTTCAAGAGTCCACTTTACATGTGAATGTCTTTAACATGTCTTTTGCTTTACATGTAAATGCCTCTCTAGAGTGCGTTTTGCACTTGGAGTTGCATTTAAGTGTTGTAAAGTAAAAAAATAAAACATGTAAAAGCATCTCTAGACCCCGTTTTGGCTTGGGAAGTTTTTATAAAGTGTTTTTATGCCAAAAAAATAACATGCGCTTGCACTCTTAGAGTGCGTTTTGGCTGGGAAATGCATTAAAGAAGACTTTTATGCCAAAAAAATAACATGTGCTTGCACTCTTAGAGTGCGTTTTGGCTGGGAAATGCATTAAAGAAGACTTTTATGCCAAAAACATGACAGGTAATGGCACTTGGAGAGTGCATTTTGGGCTGGGAGTTGCATGAAACACATTCACATGCCAAAATAAAACATGTATATGCACTTGGAGAGTGCGTTTTGGCTCGGAATTTGTTTTCAAGTAAAAAACATGAAAAATAACACGTCTTTGCCTCTCAAGAGTCCGTTTTTGTTTTGCAACATCATCCAAGTCAAATACAAGTAAAAATGTGACATGTAAATGCATGTGGAGGCTGCGTTTTTGTTTGAGAAGGTTATTTAAGTCATTTACATGCCAAAATAACTTATGTTGTTGCATCTTGAGAGTGCGTTTTGGCTGGAGGTCTTCATTCAAGCTCAAAACACTCATAAACTTTGCATGTAAGAGCATCTAGAGGCTGCGTTTTTTCTTGAGGCTCCATTTCAAGACATTTATTTACAAGAGAAACCATGTATGTGCATCTCTAGAGTCCATTTTACTTCCAAATACATGTGTTTTCTATCCAAGAGCAATTTTTTTGCATTCTCAGCCCAAAACGATTTGTGCAAGGGCATCATTTGAATGCATTTCCATTAAAAACGCCCAACAAGATTGATTGGAAGGGTTTGCAAACTTGTTTTTGATCAAATGCAAGTAAAAATGTGGCTTGTTGTTGCATCTTGAGATCTTTCTTTGCAACTTGGAAATGGTCAAAGGTTTTTGAGTTGTTGGATGCAAATACATCTCTAAAGTCCGCTTTTCGAGAAGACAGTTATTTCAACTTCTTTTTCTTCCATTTTTGGCTCATTGAGCTCCAAGTAAGTATATGTATTTGATTTTGCTTTTGTTTTTCTCTTATTTTCCTACAATGTTGCATTTTATGGCTCATTTGTTTCCATTTGTTCAAATCCAGCCCATGTATTATGCATTTTTGTGTTTAGATAAGTTAAAATCTTCATTTTCCAATGCAAAAAATCATCCTACACTCAAAAACGAAATTGCATGTGGAGATTAGTTTCAAGTTTTTGACATGTTTTGAGTCAATAGCAAGAGGTATTGTTAAGTTTTTGATTATCCTTAAACTCATAATAATCTAGCTATTATGCCATTTCCATTAGGTTTTCTTTGGATTTTCTTACTTGGGTAATCAAGCTCTTTGTTGTATCATCATTTGTCATTCGTACAATCTAACCTTCCAATTAGGGGCTTTCTAGACCTTCTGCAACAGCCATCTTAGGACGCTCTAAAAAAAAGCCTCCCTAGCTCTCTCAATCCTCTTGTAACTTTCCTTATCTTTCCTCAATTTGTTTCAAACTCTTATGCTCATTGCTCATTTCAACTGTCATCTTAATTTGCTCAGAATCCTCTCTTTGTTTCTTGTTGCTTCCAGTGGTCATCGCTGTTTTCAATTTGGTATTCTACTAACCCTTTTTAAAACATCCTTGTTGGCTCAACTACACCTATCTTACCATTGCTTCTCTTGGAGATACTTTCCCAAGATCACCTCTACCCTTTCAATTCCTCATCTCCTATTTGCCTAGAAAAAAACACACAAACTTAAGATATTATGCTTCAATCCTTCAACATATACGACATCCTTAGTTCTAGTTCTTTTATTATCCAAACTAAGTGTGCATTGACCTTATATGTTTTTCATAGATTGTCCCCTAATTTTATTGTTCCTTTTCATTCACTTTCTTTAGAGAGAGAAATTTTCTTTTGTCACCAATCATGTGGGTTAAGCAACCACTATCAACATACAAATTGCCTTTCTCATCTTGCGCATGCAATGCAACTTGCACAAGCACAGAATCCAAGATAAGATAAGATAAGATAAATTTATTAATGTCCAACAAATGACCACAAAATGGGTCAAAGGGACTTCCAAGAGCATAATAGGGGACCAGCCCACAGTAGGGGCACAAAACAGTGCCCGAGGAAACAAAGCAAAAGCGGCAAGAAACAAACTGACAAAACCACACAAACAAACAAGAAAACAAGAGTGGAGTGGAGCCCAATAGAGAGACCACATCACCCCTAAGAGGTCGAAGAACCAGCAAAGAACCCAAGAATAGAGGGATGAGACAAAGAACTAGGAGGGGCCCTAGGCCGCCTCTGAGAAGTTCTAGAGGACGGTTGCCGCTAAGAGGTCCTAGAGAAGGTGGGCCACTGCTGAAAAGAGCCCCTATAGGGTTTAATGGATCTGGAAAAACTTGAGGAGGTACCAAGCTGACATTTGGTACCCCAACCGATGGGAGCCCAATGAAGGAGGTGATAAGCCAACAAGAGTGTGATTACGGAGGAGCTTGGTGCTGAAGTGAGAGGTTCTGAAGCCTAGTGGCTTCCTAGATGTAAAGGGCAAGACACCTCTGATCTGTAAATCTAAAGAAGGTGGAGAGATCTTGAGACTCCCTAAAAAGACAGTAGAACCTCCCACTGATCTCATAATAGATACGACGGCAAAATATGAAGTGCTCCTCAATCTCAAGCTCTCTGATGCTGCAAAGCTGGCAAACCCTTCTCTCTCTATCCAACTAATGATTTGTCTAAATGTGAAGCCGATGTGAGCCCACCCTGAAGGAACTGAGAGGAATTCAAAGGAAATGGGACAACTTCAAGGGCAAAGAGAACAACTTCCTTTTGGTAAGAAAATGGAGGGATAAAGTCGAGTCATAGCCAACCCAAGTGATGTCATTGAGTTCAAGTTGTTCACAGAGAAAGGCGTATCTTGCAGACATTGAATCAGTAGTGATAGGTGGTAAACCGTGGACTTTGAGATTCAGTTCACGCATTCTCCTAGTTCGCTCTTCAATGAGCTTCAATCGAACAATTTTTTCGATGCCAGCAAGAGGTGGAGCGTTGTTGTTGTTGCAAATTGAGGCCCAACTTTTAATTTGTTTATTTGTCTTACACTTGGTGAAACCTACAAGGTAACCAGCTCGGATTGTTTATTCTTTAGTTAAAGGATGTTGTCTTTGACTATGGAATGTTCAGTGTTGGCATGAAGAAGGTTTCTGAGGTTTGTATTTTCATCCATTACCAAGGAGACTCTATCAATAATTTCCTGCAAAAAAAGTTTCTGAGAATTGTTCTCGGATTCAAGTCTCCCATCCCAGTCAATCAAATCCAAAATGGAGGCACTATCAGATTTTCGCTGGTAAGTGTGTAATGGTGTAACCGAGGGCGAAAGATCATCAGTGGTTTCCATGGCAGCATGCAGGGAACTCCACACATAGTCTGAGAAATTACTGGCATGGAACACCAAACGCAGAGAAGCCACTGGAAGGTGCCGTGCAGAGAGAAAGACAACGCCAAAGGAAGAGCCCAATCTGATAACTGAGAACACACAACCCAGACTCAGCACACAGTGTAAGGAACCATTGGCACTATGCAGACAACGTAACCCAGAACCTATGAACTTCACAACATGCCTAACCACCATCTTAAAAGGCTAGAACCTAGAAAATCCTACCACAAACCAAAAAAATTGTTCTCTCTCAACTGTAATCTTTTCTCCTTGGATTCTTAAACACTTCAAAAGATTTATTCTTTGTTTTGGCCATTTGTTGTTACTCTAACAAGGTCTTGGCAAGAATTGATTGCGGACAAACGACCTGAGCTTTACTCTCTTGAATTATGTATCTATAGTATATACCTCACTAAGGGCAGTAAGGTAAGGTTCAGGGATCATGCAGTAGGATACAGAAGGATGTGACAAGACAAACAAATTAAATGAATAGACACACTTACATACATAAAATCATCCACAGTACAACAAATACACAATTTCTCATCATGTAGCATACATAACAATTCTTTATTCAGTATATAAAGTCTCTAATATAGTATATGTTTACCTTTTCTTATCGTAATATCTTATCTCCCTATCATTTTCTTCTTCTTGTCTACTTTTCTATGCTATCTTTTACTTCTATTTGCACACTATTGTAGGGAAACATGTCCCTCATCTTTGTGGTGTCTTTTGAATGTGCTGCAGGTTGGCTCTATGTGCCACATTTCACTTGTGGTAAGTTTAGCTCATTCTGTTCTTCATAATTGGCTGTCTACCAATATTTACCTTTGAAATGTTTTCTAGTGTAGGTTCAAGTCTTCGTCTCTATCTATGTCATCACAGCAAAATTTGACTACTCCAATCCCATCTATGAGGGGGAATAAATTTAGTTTGTCCAAAGTCAGATAATCATCACAAAACGGAACACCATTTTCATCCCCCTCTTTGCTTGCCCTGAAAAATAGGGATTTGTACATATTTCCTGAGTTTTCCTGTACAAATCCAAGGTGTACTTTGCAGGAACCATAGACCAGATCTGTATTTTTACGTTTGGTATGATGACATCAGTCAAAATGGAAGAAATCTGTACCTTGGCTTATTTAAAAGGAAACTTTAAATGCTATTAGGCAATGCTATATAGTTTATTAGTATAGGACAGTAGATGAATAACCCTCAAAACCGTTTCAATCAATTGATGTATATTTTATGCAAGAAGACATTTTAAAATATAATTTTTTTTAACTTCGTACTACTCGCACTTTAAGATTTGATGTGAATACTTGTCTGCAAGGTCACAAACTTTCATGCAGAAATAGACAAATAATATTCTATTGCTACTTGTGCTTTAAACTCTCTCTTACCAATAACTAGCACAAGAGACATTTCTTGAAGATACCAATGATGTCTATTAGTGTCTAGAGATGCCCCTGTACACATTTCTAAGACAGCTGATGTCAGCTTACATCTCCTAATGTCAAGAGATACCCTTGTAGCTATCTCTGAGATAGGAGATGTTTAGCATTAGTGCAGATGACTCATCACCTTTTCTCTTTCACTATGATAACTTTAAGCCAACTGCAGCAGCCACCTACATTTACTAGCAAGCAAATAAGTACAATGATAATTTTGGTATATCAAAAATAATGGCTAAAAGGCTGGTGTATCCAATATTTATGTTTCGCAGTGGTCTATAATAGAACAAAGGCTAAACCAAACAAGAAATCTTCACTATAAATCCTACATAAAACCATGTACTACATAATGCCATGCAATACGAAGCAGCTTCATACACGTTCTGAAAATGCATCCAGAATATACATGAACAAACACCCTTAATTGTTATCATATTTTTTATAATAGGCCATCTATAATACACGTAAAACAGAAGTTTAATGTCTTAAAAAAATTCACTTCTGAAAAAAGAATATGAAATAACAGATTTATTAAGAAAAACATAACATTTTTTTTTACCAGATAATGGGCAAATTTAATAGTCTCTTCTTCTATTTGTTGTGCAAGTTCTCTTGTGGGGGCCATAACAACTGCATAAGGTCCTGTAAGAGAAAACACAACACATTATAATGCTAGATTGGACGAAAGAATTTCATTTTCCAGATCAAAAATCATTGTGTTTTATTGAATTAATAAGTAGAAGAAATCCTTCCAAAACTGTCTAGTTGTAATGTAGGCTGTATAAAGTTTAACTTCAGATACTGGAATTCCCATATTTTAAGCCCCAAAGCATATGCTTAAATATTGCATGAGAGTGTATAAAGAAATTTAACTGCTTGTTGCACAAATATTTACGTTCAGAATAAACATGGAATAATATTTTCATTGGTTAAGGTGTTATGTAAATAAAATGGCTCTTTTAGTCATAGTGTTTGCCATTTGGAAGGAAAATGAAAGCACAGATAGACACAGAAAGACTTCTGAGATGGCATCTCTCATAGCATCTGCTGCAGCGTGTTCCCCCCTCAGCATCATGGTCTTGTTTCTTCCCAACTCTACAGCCCAACTTCCTCTTGTCAACATAGATCTACTCCTCTCCAGCCACCTCAAGCATCACAAGGACAGATGCATATTACAAGCTATTTCACTACTAGAAGGATAACTTCAACCTTAGATGTTAGGTGTGATCCTAGTGGGAGTACCCCTCCCGGACCTCAGCCTCAGCCCCTTTAGAGTGAACGATGATAACCCTGGCAACATCACCATTTCTGATCTGAATAATGTTACTTTATGTTCTTTAATTTTCCTTTAAAGCTGCTCTTTTCTCTTTAGGGTTCTTGTTCGCTTTCTTAGTTATTTGTACCTATTTCTTGACCACTTGCTTTGGTGTTCTCTTATTGTTTTGTATCTTTTATCTTTGTTCTTCCCCTTGTTTGGACTTTTCAATCTCTATTGTATATTGATATTCTCGAGTCCCATTAACCGACTCTTGGTCATACATGGACATTAATATAATTTATTTCTTTCTTTCATTCAACATCCATGGGCATTAATATAATTTCTTACTTTACATAAATAAAATGAAGGCAAATGTAGGAAAGATAATCAGCTGCAAGTGAATAATGTTACAGGAAAGTGGCCAGTTTAGATATCATTCAATGAGGATAACTGCATTGACTATTTGGTACTTGAGCCATTTTCTTTCCATCACCCATCTTCACAACGAGTTGGTCAAAAAAACCTACCTAGCACAAGGTTGAGTTGCCCATTTTGCACTTATTACATTAGGGAATGAGGGGTAGAGAAATATGATTGAAAGTTGAAACTAACAAAATGAGCCTTTCATAGCTGCAATCATCAAACTCATGTCTTTCCATTGGTCTGAGTTACTTCTAAATAGCTAATCTCATAGATAAAAACCTCAGACTCAACAATTAATTGGCAAGCCCAAAATTATATAAACTCAAGATTCAGCAAAAACTCAAGGGAAAACTAGACAATAACTCAACAAATTTATCAAACATTTGAAAATACATAAAAATCAATAAAATATTCTTCAAAAAAAACACATATCACTGAAGTCGTAGAACATATTACTGATTTTCATCATATTAGAAAAAAAAATAGTTTAATCCATGTCATAGAACAAGAAAGAAGTTCAACCTCTGAATACATATTAACTTTAAGTTTCAATAACAATAAAATAAATCATCAATTCCGTCTACAACTAAAGCTAAAAAACGTTGCCAATAGTGGCATGTTGTGATTGTTAAGTTGTGTTGTTGTTCTCTCCATTAAGGTTCAATGAGGTACCCCATTTTTGGTCTCACCGGTTTATAGCTCTGGGTCAAAACATTTACCCAAAGAAAAAGCTAAAAAAAGTTTGCTTTCATTATGTGGGTGTTTTGGAAGTGGATGGTATAGCTTCAAAACATCCTCAACAAGATTTATAAGTAGGAGATATTTTCCACAACAAGTCAAATTTTGATATTGCTATCAAGATTCAACTATGGAGTTTTTTAAGCTGGAGTAGTACTAGGATGGGTGACCTCCCTAGAAGTACCGGTGCTTCACCTAGGTGAGCATCAAGTAGATGCAATAAGTATGCAATAAGTGCTAAGTGTTCCATTCATTCTCATGAGAAATGGGTTCTTATGAACCCACTACGCATGAAACATGGGTCAACGAGTTTGACTCAAAAACTACAAAGTTGAATCTTGATAGCAATATCACAGAACTCAATAAGAGCTTTAACAGATGCCTCATCCATAGTGATAGGATCAAGCTATGTATGAGACAAACCTGACCCTGATGGGTCACCAACTGTAATGTCCCTATTTTCAGGCTTTGGGATTAGCTTGGTTTGGCAACCCTCGCAAGCTAATCAAGTGATCAGAGGGGGTCAAATGTCAGAGCCAGTGTTGGAATTCCATTCTGGAGATTCAGTTTACCAGGTCTACTCTTTGTTCGGGTCAATTTGGTCGACTTACTATTTTTAGCAAGTGGTATTTTGGGTATGGTCAGTATTAGCAGGGTGTCTGCATGGAGTGTCAGATGTTTCAGGATCAAGCTTCAGAGAATCTCCAGTTTGAGAGACTTACTATTTTTAGTAAGTCCATTTTTAGCAGCTGGCTATTTTTGGCAGTGGGTTATTTCCAACAAAGCAGTTGGCATTTGAGCTCTGGTGTCGGAAATGAGTTGGTTTCAGTTAGCAAAATTCAGTGGCTTTGTTTTTTACGATATCGTTATTAAATTAAAGTATTTTAATTTAATGACTTAAATACTTTATAACTTTAATGTTATAAAGTGAAATTATCATTTAAAAGCCTTTTATATTAAAAAAGTGAAATTGTGTTTTTTTCCAAAAAAACTATAAGTACAACTCGAAAAAGCACTTTCATTTCACCGATTGATTATTTGATATTTTGTTTGTGAGAGAATTCTGCTTGGCTTTGGAAGCTAGGGTTTGAGCTCGGTCTTTAGTTTTTGGAGAGAGTTCTTCTGAGATTATTGAGTTTGGTCTTCTTCTAGGAGAGAGCTCGTTCTGATTCTGAATTTTAATCTAGTCCTGATGTATACTGGAATTCTGAGGAGAGTTTATTCTGCAGGCAAATCAATTTATTCTCCTAGGGTTTGATTTGTTTTCTTGCTGAGGATTGATGTGACAAATTCAAATTAATTTGCTGAAGTATTATAGGAGAAAATCAAATTTGAGAAGAGAAATCGAGGGTTTGGTCTGGGACTTGAATAAATGACAAAAAGCTTTTGATTTTACTACACACTACATTGAATCTGTATGTTAATTAATTGTGCGAGTTTTCTGATCAGTATAAGCTAATTCTGGAGTTCATATTGCCTGTAAGGAGCAGTGTTTTAATTTCAAGGTGCTGCGATTTCAATTCTGGAAAGTGTGAGCTATTCTTGGGCTGCGTTTTATGGACTGTTGGGTGTTGTGAAGGCTGCGAGTTTCATCCTAAGGTCTGCGTTTGTTAAGGGTGCTGTATAAAGGGGAGTGTAATGTTTTAAGGGATTTTGATGCATATTCAAGGGGGCTGTGTGCAGTTACAGTCAGCAGTAATTTCCAGTAGAGCTGCGTGGAGGTTGGTTAGGGTGTTGGTCACTGTCATTAGAAGATAGCAGCATGTCATCAAGCTGGTTAATTTCCAAAAGAAGTTTCAGATTGTGCTGGAAGATATACAGTGTGCTGAAAATTCAAACATACAGGTTCATATCTGATTTACAATCTATTATTAATTATGTAATTGCCTGTAGAAATCTTTAATGAGGAAGAAAGAAGTTAATAGCCTAATGATGAGTTTCCTTTTGAAATATGTTCTTTCTTGTGATTAATTTGAATCTTGTATTTGAGCAAAAATTATTAAGAACAAATAATTATCAAAACAAGAAAGGACAACTTGCAAACAATCCGGAAATCGTTATTTTCAGCATAGAGCCAGTTGGGTTCTTCACACCAACCTCGCTTTCTGCCTCCTCAAATCCTACCACATCCACTTTCCATTCAGCTACCTCCCTCTCCATATTAGCTAACTCCTCATCGATTAACATTAGGTCGACATCAACACCCTAAACTCAAGAATAAAATCTATTTGTGGATCAATGTTATCTAATTCAAGTGTCCGATGTGTATCTTGCATGTTTACCTTCTTTTTACACATTTGAAGGTTATACTGCAAACAGACTAGGTCATTCAAGTGTTTTAAAATCAACCTATTACACTTTTTTGCGTGAATGAACTCAACAACACCTCAATTGTGCTCACAACTAGAAGCACTAAATGTTGGCATTAAACGGTAAGGATGTAACCAGTACATGGCAAAGAGGTATTGTCATTGATTGGCAAAGAGGTGTTGTCAGTTATGAATAGGAAGGCCAACAGTGTTTAATCAGTGAACCAAGGATAGGTAGCGTAAGGAGAGACTAGTTTGGAGACCGGTAACACAATAGTGAGAAAGAGGAGGCACTATCTCTGTTACTAATAAAACTCTAACTGATCATTGGAGCAACCAATCACCAAGGAAGGTGCAATCGGTAACCGTTAATAGTAACCGAGGAACCAAGGATGCCACCGGTACAGACAAAGGAAGGAATGGTAACAGGTGAAGGTTTTTACCTGCGCACAACCTAGGGATATGTTAGGGATATAAACCAATCAGTGAAGATTTCATCAAGATTGATGAACCGAGAAAAGTCGCAGTTGTGTGATTCTTTGACCGGGATTTGTTGCACAAAACTCGGACGACTTTGTGTTATCAAGACAATCGATGCAAGGCGCAATTGAAGGTTTTAATGCCGAAGTTTGTGGCATTAAAACATGGAGAAATCTCTAGTGAAGGAAAGCTTTTGGCACGCATCTATCATTTCCTTCATAAAGCGGAAAAAGCACATGGCATGCATCAGATGTTTCCTCAGTGAACTAAGACTCTACTGGATGATGGATCCGAAGGAGATCTTTAAACAAGTCGTGCATGTAGAAAGCGGAAAGGTAAAGAAGACTATATTCTTCAACCTGAGAAGAATATTGTTTGCCTTCATTTTGCCAAAGAAAAAGAGTGAACCTGTAAGCTGGAAGAAGCTACAAAAATGTGAAGAGAAGAAGAAAAGAAGAGTGTGCAAGGAAGCACAACAACCAAGGTGAGCATACCTGCAGTGACTGATGATGACTCTCAATTGAGAAGCACGGCAATCTTATCAGGCTCAACAAAGCCATTTCTAAAAGATCAAACCTTTTATTACTCTCTAACAATTGCAATAAAAAAAATTCCAGTATTTTGGGTGGACATTAACAAGTCCCTTGTATTAAATCCCTTAATCGAGTGGCATCTGTGTAGATGTTTTAAGTCCTCTAACCAAGCAGGTTCTGACAGACCTTATTTCTTAAATCCCTTAACCGGGTCGCATCTAACAGTGTGTTTGTAATCCTTTAATAGGGAAGGCTCCTTACAGGGCGCACTTCATAAGAGTGCAAAATTTGTGAGGTTTCATCACACTGGTTTTCTCCCGATTTGGGTTTCCACGTGATAAATCTGGTGTTGTTCATTGCTTGATTGTGTAATAGCTATTTCTATGATAGAATCTATTCTACTTAATAGTTTTAGTTATATTATATCAGATTTTGTTTTAGTGGGTGTTGATTCACCCCTCCCCTCTCAGCACCGGTTGGGACCATCAATTGGTATTAGAGCCGAGTCCCTTTTCTAAGCTGCTTAACCGCAACAACAAAAAAGTTCTAATGATGAGGAAGGAAGGACCAAAGTTTTCTAGGGAAAACTTCACCTTATGATGCAGCAGAATGAAGCTGTACATGAAGACTACCAAAGATCAATACTGGACTCGTGTAATCAATGATTACACTGAACCCACCGATACCTTGACACCTGATCAACAAAAGATCAGCACAGAACACACAACTACAATGGATATGATAGCAAGTATGCTACCTGATCATGTATATGCGAAGATTGAAAATCTAACTTCTGCTTGCAAGATGTGGGTCAAGCTACAAACTGTGTATGGTGGAGACCCACATGTTCAAAGAGCAAAGGTAGAGAGCCTCAAAGGAAAATATGATGATATGAGGATGAATGAAGGAGAGGATATTGAACACTACAGCAATAGAATCAAAGAAGTGATGAACTCCATCAAAAGCACTGGAGGAACATTGAGTGAGGAAGATGTAATAAGCAAAATAATGAGGACGCTGAGGCCACAATACGCTATCAAAATCTCAGCCATACAGGAGCTCAGATCAGTGAGCACGTCTCAAGTCACTCTTGACTCCCTAATCGGTAAACTGACTGCATTTGAATTGAGTAATTTTGATAACAGCTTACCCATGCTAGAAATTGTTTTTAAGTCCTCGGTTACTACTTCTTCCACCAAGAAAGGAAGAGAAACTGGTAATAGCTCTACCGATAAGTCTAGAAATTTTGTTGAAAATCTACTCTCTGAAGAGATAGAGCAGGATGAGTTCGAAGCACTCATAGCAAGGAGATTTCCAAGAGGAAAAGGGAAGTACAAAGGGAAACTTCTACTAAAGTGCTTTTCTTGCAATAAGATGGAACACATTGTTGCAAGGTGTCCAGATAATGAAAATAAAGAAAAGACCAACCAATTCAAGAACAAAGGAAAGGAGTGCTACCTTGTTGAAGGAATCACGGACAATGAATCTGAAGATGAAGAAATTGTCTTTCTTGCAATAAAAGAAGAAAGCAAAGTGATAAGTGAAATGGCACTTATCTCAAGATCTCATCAATGTGATGACTGGATCATTGACAGTGGATGCACTCACCACGTGACTGGTGATAAGAACAAGTTCATTAGCCTGAAGCTCAATGATGGTGGATTGGTGACCTTTGGTAACAATGCTCCCTGTGCTATCAAAGGCAAGGGCTCAATTGCACTTGGCAATGAAGTTGTATGTGAGGATTTGTACTGAGTGGAAGGACTCAAGTACAATCTAATGAGTGTAGCTCAATTAAATAACAAAGGATACCTATTGGAGTTTGGGCAAGGTTATTGTGTTGTCAGGAACCAATCAGGAGCTCATGTTGCTACTGGTAGACAGAGTAAAGGGAGCCTATTCTATCTAGACTCAACGGAGGGAGCTTGCCTCATAGCAACAGCAAAAGGTGAGACAAATAAAATATGTCTTATAACTAAAGAGGACAAAAGTTGGCTGTAGCATAAGAGGCTCGGCCACATAAACTTTGACAGTATTGTCAAAGTAAGTAAGAAGTCAGTCAGAGGGCTTCCTAAGATTACAAAGCCTGACAGAGATATTTGTAAAAAGTGTCAGTTAGGAAAACTGACAGGAACAAGCTTCAGTAGTAAATCATTTTCTTCTAAAAATGTGATTAATCTTGTACACAAAGACTTGTGTGGACCTATGAGGACAAAGAGCTACTATGGAGATAGGTACTTCATGCTCTTTGTAGATGATTTTTCAAGAATGATGTGGACACTTTCTTAGAGAAAAATCTGAGGCCTTTCACATGTTCAAAATCTATAAGGCTCGAGTGGAGAAGGAGACTGGTAAAAGCTTGAGGTGTCTAAGGTCAAACAAAGGAGGTGAATACACCTCTCAAGAGTTCACTCACTACTGTGAGGAACAGGGGATAAAGAGGCAATTGTCTGCACCGAGAACCCCACAACAAAATGGAGTCGCTGAAAGAAGAAACATGACTCTAATTGATTGTGCAAGAACTCTAATGATCCAAAAGGATCTTCCCCATCACTTTTGGAGAGAAGCAATCAGCACTCCATTGTATACACTGAGCCGAGTTCAAGTTAAGAAGGGAACCGGTAAGACTCCCTACGAATTGTCATATTGCAAGCAGAAATTCCCATCAAATTAAAAGACCTTATAGCTATACCACAATTGAGAACAACTTTATTAGGTGTGACATCATCGCCAAAAGCATCAAGTGGGCCAAAAGGAACCCACGGAGAAAACCCTCTTAGGAGGGAGGGCACTCTCGGAAGAGCAGAAGACCCCATGTTACTCGCAGTGAACACAAGAAGGCACCCCGCGGTGGTAGAAATGAGCATCCTCGGATCCATTCTGACAGACACCATTGTGGACTGAGGTTCTAGTGTCAACGTGCTCCCGGAGGAAACATGGCGACAACTGGGACAACCCACATTATGACCACCCACGTTCCAACTAGTCGGCGCCGACCAGCATGGTATTAAACCCATCGGGACTCTCATGGCACAGTGGGTCACAATCGGCACACAACCCTTTGTTCTCGACTTTGTAGTAATACCATTAAAGAAGAAGGGCTACGACGCTATACTAGGGAGAGGTTGGTTGGTAGAGGCAAGGGTAAACCACGATTGGAAAAGGAATACTCTCTCAATGGAAAAAGGCAGTCGGAAATTCATAATTTACTTACGGACATAGATGGTAAGCGAGGACATGGCGTCATCATCTGAGTCCGAAGGAGAAGACAAAATGGACGAAGAAAAGCAACGGATGGAACCAAACGAGGAAGGAATTTTAGAAATAGAGGGGTACTCGGACGATGACATGGATTCACTAAATGGGCTTTTCCATTGGCAGATGGAAGACAATGAATCAAGACACTGCAACATGTTACAGATAGAGGAAGAAGAGGAAAAGTCCACCTTTCCACCACAATACGAAGAGTATAAAGAGGGAGAGCTCCAAATCCGGGAAACTCCATCACATCAATTTGACAAAGAGAAACCGATCAAGTATGAAGAGCCTTCAGTGAAGACCATGAATTTGGGAGACGAGACCAACCCAAGGAACATTTTCATAGGTGATGATTGGAACCCCGTCCTAAAGGCAGCCGCATTTAAAATCTTCACAGAGTACAAAGATGTGTTTGCCTGGACCTATAAAGACCTAAAGGGGGTACCGCCGAAACTGTGTGTTCACTGAATTCCACTGGTAGGAGTTGTACCCGTACGAAAACATCCGTATAGAATGAATAAAAATTATGCAGCCCATGTCAATGAAGAAATCAAGAGGATGCTTGAGGCAAGCATCATATTTCAGGTACAAACGAGCGAGTGGGTGTCACCTATTGTGATCTCGCTAAAAAAGGACACCAATCAAATAAGAATATGTGTGGACTTCAGGTGTTTAAATGTAGTCACAATCAAAGATCCCTTTCCAATCCCTTTTATAGACAGTATTTTGGAGGAAGTAGCGGGACACAAGATTTACTCGTTTATGGATGGATTCTCGGGTTACAACCAGATATCCATCGCGGAAGAAGACAAGCTGAAAACAACTTTCATAGTGGAAGACGGAGTGTACGCATACAACCAAATGCCCTTCGGACTTTGTAATGCCCCGGCAACTTTCCAAAGAATCATCCTGCAAATCTTCGACAAGATGTCTGTGGGGAATTTCAAAGCCTTCCTTGATGATTAGTCTATTTTTCAGTGCCCAAGACACACACATGGTAACCCTCAAAGAGTGCATGGAGAGGTGCCGACGAGTGAGATTAGCACTCAACCCCAAAAAATGCAGATTTATGGTGCCCCAAGGGAAGTTACTAGGACACAGTATGCAAAGCGGGACTGAAAACAGACCCAGACAAGGTACGGGTAATCCTAGAAATGGAACCCCCAACGAACGTAGCTGGGGTCAAGTCATTTTTAGGACACATCAGGTATTACAAATGATTTATTAAAAATTTTGCCCAAGTATCATACCCACTAGATGGCCTGACCTGGAAAGGAGAACCATTCTATTGGGCCACAGAACAAGAGAAGGCATTCGAAGATCTCAAAGAAAGATTAGTAGCCGCACCAATCCTGGCATACCCCAACTGGGATAAGGAATTTCATGTCCATGTGGACGCATCGAATTTTGCTATTGGGGCAACATTAGCACAAACAGGAGACCACGGATTGGACCACCCCATCTATTTTGCAAGCAAACTTTTGTCCAAAGCCGAGAAACATTACAGCACAACGGAGAGGGAAGCACTTGGAATGGTCTACGTTGTACAGAAGTTCCGACATTATTTGCTGGCAACCCCATTCGTCTTTTATGTTGACCACCAGGCTTTGATGTATCTGGTGAAATTCAGAATATAATTCCTAAGTGAATTCAAAATATGTTGACCACCAGGAATTATTTTCTTCTTATATTTTATAATGGATCTGATAGAATTCAGAATTTGATTATATTGATTCTTCTCTAGAGAGGCTCTAATACCATGTTAGGAATAGAGATCTTTAATAGAGAGAATTCAATATTGTTATTTGAGTTATTCACAACTATTATATTTTATGTATTTTCTGAATTATATATCCAAATATATTTATATGCACTTCATATATGTTGTGGTAGTAATATGAACACTGTTATTGATATGTTTCCATAGCACATACGAATGCATATATATATAGAACATAATAGTCGTGTCTATGTAGAGACATGACCATACGTGGCTTAAGCCACACACAGTCATGTCTTTACATAGACATGTCGTTTCATAACATAATGCTGGCGCTGTTAATATAATGATTGGCGTTGTTAACAATCATTGTGCTTAGTGTTACGATAGCTATAGTATGATAGTTATCGTAACACATATTAATGCAAAACATATCGCCCGTGGTCGATGTAATAACAGTCGGTCGAATATAAGGAATCCGATCCATTAAGTATATATTGTATGCAATCAACAAGCATATCAAATCTGATCAATATGATAATGATAATATATATATATGTATGTATGTATATATATATGTATGTATGTACACACACACACACACACATATATATATATGTTATATATATATATATATATATATATAGATAAGTCAATCATATCGAAGCTATATTTTAACATTGCGGAGGCATAGGTTTGCATTGAGAGCATCAAGGAGCTCATAGTAGTTGTTCCAAGACTTCTCAACTCATTTGAAAGAGGTAAGTGTTAAATTTTGTAGATTTGATTTTTTTTTTGTATGTTTATTGTTTTCCATCTTTTTTATTTTTTATTTTTTTATAAATTTAACATTCCAAATCTTGAATGTTTTCTATTAAAATATAAATTGCATACTTCAATGAGAGAAGTAGAACAATAGCAAAACCTTGATTTTTAAAAGAAAAAAATGTAAACATGATTTACAACTTTTTCTATTAAAAAAATGTAGGGTTCGCTGATTTTTCTAAAATACAATGCACAAATTTGTAATTTTGTTCATAATTTTGTCTTATTGCAGTAGCATCAAGTTTTGAAAACATTAATTCTTCCCAATGCCTCCAAAGTGTGCATCTTGGAAATATACTAAAGATTTTCCTGGTAGACAAAAAAACCAAGCAAAATGCATGTTTTTTAAAGAATTTTTTCATGGTGGCATCAATAGGTTTAAATACCATATTGTCGGCATATCTAGCAATGATGCTGACCCATGTTTATTGGCAACTCCTGAGACAATTCATTTATGTTATGTCCGGTTAGAAAAACATGCAAAAGAAAAGGAAACTAAAAAGAGGCAACGGGAAGAGATAAATGCTATTGGCTCTCATTCTTCTGCACCCACAACCGCAACTGCATCCACATCCACATCTACAGGCTGTGTTGGAGAGGGTTCTTCCATACCTCCCTTTCGTCCTAGTGCTAGTGCTTCTACTACTACTCCTTCTAGTGGCACTATTACCCTTGGCCCTAGAGTCCGAAAATCAAAGTTGGACTGTTATTTTGTGTCACACACTACTAGTGCACAGCCCTCGCTTGAGAGCATGGGTTGGAACAAGGAGGTCCATGATGTTGCACGAAAACAAATTTGCAAGTTTTGGTACTTTTGCAACGTTCCATTTGTTGCAACCAGGTAGTTCTTTTTTATTTGATTGCTTTAAGTTTAAAATTAAATTTTAAAATTTATAGTTTGAAGTTGAACTATGCTTTGTCTAATGATTAATCATAATCTATTTGTGACAAGTCTCCTTATAGGCAAGGCATGATAGATGTCGTAACCATTTGTGGGGTGGGCTTTAAAGCCCCTACTGATGCTGAGTTAAGTGGCCCCCTTTTGTTAGAAATGGTTAATGATATAAAAGTTGACCACAAACTGTCTTGGAGCCAAAAAGGTTGCACCATCATGACAGATGGTTGGACGGATAGGAGGAATAGGACACTCCTAAATTTTCTTGTTTCTTGCGGAGGTGATTGATCATTCTACTTCCCTAAATGCATTGAATAGTTTAATTTATATTTTGATTTGTTGATTGATCCATGATAATTGATAATTATTTTGCTTTATATTCAAAATCCACCATGTTCTTGAATTCTATTGATGCTTCCTCACATGTGAAGAATGCCACATACTTATGTGAGGTTATTGAGGAAGTTATACATGAGGTGGGGGAAGAAAATGTGGTGCAGGTGGTGACGGATAATGCAGCAAGTTATGTTGTTGCAAGTAAACTTTTAACTTTTTAAGTTTTGATGGAGAGGCATCTATGAATTTATTTAAGATTTTCTTAACACATCTAAATTTCTAATTAATTTTAATATTGATGCAAGTAAACTTTTGAGGGAGAGGCACCCGAAAATTTTTTGGTCTCCATGTGTAGCCCATTGCCTTAACCTCATGTTAGAGGATATTGGCAAGCTTGAATGGGTCAAATCATGTGTTGATAACAGTCTCATCCTAGGCGCTACGACCACTATGGGGATGGATGTGAAAGATTGTATTTTTTATGAGCCAGGTTTTTGGACCCATTATGCAGAGATCATGCAGGTAAATATATTTTTGTTTTGTTTGCAACTTTGCAATTTTTCTTATTTCAAATTTTTAATGCACACTTGTCACTTGACTGTTTTTTTTTTAAATTATATGCAAGTCATTGAGCCCCTCATAGTTCTCCTACGAGTTGTTGATGGGGAGAAGCCCTCTATGGGCTACATATATGAGGGCATGGATAGGGCCAAGGAGGCCATTAGATCCAGGTATGCAGGAGTTGAGGATAAGTATGACCTCATTTGGGAGATCATTGATAGGAGATGGCAAAACCAATATCACAGGCCCATCCATGCAGCAACTTATTTTCTCAATCCGTCATTTCGTTTCCTTGATAACTTCAAGGCGGATGAGGAGGTTCTTAGTGACCTATATACAGTGATGCAAAAGATGTCTACCAGTAGCACATCTACAATACAAGAGATAGATGCATATAATAATGAACAAGGGGTCATTTTCGCAAGCAAGATGTGCAAAGATGCTAGGACAACATTGCAGTCAAGTAGAAATATATGTTAAACTAAAGATTCTTAAGTTTACAGCTTATGCATTTTGATTTTATAATCTATCCTTAAAGTTGAAAATGAGACTGATTTTTTTTCTTTTCCTTATTTCAGATAAATGGTGGCAGATGTTTGGGCCTACAACCCCAAACCTTCAAAAACTTGTCATCCGTATTTTGAGTCAGCCATGTAGCGCTTCTAGATGTGAGTGCAATTGGTCCATGTTCGAGCACATCCACACAAAGAGGCATAATAGATTGTCTGTGGAGAGGTTGAATGATCTTGTCTTCATTCATTACAACCTCCGTCTTAGGACCAAACAGATTTTGGACATTAATTCCTCTCCGATCACTCTAGCAGAGATCGATCTAGAATTTGAGTGGCTCACTAAGTCTACCGATCCTATCTTCACGGAGGAGGACCATGAGTGGGTTGACCAGGTAGACAAAGAGGATGAGGCTGTGGATATGGCAGAGAAGGATAGAGCACAATCAGTTGCTTGTGCAACTAATGTTGATCAGAGTGGCACCTCACAAGCAAAGACTATGGCTTGTCAGTCATCCAGGACCTTTCTCAGATGCATTTATAGGAGGCAGACAAACTACTCTGAGGCTGAGACTGAGCTAGAGCTTGAGCCATAGACTTGTTTTTGTTTAAACATGTTTGGGAACATTTGATGTCATGGATTTCATGGATTTTATATACATTTGACAATATTTATAATTCCGCATATCTATGTTTTCTATTTCCTTCAACTACAATTTATGTTTGTACTTATGTAATGGATGTATGTTTATGTATGTGATCAAATTAGCTTCTATTTGATGATTTTATAGTGTCTTTAAGCTTTATTCAATAATGGGTGCGTGAAACAAGTTTTAAATCATAAAAAATCTATGTTTTTTCATTTTGCCGAGTCATAGCCGAGTCATTGCCAAGTCATCAAAGAGTCACGGGTCGAGTCGACCTTGCCAAGTCATAGGTGAGTCCGAGTCATGGAACTCTGGTTGCATGTACTTGCATGTTCTTTTTGTCAGTTGCATGTTGCTTGCATATGTTGTTTACCACACGAAGTCTCATGTTTTGCTGCATGAAGATTTCTCTGATGGGTTTTCATAATTTTTTCTCTTAAAAAAATTTTTGATTAGGTTTTCATTATTTTTTCACTAAAAAATTTCTAATGGGCTTTCATATTTTTTTCCCTTAAAAAAATTTTGATGGGTTTTCATTATTTTTTCCCTTAAAAAAAAAATTTATGATTCTATAATTCGCAAATTTGCATGGGATTCCTTTGTGGGTTTTTACCTTTATGCCGAAAAAAAACAATGATTTGTAATCTTGGGTTTGGTGATATTTTCCTAAAAAATTGTGACTTTTACAATTTGTTTTGGGGCGTCATGCTCTTCTGCAAAAATTTGGAGAGTTTGTTGATTTTTTATCAAAATCGTGGCAGTTGTTCTCAATATGTCTCTAGCTATAGAGAGGGACAACTTTGTTATCCAACATCAGGTTGGACGATTTGTGATGATTTCTAGTTAGAAGTTTTGCAAATTCTAGGAGGATTAGTGGCGGACTCATCTTAGTGGAAGAGTCAATGGCAGGCTCTTGTCTCTTGTTGTAGAGCATTCTGAAGAAGGGGACAGCCTTCTCTATTTTTTTTGGACAAATTTTGGCTACTCTTGGTCATTAACATTTTGCAAATCCAAGGAGGGTCTCAACAACAGCAGAATGTTCTGAAGAATTTATGACCACAATACTATACATTCTTCTATAGGGTAGTTAGATGATGACCATTAAGGGGGGCTATTAGACTATTGTAATGTTTCTTTAATAGTCATCTTAGTTAGTTTTTAGTTTATTAGGTAGTTTCTATTTTTGTCTTTAGTTCGCGATTGTTTCTTTTAGAAACATCATCTTTGTAAATCTATATAAGGAGCTTTCATCTCCTCTGTTTAATACAATATTGATTTAACATAACATTTAGTAGCATCCAAGTGCAATCAAAGTTCAATTCAAATTCAGTTTTAGTGCTTTCCACAAGTTAGGTGAGTTATTAAATAATTAATTATTATTTCACTAATGTGATCTAATGTTGTGAAATCATAAACTGACTACTTAGTCTACTAGCCCGTTGGAAAGGTAATGAAATGTATTAAAAGTTGCATGCCTAGTTAAAGGAGCCTTTGCATATGAAATGTTATTATTATTTCAAAAAGACATTTTTTGAGGGGAAAAAATATTATAATTTTAAATTGCAAATTCCCTCCAAAAAATCTATAAAAGAAGGTGTGTGCATATGTTGAAGATTTCTCTTACAAAATGTTGGTGGAATGAACTTGCAAGTACTCCACAAAAATCATTTGAAAACAAAAACCTTCATTTGATTGCTAATTTTGGACCGTGTTGTATTACGAGGACTTATTCTTGCTGCACAAAATTTGTGTTTACATTGTATTTCTGAGGGAATCGGATCTAGTGGTCACCTAATCCATTTTTTCAGACCTATTTTTTCCTTGAGAAAATGATACTTAATGGGGACACCATATACCTCGCACTCTATCAGAGAATCCAAATTATTGGGACTGAGTAGGGCCAAACATTGACATAAGCAGCACCATTTCATTTTCCATATTGTTGGGTTCCCATTTCAAGATCTACTAAGATAAATAAGAAAACAGTGTTGTAGGATGATTCACTATACCCAAATGCACTGTTGGTTTCTCTTTTAAGTTCCTTCTTCAAATGAAGATTTAGGGTGAGGTCCCATGAAGGAGGCTTTAGGATCTATTTTATGGAGCTGGAGGTCCCATCAACTAAAAACAATATTGCTACCAGATTAAATTGAATCTTTTCCTCAAAAGTAGCAGCTCTTAAGAGCTGCATATTCGAGCAGCTTGAAAAGTTGGGGGGCTAAAATTTGCCCCACCAGCTTAGGATTTTTTCAGCCACTTGTTAACCATATGAAAATTTTAAATTCTTGTAATTAGATTTTTTTCTATTTTTTAATTTATTTATTCACTTAAATAGAATATGCTAAATAAAAAATTGATGAAACGGAGCTTAAATATTTAAGCATAAACTCCACTAGAAAATTCATGGGACCTCCTAGTTTAAAATAATCCTTAAAAACCTCAGCAACACCCACTGAGATTTTTTAGGAAGCCCCCTCCATAGGACCGCACTCTTACAATAATAATGGCAGAGTTATAATCAGCTGCAGTATTGTTTCCAATTACGCTGTTTCACCATTTGCAATTGACTTGGAAGTACTTGCTATAGAGGTAAACTGAGGTGAATCTTTACATTGTTCTTTCTGAGGGAGAGGACTGATTGCAGCCTGTATAGCTCTACATTGATTTAATACTATTTGGCTGATCAGCATCAAATGTCTTCTGATTGTTTTATGTAACCTCAAGTATATCACTATCTATCTCAGTAAAAGCTTCAATATGATTTTCTTAATATATTTAATTTGCAGGCGGGGGGTGGTGGGGCCTATGCTTTTACCTTTTCCAATATAAGCACACTGAAATGTCCCTTTTGCTTCGCAATTTATATTTTTCTCTTGATCAAGATTTGGCTTGAAAATTGGAAGTTGTTTATTTGTTATTGGTTATTTGCCTCTTTCTCAAAGTGACATTCATCTTGATTTGTTTCTGGTTGACTTGTAGATTCAATAACTATTTGCCTATTGCAAACTTTTACCATACCTAGGTTGACATTCCCATTATCCAGTGGCTGCTCCCATTCAATCCCACCCATATCCACAGATATACTCTACAGCAGAGACTCTATTATATCTAAGTTCACATCAATCCTGAGATTGTTCAGCATTCCCTCATGTTTCCTGAGTTTGGATACTGTGCCATATTCCCCTTTTACTCCAACAATTTACCTAAGAGATTTTCCCCACCTGAATTTAATAGGGACTAAGGAGAGATTTACCCATATAGAAGCAAGATAGTGGAAATCTTCAATGGCATTGAAAGCCAGGAACAACATTTTATGAAACAACCTAATTTTTCAGAAACCAGCATCCTTCCTGAAAATCCTGATCCTTTCTTGCTCTGTGGAAAATGTTGATATAAAGTGTCCAATTGACATCATTGAGATGTTGACTAATGTTACTAGTTCCCATTTTCTTGAACCCAAATACTCAAGGTTTTGGGTCCGAGAAGGGCTCCTGTTAATCTGCAAATCAAAGCCTTTTCTCTTAGCAGCCATAGGCTATTCACTATTTTACCCATGGAAAAGTGTGCCCTTCAGATGTTTCTAAGGTCTGAGGTAGCAGTCACTTTCTTCATCAAAAAGAAGGCCTGATGATGATTTCCTGAGAATATTTCTGGATGGTGTTCTTTAGCTCCTCTTTGCAGATATGATTTGGTCATCAAAGAGTGTAATTCTGAAATTCGAGTTCTGATGAAAAGTCATAGTGTATTGGGAGGAGATCATAACCCCACTCATAGAGGTTGTCCTTTATTATGTCTTGGCATTCGGTCAATATGAGAGAGTACTTGCTGTTTAAGGGAATGAAAGTAAGATCAGATGATGGAGGGGAGAGCAAGAAACATGATAGTAGGTGAGGATTTTCTTAATGATTAAAAAAAAGAATTTCAAATACTTGGAAATAGTGCTTCTATAATAAGATTGATGCATTTGATGTACTACAACAAGGTTCTTAACATATTATTTATCTTTTAATTATTAACTTTGCAAATCTGACTGAGCTGTCCTACTAGATACCATTCAAAATAGTACCACTTTGCCATAAAAATATAGTCAAAACAAAGAAACAGAGAAAGAAAGTGATGCAGCTTGATGAATGTCACAAATGCTATTGCAATCAATCAACCAGTACCAAATGATGAAGAGCTTAACATATGAAGAATGCACCTTTTTCGTTGTTCGGAAGCTTCCTCTTCACGACATTGCAACGCAAGCTGCTCTCTTTGAGATTTTGTTAAAAACACAGGCTACAAACAAAAAAGGCTTATCAATATAACATTTTATAATAACAAGGTTGGCAAAGTAAGCATGTCGATGATTTACAGATGAAGAGATGGCTTGAGGCTTACAGGCAGAGAAAATTTGATTGAGGATAAAGCTGTGAAAATATATTGTAAACTTATCCTTGCAATTACAACTTTTCTTTGAGCTTTTTAAATGAGCTTGATTTTATCCAACACAGCCACATCCTTGCACATCTAATCTAACCAAATTCATAAAAAATGTAAAACAATTAATTTTGACCACTCTCTCTTTTGTTTCCCTTTGCAGTCTATGTCTTTTCCTACATCATTTAAGTTGAAGATTTTATTTCCTATGCATTTAGTTTATTTTACACGCATTAGCTTGCACCTGGTATGATCTTACTTAACTGGGTGTTATTGTAGTTTGCATACTTGCACTTAGCAGACCAAAAATTTTCCAACTTGACAACTTAAAAAATACTTAAATTTCTTTCAAAAAAACTTATGCACAACACAGATAAAATGTATCAAATGAGAGCATAAAGCATTGGGAAGGAGACTTCTATTAAATTTAGATACAAATAGAGTACAAAATCATATCATTATGAGAATACCATAGCCTATTGATAAATCATATGAATTTATAATAATTGCCATTGAAAATCATCATCATAGATTGCATATCCATGAAAGGTACAAATTACAAGGATTTAGAACTTCCTCTTCCCCATTATAACACAAAACTGGAGAGAGGGTCTAGTCTTCAAATACGCTCTTTGAATCTACTATAAACTCACTCTATATCACTTTAGATCGCTCAATTGTTGGTCTGAACTTCTGTTGTGGGTATGTTGGGATTAAGAAGCCAAATAAAATCAAGTATTTCAGTCAAAGATATATTTTTTCCCCAACACAAACCACATCAAATTTTCTACTGCCCATCCCATAAATTTTAGACTTGAACTCAATTGCATCTCCAATCGTCCATTGCCTTGTGCAATTCTGCTATTGTGACTTGTTTTTTTCATTAAGATCTTGGGTGATAGCATAGGCAGCTATGCAAGTCCTAACTGGCACTAAACCTTTTGATGATCAAAAGCTTGCCCAACTTGCTTGAGAATCTAGTGCTTCAAGATTGGCATTGTGTTGCATGTTTGTTCAGATCAATGGTGAAGCAAATCCAAACTCATCATTGTATCCAAAGGATCCAAATAGTTGATTTTCCCTAACATTCCATCCAAACTGAACATTAGGAGTCAAATCTACAAGGATTTGCATTTAGAAGTTACCTATAATTTCTAGAGATCAATAGCATTTTGGGCCAATTCTAACCTTCCTATCGCACCCAAAGTGCCCCAAAACCTAAGGATTGTCTATCAATTTATCCATTTTGGACAACTTTATCCAAAGCCCTGCAAAATTTTTCCTGAACTCCTGTCATACAAACCATATCATTCACTTGCACAAGCATTATGTAGGTGTAATATATTCTAAAGAGGTCTATGCAATCATGACATCATCCACAGACAGGTCGTCAAAAAAAAGCATTTTTTTGGATTTGTTGGAAAGAAGACATCAAGAGCTTTCTGAAAAATGTCACAATAAGGATTTGGAACAGTATTAAGATATACAAGACAATCTAAAGTTGACCCTGCAATTCTATTTTTTGACATACTTTGTTATCATGAAAGCAAGCAAAAGTATTATATCTTATTATAACTTGCAGTGTTTGAAGCAAATATTTTCTAGACTATTTGAGGAGCTATTTTGATCGTTTTATGACTTTTCCAAGCTACCATTTTCTACAATTCTTGTAGTGTACCTGCTAAATTATTTTATCAAAAGATTTTGAAGGCCTATTTGAAGCAAAAGTATTATATCTTATTATAACTTGCAGTGTTTGAAGCAAATATTTTCTAGACTATTTGAGGAGCTATTTTGATCATTTTATGACTTTTCCAAGCTACCATTTTCTACAATTCTTGTATTGTACCTGCTAAATTCTTTTATCAAAAGATTTTGAAGGCCTATAAAGATAGTAAATTACAACTTTGGGGGAAGGGGGATTCACATTTTGTAGTACTCAAACAATTCTGGGGGGAAATCATGTATTAGAGCACTTCTTTTTTTGGATGTAATGGGGTACAGGCAGTTCACTTTTTTGAGTGCGAATATAGTTATGAAAGACCATGCATTAAAGTGAAGTATAAAGTTTCACTCTTCCACTTCTCTAGGGAGGTTTATGCAAACTGCCTTCTAATCAATGAATAGATATAAAGTTTCAATTCTGCAGGTTTCAATCATGTTTTCATGTATGATCTACTACTATGGGGAATAACGAATCAGAAATCACTACCTCAAGTAGGATCTACTACCCTGTCTCTTTGGTCTCATTCCTACGCCAAGTGAACATGACCGGAAGGTTGAGTGGTCAAATAAAAATGACCAAGTCTATGTACTCATTGGTCTCACTATTTCCAAGGATATTACACACTGCAAAGAGCACATGAAGAACCCTTTACTGCTTGATCAAGCAATTGAATGGAGATCATTGTAGAGTCCCCAATTGGGACTTTACTCTAATTTGACCTAGAATTCCCAAATAAAGTATAAATGATGTAAGGAAACATAATTGTCAACTTAATTTCCTGATTAGAGTTGTCAGCCAGGTTAGTTTCAAAAGATAAATAAACATATAATCCAACAATGCTACAAATAGAATTTTAATTCACTATTATAATATTCATGTACATAAGGGGTTCCTTTGAAGTTCTACCCAAACAACCCATCGTCATTATGGAGAACCAGTTGGGAGATCATACAAGGCACCTTGAGTCATTCAAACCCACAAGCACGGAAAGACAACCATCATTTGGCCTCCCAGCCCCACTTGGGGTGTCCCTACCAAAATGGCTGCCTCGCTGCTTGCATTCCTCATATGCACCATCTCCCCTCCAAAATGGGATGGCCAATTGGATAAGAATATTAAGGGGAATCTTATTTCTATTCTATTATGCATTGGCAGAATCATAGAAAGAATAACAATATATGGAAATATAGATATATAACTGTAGCAATGTGAAATATTCTACTTCGTAAAAACGAAAGACCAATAGTAATCAGCCAAATCATAATGCATAATACTTAATACCATAATATTGGATAGGTATATAAGTTGTTGATTGATATTTAAATATTCTGAGTTCTGTATTCTGATTAGATCGAATACTCAATGATACTCCTTTGATGCCTTTTAGGGTCTGCTACAAACCAGCCTTAAAGGTCTGCCCTGGATCAGTTAGAAGGCTTGCTCTACTTCTGCCTTGTGTCTGCTCTTAATCCTGCTAGAAGTATTCCCAAAGGTCAGCTTTTATAAACCTTTCTCCTTTCATACAAGTCTTCTGTTCTCCCCAACCTATCTCCTTTTCTTCCTCTATATATCCCTTTGTGAAGGGAGTCACACTCCTTCACCGCGGAAACACTTTTGTCACTGCTTTTGCTTAATAATTAATTTATTAATATAGTCTGCCCTAATTATTATTGCTGCCTTTTGTCCCTAAGTAAATCGGCCAGATTTAATATATCAAACACTGCCTTTATATGTATTTGATCGCTGCCCTTGTTTCTAGGTGATTATCATATATTTGTGTTAAATTTGAACTAGGTTGGCCTGATCATGAACTTATACCCAGCTTAATGTAGGTTGGTCTCCATAAAATTCTTATCCTTATGTTACATCGCCTAGGGTTAGCTGATATAAATACCAGTCTGAGATCTTATGAAGGCTGTAATTTTGTTTATTCATTTCTGCCAACTGTAGTTCAGAGGGACATGACAGTCCGCCCTTCCCAAAATTGTTGTCCTCAAGCGATGTCAATTTTATCCAAGTATTTCAAGGTGGGAGTCCCTAAACTAACCCTTGGGGATTTGTCATTCTTAAATCCTCCATGGGATATTATTAGCTTCTGCTGCGCAAATCTCATATTGACTCAAGGCATATATCTTTGTCTTAATTTAAATGTGAGCTATCTCAACCAATGACTGAAAATTTGCAAGGTTTGTACCGAAATGATCCCTAATCTTTCCAAATTGATGTTTGTAGAAACTAAGAATCACAAGCAATGGATACCTAATTAATATTAAATGACAAGTATAAAGGGGATAGAAGCTCACAACAAAATGAAACGAAACACTCAGATTTTGTCTTCTATCAATGGAGGCAACACCAGTTGGTCGTGGCAATTATTAAAAATCAGACAAGTACGATGACTTGCAAATACCTCTTGCTCCATGCATACAAACTCACTGTCAAGCTTATGCAGGAAGGTCCTCGTGTACTAAAAGGTTGCCAAGCCAAGAAACTGAAGAGACAAAGGCAATGATTCCTCTGAAATTCTCCCACAAACATGTCAGCCAGAGCCACCACTTCCTGCAGATCAATAGTTAAAAGCCCACCAGGGCAATTTTGAAATCACCATCTACATACTATCTCAGATGTCAATCTGCTGAGGTTTTCTGGTGGTTTCTGATAGAACTTGATGAAATACACAAATTTATGATCCAATAATGATCAATCACTACCCAGAATTCCACACCCAAAAGCCCACTGCATGTGTTGAAAGTTGGTCTTGTTTTGGAAACCACTAGTGCCCAAATTGTATAAATTGTCCACTTCCTTTTCACCAAATCTTCATACTAGCTTTCATCTAAAAACAATGCTATACAACTAATACAGGTATTCTTCTTTCTTAGCCCTGGCAATAGATCAAAACTTTTACTAAACAATATATTCCATTTATACAGTTTACCCAACAGAATTCATACATCTCAACCCAAAAGATGGAGTAGATCCAAGAGTTCACTTATAAATATTAAACATCTATTCATTACACTATAAACCATTCATTAGACACACATGACAGATAACGAAAAAGAACTTGATTTCAATGATCAAGAATAGTTGTACCACACCATGTAGGATCTGATTCAAACTCAAAATATAATCCCAATGGAAGATCCTTCTGTGCCGACAATTTACATGAACATCCATCAGTTAATATATTCATACAGTGCAAAATCAGTTTATATAACAACCAACAATTGCATCCTTCCATGGCATTTTATGGGATGAATATTAATGCCCACTTGCTGGTTATTGAAGCCAAAATTTGAACACATTGATCTTGGACACTCCATGAAATGAAAAACTCATCATCTGATATGGCATCCATCTCAGTGTTCATGCCAAACTCTGTCAAAATTTTGGACAGCCAAGTACCAATGCCAAACACCACGTCAGAATTCAGCACTGCAGAGTAGTGTCATTATTATGTGTTGCCTAATACTTGCATATCTTACCAACTACTTTCTCTCCTTTTACAAATTGATTTTAAAAGGACCGACAATTTGTCTATGTTTGTAATATCAAGACAACTTTTCTCTCACATGCATAATGTCACAGATATCTCCCTGATTCATAACAAGGGTGTGCTTTCCACATATTAAGATCATAGAATGGTGTGTGTATGAGAATGGAGCATGTGCACCTCATTTTTAATTTGAATCCAAGAATATGGATCTGGAAACCAATTATAAATGTAGAATAACTTGCTGGAAACACATCAGATGTAAGGTATGCATTAGAAAAAACACGCAAACCTGTGAAGCAACCATGCTGAAAACACCGCAAACATGAAGCAACCATATAAATTTACAGGAGATGCGAAACATATTCATGAAGCGTAGACATAAATATCCGTAATCTATGGAGTATACACTTTAGGCATGAAGCAAGTAGTATACACGTAGGGCATGAACCATACACATAGATAAACATAAGGCCTGAATACACACAAGGCATGAATCATCCATATGAATACACATAAGGCATGAACCATACACATAAGGCATGAATCATACACATGAATACATGTATGGCATGATTCATACACATAAATATTCATAAGGCCTGAATACACGCAAGGCATGAATCATATACATGAATACACATAAGGCATGAATCATACACATAAATGCACATAAGGCCTGAATACATGCAAGCCATGAATCATACACATGAATACAAGTAAGGCATGAATCTACACATAAACACACAAAAGACCTGTAAAGCATGAAGCAATATTCATAAAGACACGTCATACAATAAGGCATGAAGCAATATACATAAAAACACATCATCGAAGGACAAAGCATACATGAGGAATGTTCTCATGGAGTGAACATGCAGAAGTCCATTGGTCATGCAGCAAAACACAAGGAATACATGCACATTAAAGACACTTGGAGTAAGCATGCTTATAACAGACACAAAGAGTTAAAGACACATACATATAGAAATGCAATGCTGACCTACTCGATCTCATTTTTGACCTACTTAAGAAGAAAGCTGAATAGTTAACCCAAATTAAGCGGCAGTTAAAATAGGTCTATCCCACAGGTTGGCAAGGTTATTGCCTTGATACCAATTGCAATGTCCCCAATCGGGACTTTACTCTAATTTGCCCTAGAATTCCCAAATAAGGTCAGGATGATGTTCCAAACATAGTTGTCAAATTAATTCCCAGATTTAGAGCCTATAACCTAGTTCCAAAAGATAAATAAACATATAATCCAACAATGCTACAAATAGAATTCTAATTCACTATTATAATATTCAGAGTGTGCATAAGGGATTCCTTTAGAGTTCTACCCAAAATCCATAGTCATTATGGAGAACCAATTCGGAAATCATAAGGCCCCTCATGTCATTCCACCCAGCCCAATAGTACGGAAAGACAGCCGTCATTAGGCTTCCTAGCCCCACTTGGGGTGTCTCCACTAGAATGGCTTCCTAGCTGCTTGCATTCCTCATATGCACTATCTCCCCTCAAAAATGAGATGGCCAATTAAATGAGAATTTTAAGGGGATTTTTATTTCTATGCATAGGCAGAATCATAGCAAGAATAACAATATATAGAAATATAGATATATAACAGTGGCAATGTGTAATATTCTACTTTGTAACAAATAAAAGACCAAGTAATCAGCCAAATCATTATTCATAATACTTCATACCAGAATATTGGATAGGCATATAAGCTGCTGATTGATATTTATATATTCTGAGTTCTGGACTCTGATAAGATCAAATGCACAATGATTCTCCTTCTTTGATGCCCTTTAGGGTCTGATACAAACCTGCCTTAGAGGTCTATCCTAAACCACTTTGAAGGCCTGTTCTACTTCTGCCTTATATCTGCTCTTAATCCTGCTAGAAGTATTCTCAAAGGTCTGCCTTTATTAACCTTTCTCATTTCAAACGAGTTTGTTGCTCTCCCCCACCAATCTCCTTTTCTTCCTTTATATCTCCCTCTGTGTAGGGAGTCACACCCCTTCACCCCAAAAACCCTTTTGAAACGGTTGCACCCTTTTTCCGCTGTTTTTGCTTAATAATTAAATTATTAATCATTTACCCTTGCTTAGTCGGCCCTAATTATCAATGCTGTCTTTTGTTCCTGAGTGAATCAGCCAGATTTAATATATTAAACGCTGCCTTTATATGTATTTGATCACTGCCCTAGTTCTTGGGTCTTTATCATATATTTATGTTAAATTGACCTAGGTCGACCTACATAAAATTGTTGTTATCCTTATGTTACGTTTCCGAGGGTTAGCTGATATAAAGACCACATTCTGATCTTATAAAGGCTGTGACTTTGTTTATTTATTTATGCCAAGCATATTTTGGCGGGGCATGAAATCTTGAACCTCCATCATAAAGATTCAAAGACATTCATTAGGATTCCACCACCTCCCACTGCTTCTAGACAATTCAATATTGTTTGTCTGAATGCATCCAGTGATTCCTTTCAACAAGATCATTCATATGTAATGGATACACTGCACTTGGATGCCAACTTGATAGATCCTACACATTTGTTTGTCGAATCCCACAACTCGGATCTAGAGGACATTATTGAGAACATGATTTTCCTCTTTGATGACAATTGTCCCAAAGTTGTATCACCTTCCTTGGGTGCAATGAGGGTACATTACGACCCTCCTATTAAATATCCACCTCAACAAACTTCCCTAGCGACACATTTTTTTAATTGTTTTGGACTCTACTAATCCAATTTTATCATCATTTAAGATGACACCTTCCGTAGTTGTACTAGAATCTTGCATGATAACTAATTCTTCTAATTAGATCCTGTCAATGTTTAGCATGGAGGAATAGGAGCAATTTCCAAAGACATTCATCCTAATACCTTCCTTCATTCCACTATTAGGGTGGGAAATAAGCGAATTTGCGGCACAAGATTACCTTCTTCCAAAAGGAAAATCATTACTTGATGCAAACGGATCTACTTTGATACTCATTACAATGCAATCTGCATCTACATTATCCCTCTTTTTTGTGAAAGCATTCATGTATCAAATCTTATAGGGATTTTAGGAGGTACACATTAGGGAGTGCTACCTCATACTTTCTATTCTCTTTACCCTATCCTTTTTCGGGGAGTATATCCTTCTTGCATGAGCAAGTTTTCTCCTCCTTTTTCTTGGAAGGAACATTCTATACACAGATATCAAACATGATTACACATTTGGAAGACCCATCTCTACCCACCTAAGCTATGCTTACGTGGGGGTTGGAAGTGTTGGTGCATATTATTTTCCATGTGTTTAGCTTTTTTTACTTGCATTAATTTGTACATACAATAAGCTTATTGAGATGTTATCTCTCACATAGGTAGGCATCTACTTAGGAAGATAACATGCTATTTTTAATAGTAAGGTGGTTGAGTCATCTTTATTCCACATGGGTTGTAAGTCTCTGATCACTTGGTGGCATATCTTATATATGCTACCATGTTGCTCTCATTTGAGCATCTCTTCATTATTGAACCTCTTCTATTGGTCCTTGTTGCATGTTTTGCACATGTCTTGCCTATTGGAAGCTTGTACTTCCAAGCACATCTTGTGTATACAGATTGGGAGCTTGTCTAACAACTTGGAAATCTTGGGTCTCAAAAGAATCTCTTTTGCATTGTAATTTATTGTATTTGCATTTCCTATCTCCAAATATCTTTGTCTAACTTCTCTATTGTGGCTTGCTCTTTTTCATCAAGATCTTAGGTGAGTGCATATGCATATTGACAAATCTTACAATTTATGTTGTCCATTCCTAGGGGCATACCATTTCATATTAGACCCACAATGCATCTATTTTGTGCTCCATAACCACACGGTCATTGAGTCCCAGTCTTAAGTCTCAACAACCTGAAATTTATCAATTTCCTCCAATCTCTCCTTAAGATCTCAGCCTGAACTCAATTACTTCCACCATGAGCCATCCTGTTCTATACTGCAATACTAGAAAGTTTACTTGGTAAAATAAGGGTGGTTGTTCAATTAAAAAAAACAAATTTATCAGCATGAGATCAACTAGAGGATCAATGGGATAGCAGCCATGTTTCTTCCAGAATGAATTAAGAGTTATAACCTCATCTGGTCTATCAAGAAAGCCTAACCCATTTGTATCAACAGAAGTTACTGCATTCATAATTTGGGTAGTTATTTTCTTTCTTCAGGCAGGTTTTTTTATTTCAACCTACAGATGCTTATTTCTTTCCTCAAATCCCTTCTATCTCTTTCCATGCGCCTATCTTGTATGCATATCCTAGAGAAATAAGCAACTGCAATAGAAAAATCAGATTTGAGGCATAATTTCTTAATTTAGTGCAGCATGTGTGTTGAGGAAATTGGCAACTGCATTTGGCATCAGCCATGGTCATGGCCAAATTGTTTCTCACATCTCCTTACACCACTGGACCCATATACTCAGAGATGGCCATAAATCTAGTAATGTTGGGCTGCTGACAATTTTTCATAACTTCTTGTGAAATTTTTGTAATTAACCCAGTTGACTAAAGTAGGCTGAGTAAGTATGAGAGCCCGAGCTATTATGAATTAAAGGAGGTGATAGAGTGAGAAAATCTACTTCTCTTCTTTGGGACTCATTTTATGGATGGCCTTTAAAAAAGTGTACAGTCCTTATCATGCCCATTCATGACATCATAATTGAGAAGTTGTTTAAAGAAGGATATAATAATCATAGTTGAAGACATAGGCATCCATTACATCATGACCCTTTCAGCTGCCTTGCATGTTGAAGGAGTGACCATGTGAGATCAGAATATATATGGATGTGCATATCATTTATCCTCGTGTAAAGACTAAAGAATATTCTTAGTAAATAACACATGTATTCTCTTTTGCTACAATCATTTTTTTTTCTATATATGAATTGATTGCAGTTTGTACTATTTAAAGAGAATTCTGTTAAAGATTGATGCCAGTGCATCATATGATTTCCTTATTAGTCGAAGACTTTCAATGCCTACTTCACATTCCAATGAGACATATGGATTTGTGTACATGATTTGATGATTGCACTGCAAATATGCTGTTGAAAGTGTAAGAAACCTGGATATCAGTCTCTCCCTATTTTCATAATTGTGGGTCATTGAATGCTTGTTAAATTCTATAACTGAGAACACCTAGAAGAAACTAAGGAGCAAGCAGAAGAACCAAGAAGCCTGCTGGGAAGTTTTGCTAAACGTTCACATTTTAAAAAATCTTGTCTGGACTTATTTGCTGCCAAATAAATGACAGTGACATCATCATTTGCCAGAAAAAATGTCCAGACTGCTGATTGACTTATGAATTAGTTTTGTTGAAATGATATAAAATTCTGTCGTGACAGATGCAATGTGTTGACCTTCCTTATGACAATTTTGCAGTATCCCAGGCTGTGGGCAGGTACAAAACTGTAAAATGTCTTCTGTTTCATGCTGGATGGTTCCTATGCCCAATGTAGCCGGCTTGTTGAGTACAGATAAGGTAGTTATCTTCTCCCCTCAAACCATACGAGGATAAGCATATAATCATTTGAACATTTAGTTGGGTTCTCTTGAGAAGAATAAATGCGTCAGTTGTCAACCCCTTTGGTTTATGTTAGGTTTTGCCTAGTGGGCAAGGTTGCCAGAATAGAGAGGATGATAATGCATCTAACTGCAGCGTTCTACAAACAAGAGGGATGTTATTCCTTTTTCTATTATTATTTATTCTATAACAGAACCTAATTCAGATTTTACTGTTATGGCAGACACTTTTGCTAATACGAATCACCTTTTTTTATGTAAACATGAAAGCGTGAATTTGAACTTATATGTGTACATTGCTTGCAACAGATGAAGATATTAACATACCATTCTTAGCATAACAGAACGAATACAATAATTCAAAGATAAATGCAAGCACAGGGCACCTTCTTCGGAACTAATAACGCCCCAGTTTCGTCCGAAGCACGTTTCATATCTCTCGCAATATTTTATGCCTGATCGCTACGTGCCAAATACTTAGATCTTCAACCTTGTCTCTCCGAATAATTTGTACAAATGGATGGAAAATACCCTTTAGAGTATGTAGGCTTATTGTGCAGTTTTCATTTCCAAATTTATTATTTTTCTTAGACGAGTTGAAATTTTAATTTTCGCACTAATTTTTCCCTTCCTTACTTTAATAATATTTTCCAATTGCAATATTTTGGCAAAGTCTTGCTCCCTCTTTATTCTCCCTATATTTTATTTTTAAATTTTATTTTCTTACTCACATCCTTCTAAAAAAATTAAATTCTTTATAATTATTATTACCACTCTAAGTACTATTTGTTTTGTTCCTTGTCCTCCTACTATGCTTTTCTCTTCATTCATTTTAGACCATCATGTAGTCTCACTTTGATTTTAGAGGCATGGCGCTACCAACATGTAGCGAGTGGCTTCTTATAGCAATAATTTTTAGAGCATGTGCACATATATTCCAAGTCAAAGATTTTGTCCATTAGAGGTGCAACCCCAATGCATGCATACCTTTGGTCTATGTATTGACCCCCATACTACTAGTACCATGTCATATCCTCTTCTCCGTTGATTTCAAGTGGACCCTTAAGTTTGGGATGACTTGCTAGTATGAGTTGGAGGTTGGAAATAGTGGAGACTCCTTGCCTTGTTCCATTTAATACTTTATGATTTCTTCATTATACCATTCCCACTCACAATAAACATATCATATGCCTTAATTAGCATTTTGATTCATGGATCTGGCATCTTTCCATACTCCAAGTCAATTTAGTCTTCTAGTCTTCATCTGGCTCTTCTCCCTTTGTTGCTTGTTCCTTGACTTGTTTCTCCTTCCATTTATTTTCCACTTTTTTATCATTTTCACAGGCCACATACCCTCATTGCACTCCCTTGCACGATGTTTTTCATCTCCAATATGCAACCATTCAAAGCCAAAGTGTAGGTGTGTCAAAATAAGCATTGGTCATATGTTTTTGGATACAGGAGATTGCAATGCCCTTCACATGCTTCCTTGTTAACCATTCATCAAGCCAATTTATCGAAGCAACCTAGTTTTTGTATAGTGCATAGGGTGGGTCTCTGATTATTGGGTCCTCTTCTAGTACTTCATGTCATATAATGGTCTAACCTCTACGAGTAGCATACCCCTCCATGTTGATTGTTATAATGGTTCCTTTCCTCTCATGATAAATCTTTAGTTTGGATTCATTCACAAGTTCACGAATGGATATGTCATCGAGTGTTGCAAGTGAGATATCTCTATTATAACTCACCTCCCTCACTTTATAGGGTTTTTGACAAAAGAAATTTAAACTTCTTGAGTTTAATCTTGTTATGACTATTTTACTTCAAAATCAGATGTCTCAACCAAAAGTTCATTCATCAAAGGTGCTTGTCATGCCATAACTTTTTCTAGTGTCGCATAACCTCCATGGCTACTATGTCAATACTCTCCATTCATCTTGTTTGTTAAGGTCAAGGAGGCATTCTTTCAAACTTTTGACATCGCTGAGATAGTTCTCGATGATAATGCATAAACTTAAGACAATATACTTGGAAAATATCACAATCTCCTTCCCATACATTGGTTCGAAGTGCATATGTCTAATAGTCACTTTATATGTCATGCAATTTGCCCATAGTACCATTGGTAGTCTCTCCTTCCAATCTTCCTCTTTGACCATATAGGGTTTATATATCATGAAGACCAATACATTATTTGTGGATTCAAACTAGCCATTAGCTCATGGGTAATATGGATATGAAAGGATGTAGAAATTTTAAACTCTATTGTCATCAATAGAATGGCATGATTCACAAAATGCACCCCTCAATCACTGGTGATTTGAATTGTGATTTTGTACGTTATAATAGTCCACTTATAAATGAATCTTTTGTGTCGATGGCAATATTATCTAATAATACTCTTGCCTCTGCCCACTTGGTGGCATACTCCATTGCTACTACAATATATTTGTGCCCTATATACACGACTAAACTTCAATGCCCTAAGAAATTATGATCCCCACCTTTAAGATAGTTTGTAATGTCCCCTTCTTGATTATTTGGACACTACGTGGGTTAACAAATATAAAGTATATGATTTATGATAAAGAATCATGAACAAAATTTATAGAATTATGGATATGACTGGTAATTCCAAATGCTACAACATAATGCAACTGCACTAATGTATGGATTATATATGACTGGCAATTCCAAATGTTACAATAATGAAAATGCACTAATAATGATGGGAATGTATATTTGACTAGTAATTCCAAACTCCTCAAGGATATACAACTGATAAATAATACAGAGTTAAATATATAAATGATTGCAATGTATGTTTGGCATTTCGAAAGCAATACTGAATTCAATATGTATATATATTGGTTGTTTCTGGTTTAGCAATGTAATGACATGCACGTTACCTGTGAGTCATCTCTAATATTCGATCTAATATGTGATGTGAGTTATAGGATAAATACTTGGCATAAGTTTTTTGTCTCAAATATTCTGATATGAATTATGAAAATACTCTATACTGGAGCCATCTCTGGTATGTCAATAATGTTATATGCTCTTTGACCAGTGTCGTCTCTGATCTGCAATTATAATGCTTGCACTTGATATAGGTTGCACTAGTAACCGTTTATGCTCTTATTCGAGCGGATTCCACAAAGGGAGTTGTGTTATAAAATTAATTCTCAACATCTGCTTTGGAGAGCCGATCGACTTGATATATATATACACACACGTGTCGAAGAGGCACAATGAACAGATGCCAAACTTCATAATCATTAACTACCATTTGTTAATGGATAACAAATACGATTGTATGGATAATCGTATGTTATTGCAAATGAAACATAACAGTCAATATGTGCCAAGTATCGACGATAAATGAATATAGCCATCACCGAGAATTATCATTTACTCATAATAATGAGTAATCAATTGGACTACTCATAGTAATCATAAGTCGTTATTAGAATATCAACCCTAAATATCGTAGGTGATATGATCAGATCCATGAGTCAGTAGCGACACCCGACCATATAAAATAATCATCTCTTGATGCCATTCTCATATATCTGAATATGATACTTATTGCATAGTGTCATTGTACTTACTTTTGAATGCCATGATGTTGAATGTCATGATAATATGATGCAGAATACTATGGTATAGTGCAAGATGCCACGAATGCATGATATGTGTGCATTTATATGGTATATGTTCCCTATATTGACAACATACATGGAGCATTATATGATGTATGAATACATGCATAGACATTATTGACTTAATTATGTATGTATGGATATGATAGCACGCACCTACATGTATGATTATGCAAAATGCGATGGTGATATGAGTGAAATGAATCTAACTATTATGAAAATGTTGGAAACATTTACAAGACAAGGTATGGTTTATTTTCCTTTCCCTTATTTACATTTTTTTTTTGTTTATTGATTAAATAATGGGATATCACAATATCCCCTCCTTCAAAAATACTTGCCCACAAGCATTTTTTTTTTATACTCTTGTGGGTTTTTTTTATAGTTGATGCAGATCTGGGGTATTCCATCACTCTTGAGGGTTACTTGGACCCTTGGGTGAATCTTGATCCTTGATATTTGTAGGGATTTCTTGAGTTTGTAAGGATGTGGCTGAGGAGGTGTAATAGTCTTGGCTTGGAGTCCATAGAGAATGTGCTTCCTTCTTTAAAAACAATTATTTGTTTGTTCATATCTTTCTTGAAGGGTCATATATATGTTCTTCATCCAAGGTAGTCCTAGTATGAGGTAAGAATTCCCTAATCCTAGGATGTGGGATTGAGCTAAATATGTGTAGTCTCCAAGTTGTCATTTGAGGGGGAGAGTTATGGTATTGCAAAGAACAATTTCTCCATTGGCTAATTTGATCTTGATGGTGTTGCATAGGAGTTTAGGTAGATCATACTTCTAGACCCAAGCTTGATTGTTAAAGTTATGTGAAGAACCACTATCTATAAGTACTCTCATGCTTCTTCCATCAATGTGTCCTGATATTTGGAATGTTCTTGGTGTGGGTCCCTCAAGATATGCTAGGGTACCCTCTCCATCTAAATCTTCCTTGTCCAAATTTTGTGGGGTGTGTTGTTTTTTAAACTCTTCTTCAATATGAAAGAATGGATTGTCATATACCATGTGCTCTTTGAATTCATAAAGAGGATTCTATGTGATCTTATAGTTCTTACTTCATTCATTTGCTTGGTAATGCATGGTGATCTTATTTGATAAGTCTATGAAGATATCGTATCTAAAGTCATTTCATCTCCCCATCTTCTTCTGGTTATCCCCGAATTAATTTGTGAGTGATATGAATCTATTTTTGTGTCCTACGAGGAGGTGTCATTGGCCTTAGGTAGGAAAGATGATATATGTCTTGTGCATGTTTCCCTGTCGTGGTACTTGGGTCCTTCTTTCCCTCTGAAATCTATATTTTTCTTGGAGCATGATCCTTGTGGGGAAGTTGAAACTTTACTGTATCTTTTCTCAATGTTTTCATTGATTATGTTGTTGTTGTCTTCCTAAAGATGTAGTGACTTTGTTTGGGATTGAATTGTATTTAGACCATATTTCATTCTTAACTCAAAGTATTCTCTCAAGGTTAGTTCTTCTCTCGGATTACTACTCTCCCAATCTCTTTTGAATTGTTCTTATATGGATAAAAAACTTTTTGCTTGGTTAGAATTGGTGAATGTTGGGATACAGGGTTTAGGGTTTCTACTTATTGAATGGGAGGTAGAACTAGCAAAGGTCAGAATACTGGGTCAAGAATTTTTGCTTTCTAATTGAGAGGCATCCCTTAGCGGTGGTTTAAGGGAGGTTTGGGTGAGTGCCTTGATTAATTGATCCAAAAATTCCTATATATTTATTTTCCCTTCTAGAAATTAATCAAGTTTGTTATTAACTTCATGATCATTGTCTGTGTTCTTTTCATCTCCCATTTTTGTCTCTTTTTGTCCTTTCCTTTTCCTGCTATATGTTAATAGGGGTTTTCTCATTCACTGTTGGTCAATAAACATGACTCTAATACCAATTGTAATGTCCCCTTCTTGGTTATTTGGACAATACGTGGGTTAACAAATATAAAGTGCAAATATATGATTTATGATAAGGAATTATGAACACAATTTATAGTAGTATGGATATGACTGGTAATTCCAAATGCTACAATAGAATGGAAATGCACTAATGTATGGAATATATATGACTGGTAATTCCAAATGTTACAATAATGGAAATTCACTAATAATGATGGAATGTATATTTGACTGGTAAATCCAAATGCCACAATGGAATACGACTGATAAATAATATAGAGTTAAATATATAAATGAATGTGATGTATGCTTGGCAGTTTGAAAGTGATACTAAATTTAATATGTATACATATTGGATGTTTCTAATTTAGCAATGTAATGAAATGCACATTAACCTGTGAGTCATCTTTGATATTTGATCTGATATGTGTTATGAGTTATAGGATAAATACTTGGTAGAAGTATGTCATCTCAAATATTCTGATATAAATTATGCAAATACTCTATATAGGAGTCATCTCTAGTATGTCAATAATGTTATATTCTCTTTCACTGGTGGTGTATCCGATCTGTAATTATAATGCTTGCACTTGATATAGGTTGCACTAACAAGCGTCTATGCTCTTATTTGAGCAAATTCCACAAAGGGAGTTATGTTATAAAATTAATTCTCAATATTTTCTTTGGATAGCTGATCAGCTTGATATATATACATGTCAAAGAGGCATGATGAAAAAATGCCAAACTTCATGATCATTAACCACCATTTGTTAATGGATAACAAATAAGATTATATTGATAATCATATGTTATTGCAAATGAAACATAACAGTCAATATGTGCCAAGTATTGATGGTAAATGAATATAGCCATTGCCAAGAATTATCATTTGCTTATAATAATTGTTTATATGATTATTATGAGTAATCAATTGGACTACTCATAGCAATAATAAATCTTAATATCATCCTAGAATATCATAAGAAGTATAATTGTATCAATGAATCGATAGTGACACCCGACCATGAATAATGATCTCCTGATGTCATTCTCATATATTTGAATATGATACTTATTGTAGAGTTCCATGGTACCTATTGTTGAATGCCATGATGTTATGATGAAAAATACTATGGTATAGTGCAAGATTCTATGAATACGCAATATGTCTACATTTATGCATTGTATGATATTCCTTGTATGGGCAACATACACAGAGCATTATATGATGTATGAATGCATGCATAGACATGATTGACTTAATTATGTATGTATGGATATGATAGTACACCTACATGTATTATTATGCAAAATGTGATGGTGATCTAAATGAAATGAATCTAACTATTATGAAAATGCAAGAAACATGTACAAGACAAGGTATGGTTTCTTTTCCTTGCCCTTATTTAATGTTTTTTGTTTATTTATTAAATAATGGGATATCACACAGTTCTCAGGGTTTCAAAGGGATTATTGGTATGGAGTCACATTTTAATGGTTTCCTATCTCTTTGGCATGTATCAAATCCTCCTAGCCACTCTCAGGCTTCAATTTGCAGTATTGGCCACCACAACCAACATCTTGCATGTGGTTATGTCAGGTCCCATGTGGCCACTAGGCATGCCTTCATGAGATTCCTTTAGTATTCTTATGATTTCCTCTACATGATGTATCACCATGATATGTGTTTAGGGCTCATCTTGTAGAGAAATCTATTAATGAGCTGAAATATTTTTTTTAAAGTTCCAACCTCCTCCTTTCACTTGGTGGCATCTTCATCAAGAAGGTGAAGGTGGACAAGTACTCCCTAATAATTGTGTACCATGGTAGTAATGTTGTGACTTGGAAGAGGTGCACTTGGTAAAGTCTTCATTCAATCCTTCAATGCTCCCCCAACTTGATCTAGGATAACTGATTGGTGATGGCATGGCTTTTCCCTAGTCTCTCTATGATTGTGAATGTGAACTCTTATAGTAGGAGCAACCATTTTATCATATGTTTTTGAATGATGGGTTTGTTTCCAAGGTATATTAAGGCCTTATGGCCTAAATAAAATATGAAGTGTCTCATCAAGTGGTAGTGGAATTTTCTATACTAAGTACACCATCCCTAATACCTCCCTCTAAATCATATTGTGGTTCTTTTTCACTTTGGAGAATAGGAAGCTAGTTAAAAATATTGGGTGGTCCAATATTTGTGCATTCACTTACTCTAACATAGATTTGATTACATAGTTAGAGGAATCTACATGCACATGAAATTATTTGTTCTAATTTGAGAATGTGAGGATAGGTGAAACTCCTTTTTTTTTTAAAAATTTGGGAATGTTCAAGTCTCGACTTTAATTCCTCAAATTCATTTGTTTTAAAATCATCTCTCCATGTGAAAAGTTTTCATTTCCTTGCTAACATGTTGAAAGGGTATGAAATTCGAGTGGAGTTCATAAATGAACCTCCTATAGTAGCCAACATGACTAAGGAATGACTTAACTCTTGTTATGTTTTCAGGGCCTCCATTGGATGATGACCCCTAACTTCTAAAGGATTTTCTTCAATCCCTCCTTAAAAACTAGATGGATGAGAAATTTTCCTTGTGGCCCCTTGAATTTGCACTGTTTGGAGTTTTGTGCCAATCTTTCCTTCCACACCTCTCCATGCATTGATGAAGTGTAGTGAGGTGGATTTTCTATCTATTTTATGTTGACCAATCCCCTAGGAATTCCTTAAAAATCCCCACAAACATCTTTATCAAAAATATGTAGTATTATGTGTTGGAGTGTAGCTAGAGAATTGCACAAGCCAAACGACATCTTGTTGTAGGCATACACCCCATCTTCCACTATGAAAATTATTTTTAGTTTTTCTTCCTACATAATAGTTATTTGATTATACCCCAAGAATCCATCCATAAAGGAGTATATTTTGTGACTTTCAACCTCCTTGAGTATTGTGTCAGTGAATGTGATCGAGAAGGATCTTTTATTGTCACTGCATTGAGGCATCTAAATTCCACATATATTCTTATCTAGTTCACCTCTTTCTCTACTAATATTACAATTGGCAAGAACCACTTGCTTGTTTCCACCTTGAATATTATGCAAGAATATGACATTTTCTCAATTTCTTCACGTACTTTAGCAACGTAATTCTTGTTCATTTGGTAAGACCTCTTTTGTATAGGCCATATAAACTTCATATGAGGGGAATTCTATGTATTCATAATTCTAGTGTTTTCCCCTCCAAGTCCTTGTATTTCCACACAAAGGTGTCCTTATGCTCAATAAAAATGTTGTTAGCTCTAGTACAATGTTCCAATCATCACCTACCAAGATCATCCTCAAATTGTCTTCATCAACCAGATTTGTCTTTTTCACACTTGACTCTTCATATTTTATGGTCTTATCTCTTTCAAAATTGTGGGAAAGCATATTCTCCACTCATGCCACTTGTTTATATTCCTCGTATTGTGGAGGAAAACTCCCCTTGCTAAATTTCTCTATCTCCCTGATCTGCAACATGTTACTTTCAAGTTGGAAGACCTCATTGTAAGCCTAGAAAAATTACATATAAAACTTACAATGAGATATCAAGGCAACCATAAAACCCAATTCTCAAAGTGTAATCCCTATTATACCAATAGAGAATGATAAAAAGTTGAAATCAAATAATAAGTAATAAAATTAAAATCATTGCAATCAAATTTAATGAGTCCTCTATTTTTCTTCTCTTCTCTCAAGTTGTAGTGTTGGCTCTAAAATGAGTGATACCAATTCATTTTGTGGTTGCATGAAGATTCAAATATTATGGCTAGCCAAGATAGGAACCCAGCCCAATAATATAGATTTTAGGATCTCAACGGACAATTTAGATGAAAGATACTATGAGATATTTGATAGGTGAGATTTGGTGAGACAAGCTAGTTGATCCCACAAAAGTGTGTCCCACTTTTGGGGATGAAGAAATTTCAAATGTGCACCCAAATTTCATTTTTGGGGTGTTCACATGAATGGGGGGTCTTCAAGAAAAGGAGGGGACCCTCCTTCTCCCGAAGTACCCTACATGGGGTAATTCAGTCGAAGGGGGGTCCCCTTTGCACGAAGGCCCCCTAAACTGATTTTTTAAAAAATTTCCAGCAGAGAGGTCATTTTCATATTTCACTTTTACTATGCTTGTGGACCCTTGGTGTTGGAGCAAACCCCTTCATGACATAGAGCAACATCAACCTCCTTGGATCATTTTCAAGCTCCTTCGACCATCGTATATTCTAGGTACACGCATCTCTCTCTTTTTTAATTATTTTTTATTATTTAAATTATATGTTTATGAATTATTTTTTATAATATTTAAAATTTCTAGTTAGTAAATGTTAAAAAATGTTAGTAAATGTTTGAAAATGTTAGTATATGTTTGAAAATGCTAGAAAATGTTAGAAAATGGTAGAAAATGTTAGTTAGTAATGTTATTTCTTATTTTTAAATGATTTATAGTTAGTAATGTTAAAAAATGCTAGTAATTATTTTTATTTTTATTAAAAAAAATAAAACATTAGGAAAATTTACAAAAATTAAAATTCTTAGGAAAATTTAGAAAATTTTGAAACCTTAGGAAAATTTAGAAAAATTTAAAACCTTTGAACAAATTGGAAAATTATTAGAAAATGTTAGAAATTTTTAAAACCTTAGGAAAATTTTAACTCTCTCTCTCTCTCTCCACCCCTTAAGACTCTCTCACCAAACTCCTTAAGGCTTTGTCCACACCCTCTTAAGACTCTCTCTCTCTGCCCATTAAGACTCTATCTCTCTCTCTTTCTAACTATTATTTAAGACCAATTAAGACTCTCTCACCAAACCCCTTAAGACACCCCCACCCCCTTAAAAATTTCTCTCTCGCCACTCCTTAACACTATTTGTCTCCCCCCTTAAGACTCTCTCTCCCCACCCTGGAAGACTCTCTCTCTAACTACTATTTAAGACCAATTAAGACTCTCTCACCAAACCCCTTAAGACACCCCCACCCCCTTAAAATTCTCTCTCCCCACCCCTTAACACACACACACACACACACACTCTCTCTCTCTCTCTCTCTCTCTCCCACCCCTTAAGAATCTTTCACTCTCTCTTCCCTTAACACTCTTTCTCCCCACCCCTTAAGACTCTCTCTCCCCTTAGGAATCTCTTTTTGGCATAACTGATGCTAACTAATGATGTGATGGTAAGTGATTTATGAATTTGTCATAGTATAGATTTGATTGTATGATGATCAGTTATTGAGTTGTCATTGATGTCAAGTATTGAACTAGTGTTGCTAGTGTTGTTGAGTATAAGATTGACGATCAAAGTGTTGCGGTAAGTTTCATTTGTAGTAATTTGTATGGTAGAATTAGGGATGTCTGATAATGTTAAATGCATGACTGCTACTTTTGATATTGACTAGTAAGAAAGTTACAATCATATGAAGTAAAACAGTGCAACTATTAAGAACAATTAGTTACAGGTGATAGGTGATTTGATTGGTTTGTCAAATCTCTGTTGTGTCTTGTAATGCAGTTATAGGATATGGTAGCTGACACTATTTGGATTCTATGGTTGGAATTGCAAAAAATTTTGATGACCGGAGTGAAGGTTAGCTAACTAGTGAGAAAAGTCAGAACTGTTAATAGGTCGAAAGTACTTATGTTCTTGACTTATTGTCCCTTCAGGAATCCTAAATGCAAATCAATTAAAGATTATACAAGAACATACTACTATTATGGAAGCAATTGCAAGTACTCTTTTAGATGCAAAATTTATAGATGTCAAAGACTTGTATACTGCTCATGAGATATGGGAGAAGTTGAAAATTGTCTATGGTGGAGATCCACATGTGAAGAAGGCAAAAGTTGATAGCTTGAGAGGCAAGTATGATGAAATCAGAATGCAAGAAAATGAGAACATAGAGAAATATAGTCAGAGAATCAAAGAAATTATTGTTTCTATCTGAGGTGTTGGTGGTAATCTTCTCAAGGAGGATGTGGTAAGCAAAGTATAAAGAACTCTTTTAGCTTAGTATGCTATTAGATTTCATCCATTCAAGAGCTCATATCTCTAGGAACTTGTGTTGTTACTCTTGATGATTTAATAGGAAAGTTGACTATATTTGAATTAAATGTAGTGTCAAAAAATGGAAGCACTTCCATTTAGGACTGGTTTAGCCCTTTGAGTAAGTGGTTTGGGGTCATGTCAAATGCCTTGAATGGGTCTGTGACTTGGATCTGGATTTTTCCCCTATTCTGCCCCATTTTCCACTTCTTTTCTACATTATTTTAGCATCCCAACCTAAAACCCTAGGATTCTTGACCTCAAGGTCAAGGTTGACCTCTACCTTGACTTAGGGTCCAAAATTCAAGATCCCAAAGCTTCCAGATGTCAGGTTTTAGAAAGATTTATTTCCCGCTTCCGGGTCAGCTGTTTCGGGCTGCGAAATGGTAAACTCTTAAACTATATTTAATTTAGGTCCATTTCTAGGGGTAAAGGTTTAAATGGTAATTTAATTCTCCTATGTAGGTCTCTCTAGAAGTTTATGCCCTAGACTAGTATAAAAGGAAGCCTTCCTCTCTCATTTCAATGATCTTCTCACAATCTTTTTTCAATCAAGCATCCCATATCTCAAGCACTCAATCAAGAGAAATCAAGAAATCAAGAAAGAAAGAAAGAAAGACAAGGAAAGAATTCAAGCATTCATTCATCTTCAATAATTCAAGCATTCAAGATCCAATTCATTAAGGAGATCCATTGGTATCCATTGAAGGATTCAATCTCTATGGAGCCCTCTTGTTGAATATTTCTCCATCCACATCCATTCAAGCTTCTTCCTATTCCAAGATCCATTCAAGATTGGAGTTAAAGATCTAAAGAAAATTTATTTGAGACATCCTACATCCAATTCTACATTTATTTGGAGAATCCATACTTGTGGATTCAAGGATTCAAATCCTCCACAAGGGTTTCAACATAGGTAAGGTGAATTGTTTCATTTACTTTGTTTATGACTACAATTTCAATTCAATTTCAAGTTTGATTCCTAAATTGGGGCTTGACCAAGGCAAACCCCTCCCCCCAACAAACAAAACCATTTTTATTGTAGGAACAGGTACGGGACAACAAATTATAGTGCAGATTTGGACACCTTTTTCGGCAAACTTTTAGGATCTGCAAACAGATTTTCTGTCGGAACAGTGCAGGTCAAGGTCAACATAAAGGGGCAAGATTGTGCCCCCGTATTTAGGTCAAGGTTGACCTTTCTCAAAAAAGCAAAAAAATTTTGGGTTTTCTCTGTCTTTGTGTTTCCAAGCCAAATATGGTTGTAGAATTTCTTGAAACTAAGTACAGACACCAGAAAATAGCATTTTCCAGATTTGTCATATTTTGAGGTTAGTATTTTTCTTCAATCCAATTAAGATTTCAATACTTCTTTCCATAATGGAATATAAGGTTTTCTCCTTTCTTCATATTCTCTATCGATTGATTCATTTATGCATTGACCATCTTCTTGTGGTTAATCAACTTGGATGTTTCCTTTGAGAATTTGGGGTTAAGAAGAAGATCTTACCTTCCCCAATCCCATATATCATACATTACATCTCTCTCTCCTATTTTAAACATTACATTAAGTAATTATGACAATAGTATGCCTAAAATGGAAGCTTATTTTAAGTCATCGTTGACTCTTGCGCCATCTAGGAAAGGAAAGGAGATAGATCTAATAAATTTTCAAAATTTTATTCTAATGATTATGAATTTGTCATGTCTAAAGAAAGAGAATAGGAAGAATTAGAAGAAAATTATTTGTTGAAAGACCGCCTAGAGGAAAAGGTTAATATAAGGGTAAGCTACCTTTGAAATGCTTTTCATGTAATAAGATTAGACACATTTCCTCTAGATGTCTTGACAATGATAGGAAGGAGAAGCCAAGGAGATTCAAGGATAAGAACAATAAAACATGTTACCTTGTTGAGGAAGGTGTTATAGATGAAGAATCTAATGGTAGAGATAAAGAAGAAATTGTCTTTGTTGCAGTAAAGGAAGAACCCTCAAAAGAAGGTGAGAAATATTTGGTGTCTAACATGAGTCAGAGTTGTAACTAGATTATTAACAGTGGATGCACTCATCATATGCCTAGTGATAGAAGAAAATTCATCAAGATGGAGGAATGTGATGGAGGCTCGATAAGATTTGGTAATGATGCTCCTTGTATCGTGAAAGGTAAAGGATCCATTGCCTTAAATGTAAGACAAATTGTGATGATTTTTATTGGGTTGATGGTTTGGATTACAAATTATTAAGTGTAGCTCAGTTAAACAATAAAGGATGTAAATTGGAGTTCAATGAAGTTATATGCCAAATCATTGGGAAATCTAGAGAATTGATTGCTATAGGTGAACAAACTAAAGGTAACTTGTTCCATCTAAATTCTACAATTAAGAATTGTCTGATTGCTAAGGTAGAAGACTATTGGTTATGGCACAAAAGATTTTGTCATGTAAATTTTGATAACTTGGTCAAAGGTAGTAAGATGAAGATAGTGAGAGGTTTACCTAACCTAGTAAAACTAGACAATGTGATGTGTAAAGAATGTCATCTTGGGAAGTTAACTACTTCAAGCTTTATTTGTAAGAATTACTCTTCTAAAAGTATCTTAGATTTGGTTCATACTAATCTGTGCGGTCCAATGAGAATGCAGAGTTACTATGGTGATAGATATTTCATGTTGCTTGTTCATGATTATTCCAGAATGATGTGGGTTATTTTTTTAAGGATAAATTAGAAGCTTTTTACATGTTCAAGATCTACAAAGCTACAATGGAGAAGGAAACCTCTCAGAACATAAAATGTCTCAAATTTGATAGAGGAGGTGATTTTACTTCACATGAATTTATTTCATATTGTGAGGAACCAGGAATTAAAAGGCATATGTCAGCTCCTAGAACACCTCAACAGAATGACATTGTATAAAGAAGAAACAAATCTATCATTGATTGTGCCAGAACATTAATGATTCAAAAAGGTGTTGCTTAAACATTTTGGAGAGAAGCGGTGAGTATTTTTGTTTATACATTAAACATAGTTCAACTAAAGAAAGGTACAAATAAAACTCCTTATGAGTTGTGGCATGGTCGATCCCCTAGTGTAAGTTATTTCAGAGTTTTTGGAAGTAGATGTTATATAAAAAGAGATGAACATTCAAGAAAGTTTGATCTAAGAAGTGATGAAGGAATATTCTTAGGATACTCCACTAAGATCAAAGCCTACAAGTGATTGAGCAAGAGAAAAAACAAGATAGTGGAAAGTGCTAATGTGAGAGTAGATGAATTTTTTGAACAAAATGATGAATCTAGCAAGAAGGAACTTGATGATTGTCATGGGTTTGTATATGTACAACTGATGGAGTAGGAAGTTATAGAAAAACCAATCTAGAGATAGGTTAATAAACAAGAACCTATTCAAGTAGTTGAGGGTAATCCAAGATCTGAACTGGTGTTTCCAAGGTATGTAAAAATTGAATCATTCACCTGATCAAATTATTGGTGATAGAAATGTTGGTGTCTTGACAAGGAGAAAGTCAAGAGAAAGTACATGTTTAATATTTGAACTTAAACCTAAAACTATAAAATATGCATTGAAAGATGATGATTGGTTTAAGGCTATGGAAGAAGAATTGGACCAAAATGATAAAAAAAAATTGGACATTAGTATAAAGACTAGTGGACAAGAATGTAATCGGTACTAAGTGAATTTTTAGAAATAAGATGAATGAGAAAGGTGAAGTGATAAAGAACAAAGCAAGATTGGTGTGAAAAGGATATGCAAAAGAGGAAGGCCTAGACTATGGTGAAACATTTGCACATGTGGCTAGACTTGAAGGTGTAAGGATATTGCTTGCATATGTCGCTTACAAAGGATTCAAGATATATCAAATGGATGTTAAATTTTCTTTTCTTAATGGTATAGTCGAAGAAGAAGTATACATTGAACAACCAAAAGTATTTTTTAAAGAATAAGGTAAGAACAGGGTGTGTAAACTACAAATGGATTTATATGAATTAAAGGAAGCACCTAGAGCATGGTATGAGAGGTTTCACTCATATCTTATTTAGATTATTTTTTCAAGGATAAGTGACAATAGTAATGCATATTTGAAGATTGATAAAGATGATAGGTTACTGACATGTGTGTGAATATTGTACCTACAAGTTGCAACACTACACTTCAATAGAACATTAATTTGTTAGACCATTAGCAATCAATTATCATATTTAATAACAAAAATGAACTACAAGAGTGTCCTATTTCTCTCTAACTAGAAAGAGTCTAATTAAGATCAAGATAACTCTTAGAATTAGATCATAAGCAGTGACATGACAATTCTAGAATGAGAGATTTGAATACATGCAGTTAGCTAAACATGAGCATAGAATTAAAAACTAGCAAATTCCATTATCAAATTGAAAGTGAATTTAACCTATCAATGAAGATGTACAATTGAGAATTTAAATCTACAACATGTAATTATGCATGCAATTAATCTAAATGAGGTGAGATTTGAAAACCTTCCTTTTATAGAAAGTGTGATGAATTAGACGGTTGAGATTAACTTGAGATGGAGAGTTTCCCTTCACTCTCACTTAATCTATGTGACTAAATCCTAATTGGTTGCATTTTACCTTGTTGTCCCTTGAGAGGTGACATGTAAGTTGGAGTCATTTATTAATTGATTTTTTATTTTCCTTAGCTATGTATTTAATGAGTTGGATTTAATTAATTCATGCCAAGGGCAATTAATGGGATTTTTTTATCTATTAATAAGATTTGTGATTATGATTATTTATCAGTAATTAGACTGGGTTTATTAGGGACTTGATCCTGGGTTAGGGAAAATAAGGCATTTGGTTCTATTATCCCATTTTAGGTGATTACATTTTCCCCTCTGTGAATCTATGTGTGAGAAGTGTGTTGATTCAAAGAATAGATGGTGTTGATTTAGAGAGCAGTTTGATATGAAGTGATGAAACCACTCTATATTCAAGAATTCTAAATTTGACCAAAATTCGAGGTGATTGACATTGTATAACTATCAATTCTAAACTATATTGGACAAGAATTGACTGTACCAACTTTGAGCTTGATGGAACAAAGATCATAAGAGCTAATCAACGTATTAAGTTTGATTTGGAGAGATAAAACTGAATATTTGAGAAATTATGATGATGACAAGTAACCAATTTGATTTGAAGCGATGAAATTGATCAATGTAAAAAAGATAATAGATGCCATGATGCTTGATATAACAAAATAATCAGCTTGATTTGATGCGATGAAACTAACTAACGTCTATAAGATATTTTGATAAACATAGATAATCAACTTGATATGAATTCTGATGAAGTCGACTGTTCCACAGTTTCAATTTGATGGATTGAAACTAAGATTTTTTGATTAAGAAGATCAAGCAATTTGATTTGAAAGCCTCAACTTGATATGGTTTCTGATGAAGTTAATGCCCTGGTATTGAAATTGATTGATTTGAATCCTTGACTAGATTTTGATAAGAATTTGATTGATTTGTAGGTATGATCATGCCCCCTCATGAGCGAAATTGAAATGAAATTTGGTGTTATCACACTTTTGAGTCATTTGATTGATTGTGAAATTGATGAAAACTAGATTTGGATCATTGAGAAACCCTCATACCTTGATTGGAAATTATTTTGAAATGATTCTATGTTAATTTGACTACATGTTGACCAAGTTTTACCACCTTTCTATTGTGATTTGATGATGTTGACCAAGACTTTGATGTTTTGACCTGATGTGTAAGATAAAAAATCAATTTTGTGCAACTTTTGGTAAGATTTTGTCCCTTATTTAAGTAATCTTGAGTTTATTTGACCACTGTTTGACTGTAGATTGTGCCATGTTTGAATCCCATTGACTTTCTATTTTTAGTAATAAACATATGTAAATGTTTATGTCATGTTTCTACATGTGTTTTAACTCATTCTACCCTTAATCAACTGTATTTTGTCCATAGTGAACTAATTTTTTGCAAGCTTAAGTTATCTCATTAAATCTATTTTTACTACTTTGATTGCTTATGTAGCATATATTTTGATTTTGGTCTTGATATGCAACTCGGGTATTATCCCCCAAGCTTTGTTTTGTGAAGCTACACTAGGTATTTAATATCCCTGAGGGGGGGTTAAAATAGGCCCAAAAAGGTAATTTTACTATTCACTTTACCCCTCCTTAAATTCAGAGCTCTAAGAGAGAAGGTGATGGTCCCTGTAGAGAGGCATCATTTTGAGCTCAATCATCATTATAATCGCCACTCACTATCCTATTTCGGTAAGTACTCAATAACCTACCTTTCCATACTTTCCATTTGAATTTTTACTTTATATTTTGAAAGTTATTAGGCTTTAACTTTTAGATTGCACTTGGTATCCTAGGTCACATCCAGTCAATCATGGATTGCATCCATTCTTCCCCAAGATTCTGGATTGCTTCCTATTAAATCAGGATCATAACTTGTTTCATCACATTTGATCAAAATTTCATAAGTTTTTAGGTGTTATCTCAGTGTATCACATCGTGTCATGTTACAGAATCATATCCTGTTCAAAGCTCATATCCAGAAATTTATGAATCGTATCTAGTATAATAAGGATAATTTTCTATTAAAATATCATATCCTATTTGTTTAGAATCACATTTGGTGTTTAGGACCATTTCTAGTGGTTTTGACAATTCAACTTATCATTTTTCCTGTTAAGATTACCTATTTGACCTGTCAACTATCTTTATAGGTTCATAGTTATAATTTTTCTTCTTTTCTACCTGCCCAACCCTGACTTGATGTCAATTTCTTATTTGTAGACTATCTTTAGTGTTGTCTCCTTTCACAGTTTGAGGCCTACTCATGTTCTAGATCTTGCAAAGCAGTTGACTGATGCAAAGAAAAATATCATTGCTCAATGTGGATTATGGAGTCTAGTCGATTTACCTGATATTAGGGTAAATTGGGGGTTGTTGGTTGCTCTTGCTGAGAGATGACACCCAGATCACAACACCTTCCACCTTTTGACTGACAACGTGGTGTTCAATCCAAAGGCACATCCTTTGTATTCTTGTGATGGGTGCTAGAGTAGAGTATGAGTCTAGGGAAGCTATAGCTATTGATGATGCATGACGTTTATTTCAATATCCTATCATTGCACGTAGATACTTGTCTTGGGACCACCTAGTGACATATTATGAGCGGTTCCTGGTTCTTCTTTTTGGTTTGATCAGTGGTATTATGCTGCCAGATAGGGTTCAACATGGATATATGTGCATGTGGTCCAACATTATTGAGGATATATTATGAGCACCTCACCACTTTTCTTGGGGCAACTATATTCTAGCTTACATGTATCATGAGCTTCATGAGATAGTTTACCAACATTCACGTAGTATGACTGTAGAGATACTAATTTTGCAAATTTGGGCCTAGGAGCACATCCCAATCACTCAAGAAGTTGTAGCTAGATAAAGGGATCTAGAGCTTCCATGTATTTATATGTATTCAGGTTTCATCCAGCAGCCCCACTTAGGGAAGGTGGAGTATTGGAGGAGAGTTTTGGATGATGTGGTTGATGTTGTATGGAACCCATTCCATGACTATGAGGGGTGGAGGATAGACTCTCATTAGATGCTCTACTTCTTTTAGAGTAGGTACCTTATTGGCCGCACCCAGTATATTATTCAGTGATCCATTATTACCTAGCTATTGAGATAGTTTGGCCATATACAAGGCATTCCTCAAGATTTGGTCGTTTATGCATGAGTACGAGATGAAGAGGCACAATGGGGTGTTCAGTTGTCTTATGAGTCCATTATTCAGGAGATTTATCAGATGGTTCCTATTGGATGCAATATCCATTTCCTAGATTTACTACCTCTAATGAGGTTTCTCTAAGGATTGAGGATCCTCTTGATTATGATCCTAGCGATAATGGTCCTGCTAGAGGTTGAGCTGATAGAGGTGGTCATGGAAGAGATAGAGACAAAGATGGAGGTGGAGGAGGAGTTGATGATGGAGGACTAGATGGAGGTGAAGGAGGTGGAGGGGTTGATGGAGGAGATGGAGGTGGAGGGGGTGATGGAGGATTTTAACATGGTAGATGTAAAGGGGATGAGGGAGGAGATCAACATGGTAGGTATAGTAGATTGCATGTTGTTCCTCCTCACAGGGATCCATGACCACTTTTTTCTAGACAATAATAGAAATAGTAGAGATTTACTAGAGAGAGCAATGGTGCTAGTGTTGGAGGTGGTCAACCACCTCAAGATCCTCGTAGGGATAGGGACATGGACATGGACCCACTTATTGAGTGTGAGTGAGAGAGAGAATATTTGAGAGCACAGGTGGCCACTCTATAGGAACTACTTACTAATAGGGACAAGAAGCTAGATGTTATGAGAGTAGAGAGAGATTGGTATGCTCACACAACTACACACCAGGGTCAGAGGGCTGCCTATTATTTTTCTTTCTACTTTTTAGTTGTTCCTGCAAATCAAAGAGCACCTTTACATTTTGTTATAGCATAGTAGTTTGAGGGATCCATGCCACCACCTCCATCGACTAGAGAAGATGTTCTCCCTTCTACCCCACCTTGTATGATGATGGGGGGAGCTAGGCTTGAAATATCTTTATATGTCACTGATGTACTCTAATTTTGTATACATTAATGTAGTCTCTAATGTATTCTTTATACTCTGATACTCTGATATATTGACATTCTTTTGATGTACTCTGATATGCCGAAACACTAGTGATATATTTTTTATTCTTTTGATCACATCATGATATATTTGATCATATTGTTGGATATTAATCTCTTGACATCATTATACCATTTCACTGATATATATATGAGACATGCAGCTCTGACTTTTGGATTCTATATGGATGTGTATATGGATATTTTTGTGCTTTCATTTTTCATGCATATATGGATGTATGGATGTAGTTACTACATGCATGCATTTATTTTTTATGCTCTTTTCAGTAATGCATGTGATACTTTTATGAGATGTAATACTATACGATGTATGACTACCTCACTTTATTTATGTATGATGATGGATGCATTGATGCAGATGTTTTATGATACGGACATGATTATGTAGGTGATTTATGACATGGGGATGATTATGAAAGTGTTTGGATATCAATGAAAGATACTCAATCATTGATTTATTTTTTATCTTTGCGATTTGATTCATGTGGTCAAACTTGTGATATTGATATCACCTCATTTTAGGTTTAAATTCCATTGACCTCAATGTTGATTAATCATGTTGATACTTGCATGCTTATGTAGTTTTAATAATGAATGCATCTACAATAATAAATGAAGGCAACTAGATTAAGAGCTCTAGGACTGTCACTGATTACTCAAGGTGAATCTTTTTATCATCATAGATATTTTACCTCAGACTACAATTTTCATTGATAGATTTAGTAATCACAAAAATATGAATACCTCCCATGTTGGATGCCTTTATGAAAATGAACCCAAAAACCAAGGCATATGGGCTAGGATGTTTTTTTAGTTACTTCATTTTGATGGATTGAGCTTGTTTTGTGCATGTGTCTACACTATATTGATATGTGACACACAATGACATTTTATTCATATCCTTTGGTGTATGATATTTCTTGCACATTTCTAAGAATTTTGTTTCACGTACATTAAATAGGAAAGGAAATGAATCCAACCTCACCAAAGATTTCAAAGGAAACAGGTTGAGGTATATGTGGCATTCCAATTGTGATGGAGGCTCTTACCATAGATAATAATTTCCTATGATCATGTTGGATCAATGAATTTATTACCACAAATAAAAGATAAAGAAAATGTTATGCCCCAAGTCCTTATTTCTCTAGTCAGTTTAAGACACCTTTGAGTCACTCAGAGAATAAAACAAGCATAAATTGATAATAAGTCACAACAAACTAAGAAAAAATTGTGATTTCCCCCTTTTGTTTCTCTAGCCCATGGACTTCTTTGAGATAGTATGGAAATACATGATCAACATAAATCACAAAGCATTTGTTTTTTATTATTTAGTGTTTAAGGAACACTTTTGATTAATTTGCAACCACTTAGAAAACCACATATTCACTTTGATTGTAGTTTATGTCTTATATGTTTAATGTCTTGTTTGACTGTGATGTGTTTAAGAAACATTGTTGATTAGGTCCAGTCTCCATGGCTAGTGTTTAGGAACACTGTTGGGTTTGAGTATCTAAGGAATACTGTTTATGTTTTAGGGTGGTGGCATTAAGAAATACCTTTGGTTGTGCAATTTTAATTTAAAGTGTGGACTTAGGATGAATGAAAACCCTACCAGAAAGTCCTATTGATGACCTATTGACCTTGATACTAGTATGACTATGAATAATTCCCCCTACAGAATATAATTTTCCTAGGACTTCGGTACAAACATATTTCACTCTAGGATAATGGGGCATTTCTGATAGCTTGGTTTAAGATTTGATTGTCACGATAATGACAGAAAGATATGTATAAGCTGAAACTTTAGGTTGACCAAGTGTGTAAATATTGTATTGATAAATAGAGTGTTGATTATAAGTAGCATTTGTTTACCAGGTTTTCACTACTTGGATGAATTTTCTATTTTTTCTACCAAGGCGCCTATTTGCCAAGTTTTCACCAAGGCACTTTTTTCTCTTCTTTGATTTTTTTGTACTTTTGATTTTTTTTTCTTTGATTCATCAAGGCACCTATTTGCTACATTTTCACCAAGATGATCATTAATTTTTTAGAACCTTTTCCAATATTTTTGGTTTTTCTGCTTTTCCACTATTTTTTCTTTTCTTCAGGATCAATTTTTGATATTTTTGTATTTCTTTAGGATCAATATTTGTTGTACAGGTGCTGCCTCAAGAATGTCAGGCGTAAAATTGTTTCAGGTGGAAAGTGTTAATTGGATCTAATAAGACATCTCCTTCAAGTGTAGCCATGTGATAGGCTCTTGGTCCATAGGAAGTTAAGATAACAAAGGGATCCAACCATTTGGGTTCAAATTTCTCTTTTTGTTCTCCATGTTGATGGTTCTTTGGATTTTCTCTTAAACCATGTCTCCTACCTAAAATTTCCTTAGTTTCACTTTCTTATTGTATCCTCTAGACATTCTTCTAAGGTAGATTTTGAGATGATCAAACACATGTTGCCTACGCTCATCTAACAATTAAAGTTCTTGTAAGCATGAGATTATGTAGTCCTCATGAGTGACTAGATTTTTTAATGAAACCCTCAGTGATGGAATCTATATTTCAATTGGTAGCACTGCCTCTCACCCATAGACAAGTGTGAAAGGAGTTTCTCCCGTTGGTGTTCTGATTCTTGTGTGATATGCCCATAACACCAGATTGATTTACAAGTGCTAGTCTCTTCCTGGTTTATTTAACATTCTATGTAGGATCTTTAGGATTGTCTTGTTAGATGATTCAACTCATCTATTACCTTAAGGGTAATAGATCAAGGAACAATGGTGTACGACCTTAAATTGTAGACATAAGTCATTCATATCTCTCTTTTTTTAATTGACCTCCATTGTTAGTTACAATTGATGAGGGTGACCCATACCTACAAATGATGAAGTTGAAGATAAAATTTGAGACTTTATTTCCTATAGAAATGGCCAAGGGAACTAATTTGATCCACTTTGTGAAATACTCAATGGTCATGATGATATAATTATGCCTGTTAGAAAAATTTTGATGAATCTGTCTGACTAAATCAAAGGCCCATTATTCGAATGGCCAATGTGTGATAAAATAAATTAACTACCTAGCTATAGCATGTATCAGGTTTCTATGAACTTGAATCTTCTTGCATGTTTTGGCATAATGAATAACATCTTTTTCCATTATGGGGCAGTAATATCCCACTCTTAGAAGTTTCTTTTCTAATGAAAGGCCATTTGAGTGAGACCCACAAACACCTTGATGGACTTCCTTTAATGCATGATTAGAATCTTCACATTCTAAAAATCTAATAAACATACCATAAAGAGCATGTCTCTATAATTCATTTACAATGATTAAACAATGAGATGCTACTCTTATTAGGCATCTTTTTTCATTTTTAGAATAGTTTGGTCTTTTAGATAATTATAGATATGGCAATATCTGGATGGTTCTTGAGGTTCTATAGCACATATTATCTGGGAATCTAGTGAATCATAGGAAGGAAAGGAAAGCTCTTCCACTAGGAAGTCATAGTGAAACTAATGTTCTTCTAATTGTAACATTGATGCTAAGGTAGCCATTGCATCAACTGCTCTATTTTTTAATCTTAGAATCTGTTCAAAAGTGACATGTATAAAATATTTCTTTAGATCATCAACCATTTTATTGTAAGGCATAAGCTTGTCATCCTTAGTTTGATAATCATCATTTACTTGGTTAATAATCAGTTGCAAGTCTCCATAGATATATAAATCCACTATCTCCAATTAATGGCAAGTTTGAGTCCATTTACTAAGGCTTCATATTGTCCTATGTTGTTAGTAAAAGGGAATATCATCTTTTATGCCTTAGGTATCTTGTATCCTTTAGGAGTGATAAAAAGACAAGCTACTTTTGATCCTTGTTGTTTGAAGCAACCATCAAACTATATTTTCCACAGATGTTCTATTAAATGCATGATTGTTGCATCTAGAAACTCAATGTATAGAGGTTTGTTATCTTGCATTGGTGCTTCAACTAGCTGGTTTACTATTATTTATCCCTTAATAGCTTTCATGTCTACATATTCAATGTTGAATTCACTTAGGATTAAGACCCATTTTTTAGTCTTCCTATCAAGGTTGCTTTATTCGATAGATACTTCAATGGATCAATCTTAGCAATCAACTTTACCTTATGTAAAAGCATGTAATGTCTCAATTTTTGGGATGCAAAGACACCACCTAAGCATGCTTTCTCAATTACTTATAATTCAATTCATATGACACTAGAGTTATGTTGATATAATAAATCACCCATTCTTTGTTTGTTTCATCTTCTTGTGCAAGTCAGACTCCTAGAGAAGTATTAGTTGTTGAGATATACAATAGTAATGGTTTTACCTGGAGAGGAGCCATTAAAACTGGAGGACTTGTAAGATATTTCTTGATCTGATTGAAATTATTATCACAATCCTCATTCCGTGTGAAGGTTACTGCCTTATGCAACATTTTGGTAAAAGGTTGAGCCTTATCAACTAGTTGAGAAATAAATCTTCTGATTGATAAAATTTTCCCTTGTAATGTCTTCATTTGACTTATGTTCTTTGGTGGTTACATCTCCATTATTGCTTTCACTTTGGCTAGATCCACTTCAATTCCCTTTACCAACACAATAAAGCCTAACAATTTACCCGATGACATGCCAAAAGTGCACTTTTTAGGATTTAAACTTAAGTTGAATTGTTCCATTCTATCAAATATTTTTCTTAAGTCCTCTATGTTGGTAGTCATTACTTTTGACTTGGTGAGTGTATCATCCACATAGTCTTCCATGTTCTTGTGCATCATGTCATGAAATATTGTTTTCATTTCTCTTTGGTAGGTTGCTCCTGCATTCTTGAGACTAAATGGCATGGCATTCCAATAGTTTTTACTGCAAGTACATGTGAATGCTATTCTTCTTGGTCTTCTAGAGTGATTTTAATTTGGTTGCACCCAAAGAATCTATCCATTAGTGAATATATATCATAACCCATTGTAAGGTCAACAATCATGTCAATATTTGGAAGCGGGAAATCATCTTAAGGACAAGCTTTGTTTAGATCTATGAAATCAATACATAATATTATTGATTTGTTAGGCTTAGAAACTGGAACAATATTTTAAATCCATTTAGCATAATTATTCTCTCTAATAAATTTAGCTTTTAGCAACTTCTCAAGTTCAACCTTTACTAGCACTACAACTTGAGGATGCAATTTTCTAAGTTTTTGTTTAACCAATTTCTCTTGAAGTAATGGATACATGATGAATTATTAAATCTATTTCAAGTCATGGCATATCATAATATGAAAAAGAAAATTTTATCTTCTTTTCTTTGAAAAATTGTGTAAACTATTCTTTTTCTTCATCTGATAGTGATTGATAAATATGGATCATTTGAGGACTTTCCACTATGCCAAGTTTCACTGGTTGAGTAGGTTTAATCAAAACTAAAGATCTAACCTGAAAAATGCTCGGGAAGGATATCAAGAGACTCATCCTTTGGTTCCATTGAGAGGTTTTCACCATTGGATACATCTTTTATTTTTACTATTTTATGATCTGATACTGCCACTAAGTGGTTTTCGCCATCAGATCTTCTTTTCTTTTTATTTTTCTATCTGAGACTAAGAAACTTGATATCCACTTTCATCATGTTTACACTCCTTGAACTGGTGGAAGAGGTGAAGGGTTCACTAGCATTTGATAACCTAAAACTAATTGAATATCTTGATGGAATGAATGGACAAGTAAAAGACAATGATTGAAGGTCACCGAGCTACTAAATTGATTTGTAAGGCAATTAAATCAGTCAATGTATTGTCATTGATGTCAACTATTTTTTACTGTACTTATCATGATGGTTACAAACATCTGAAGAAGAAAAAATGGCAAAGGAATGATATATCTACATGAAGATGAGATGAATATGAAAGATATGGCTATGGTATACATTTGGTAACTTATTGATGAGTCTATGGCATCATGTTGTTGACTTGATTGTATTACATGATTTTTTTATGTATTAAAGATCAGAATTGAACAAGTTTTTGTGGTCGGTAATTGAATATTTATGTATACACCGAGCTAGTGTAGTGTATACTGAGTATAGTATTAACCAAGTAGGTAATCACCGACACATTCTATATTGATCGAGTGAAAAAAACAAATAAAGTTTATAACAGTCATCTGAATTCATGAGTTGGACATATGCTTATGATTCTGAGGTAGAAGATAAAGTTTTTTATGAGGATCTAACAACTAAAAAAATTCAAGATTGATCGGATGAAGGAGAATGGAACGTGTTATTAACACAATTGTCGAGGAAGCTTGAAGTGGAAAAATGAATGATGGAGATTAAGAGGAAAAATATAATTGATGAAAAGAAAATGGTTTATGAAGTCTATTTAAAGAGACATGAGATTCATTATTGAGTCTGGGATTATTGATATCATAGGAGAATTTGTGTGAAAGGACTATTTTCATGCACCTCTAATCAAACAGTTATAGACAGAATTGAGATGAACTACAGACATTACCAAGCATTAGAGAAGCATACACTGAGTGAAGTAAAGTTGGAGGATATGATGGATTGAATTGATTATTGAACAGAAGAGGTATTTTGAGCTTAGCATAGATCTAAAAATCTACAAATCATAGTTGTATTTGAATCAAATCATTACTATATTGGTTTAACCATTGTTACAGTAACATATCTTAACCGAGTGGACTTAACAGTCTTTTTGTATTTCAATATGACATTCAATGAATGTTGATTGTTTTCTTTTTGACCCCATCGTGAATGTTGGTCAAAGGAGAGCTATTAGTGATAAATCCTCTAACCAGGTCACACCTTATAGTGTGTTTTGTAACCTTTGACAGGGTTGGCTCCTAACCGAGCTCACTTCAGAATAGTGAATTATTTTGGGTTACCGATCCCATGTGTTTTTTTCCCTAATAGGGTTTCCATGTTAAAAATATTTTTGTTATGTGTATTTGATGTATTGAATTTTTATTTTACTTTACACATTTCATAACTAGTCAGATCGGTAAATATAGTATTGAATTTACTATCAATCGGTAGTTGAAGAGAAATGTATTGATGATAGCTTACCAAGTTGATAATTTGATAGAAAAGTTAGAATATATACATTTGGGAGATTTGGGATTCTAGGATAACTAGAATTAACTTATTCACCCCCCTCTCAGTTATCTAACAATGTTGAGATAGTAGGCTAAAGTGTAGTCATTGTCAACGGTTAAAAGGTTCATATATTTAGGTTATGTCCAGTCAATGAGTTTAGGATTCACTAAGGATAGGGATTCATAAGGCTTAAGAGATAAAACCATGTTATTTTCAATGTTACTAACTAAAAAGATGATTTCTATAAGGTTAATTTCTAAAAATTTGTTAATAATGTTAAAGTCATGATCATCATTATTAGAGTAATTGTTAGTGTTATATGATTTTGACCCAATTAACCTATCATTAGAACTTTCACCTTCTTCAAAATGAACTCTGGGAGAATATTTATGCACTATGTCAATTTATATATCTATTATACAATCAAAAAGTGTATCCCATTCATATTCATGAGAATCTGTTTGACTATCATCTGATATACCCAAGAAATAGGCTATAGTCATTGGCGTCCCTTCTGTTACTTGACAAAATCCTCTATAGGCAATTAACAAGCAATCAATGATGATTTTGCTAAGATTGTCATTGATGGAAAATAATATTAAGTATAGAGATGAAGAAAGGAAAGACATATCAACATAGACACTATTAGAAAGTGTTATTGACATAAAGGAAGAGTTATTAGAAAAGTTAATCAGAAATTGTTAGTAGTGAAAAGGAAAGAAAAGGTTACGAACAAGGATGACATCTAATTAGAAAAATAGTTTATAGAAGTTGGAGAAACACTAATCAAGACAATCAACTATAAGAGGAGATCAATGGAAAAGGTAAGATAGATGGATGAGAGGACAAATATAGAAGTGAGGAGTAGAGTTGATTGATGTCACAAAAAAAGATCAAAGGATCAGAGATAAAAAGAAGATAAGAGAAGAAGAAGAGTGGAACGGGATTTGGAAATTTTTTGGAGAAAGCGTCTATAGGTCAAATTTCTTGTTGATTTATTTCTAACACTTTAGCGATGAGATTGTGAAATCCATTAGCTAGGTAGTCCATAATTGGATTTAGAAGCTCTATTTAGGAACTTATTGTAAATCCTTTAATAGGGTGAACACTATATAAGCGGAATAAAATATCTTAACAAAGTAGTCTTTAATAGGACTTTTAATACTCATAACAAGGTATTATACACTCATAATAGGGTGAAGTCATTTAGAAGATGACATTTATTTAAGCTCCTAATCAGGCACCTTATTACTACAATGATGAGTTGTGGGTACCATCCCCATTGTAGTTTTTCCCTCTGACCAAGGGTTTTTCGTGACACCAAAATATTGTGTTAAGTGTTTGAATGTTTATTTGATGTATGTTTAATTTGTATATTATGAGTTATCGGTTAAACATTATAGAAGCTATAGGTAAAAGATAAAATAATTATTGATATAAGTAATTTACTAGCTATTGGCTTATGTTTAGAAAGTTGAATAACTGTGAAATATTTGTGGTTCTGATTCTCCCCCCTCCTCTCAGTGCCCTACCTAAAACTTTCCAACAATTGATATCAGAGCATTGGTTCTCTAGAGGAAAGTTTAACAACTTAAGAGTATATCTGGAATGATGGGAAGTTATAGGCATTAGAGAGAGTTGCAAGAATACGTAGAAGATGCTAATGAAAAAATCCATGATATGAAGAGTAAGATAAAGACACCATTTAAAAAAAGAAAGGAACTGATAGAAAGACTACAAATGAGCCTTGATGACCTTGATAGACTATTGGAAGACAGTATCAATTCTAAGCAAAGTGATGCAACCATACAAGCTCTATTGAAAAAGAACAATGAATTACTTGAAGAAATCAATGAAATGAATAAGGAACATGAAAGTCAAGTCTTGAGAATGACATAAGTACTAGAAAGAATGAGGACTTTTGAAAGTGCCAAAGAAATTCTTGAAATCAAAAAGAGAAATGTTGAAGGAACAATCACAGACAAAGATTCACTCCTATAGATACAAATAGAAGAATTCTGAGAAAGAAATGAAATGATAGAAGGTATTAGTGATAGGAACCTATAACTGTAAGCATAAAATCAAAAGCTAAAGCAAGAAAATGAAGATCTAAATAATAACCTAAAAGTTGAAAAATAAATCAATGCTAGGCTCGCAAAGTTTGAACAAAGCATGCAGAAAATCAACAAACAAATAAAAAATTAGAGAAGAATATGTGACATTACCGGATTGGGGTACGTTAGTAACAACGTAATGGAGATTAGAGAATCATCAAAATCTAGACAACAAACTTCTAAAGAATCTAGTGATACACAAGGTAAGAAACCCTACAAACCTACTTGCTACAATTATGGAAAATATGGTCATACTGTAAATATTTGTAGAAGAAAACAAGTGAACATTCCTAGAAGAACATTCTTTAATGGTTACTGATATAATTGCAACAAGTTTGGTTATAAAGTTGTTGAGTGTAGATTTGAAACTATTTGTAGAACATATAAGAAAAAATTCTATGGATATTTCTACAAATATAATCACTATGGACACAAAGCTAAAGAATGTAGAAATAAGGCACCAAAAACAAGGAAATCGGTTTATTATTGAAGAAGAGAAATAAACAATTTTTTTACATGTTTTAATTGTGGAAAACCTGGACATCTAGCATAAGAATACATAAAAGAAAATAAGGAAGTAAGAGCTGAACCTTGGAGACCATTTGCATTGCCATGTTATATTTTCTTAAAGTTTGGTCATGCTGCCTACAACTACATATATCGGTACACTACCACCAATGGAACCAAAGGAGAAATAAATATAAATAAAGAACAAGTCAGAGAGGAAATGAAGAAGATATGGAGAAGGAAGGAAGATGATACACCATCAATGGAAGACCCCGCGTCAGATGATGTAGGGAATTCATCTACTAACTAAGAAAGTAAGTAAATGCTTAGGGACACATAATTTCATTGAAATATTTGAGAATTCCCTTAAATCAAATTCTGAGCTAAAATATTCAAGAATATAAAATGGATGCAATGATAATTAGGAGAATAGAAAAGTTGATGAAAAGTATTAAGTATAAGATTACTATCGGTGAACTAAGATCACTATTGGTATAAAATCTATTGTCAGCCTAGAATAAATATTTTAGTACAATAGTCATTGGATACCTTGTCATTATATATAACGAAAGTTATCATGAAATAGTCACATTTTGAAAAGTCACTACAAAGAAAAAATCTTGAGGAAATATTACCATGTATTGCACTAATTCATTCTACATAAAGTATTTAGACAGATTGATTGAACTGTAAACCCCAAACACTCAAAATCTCAGATAAGCGAAAGAACATACTAAAATCACAATGACAAAGAGAATGGTATTAATTGACAGATCATAAGAGGATGAACCTGAATATTAGTTAAGTACTCTAAAAATCACAGATGTAGATGAAGCTAGAGCATTATCTCAAATACCATGCAGATTCATGTTGATAGAAGATGTAAGATCATTTATTCAATACAAACAAATTGAAATTGGTGATGAAGATATAAGAATAGCCTACAAGGAAATATACAAAGAGAAAGGAATGCTGAATTATGAGTATGGGCATTTGGAAACAAAAGGAATAACACACATCATTCACATGCCAAAGAATTTTGAAGGTGAATGGATCAAGTATGTATTGAGTCAAATACATGGAGACTATATTTGGCTGGAAGGAGATAGACAAATCAAAATAACAAAGGAAATCATTAGTCCAGTCACAAGATTATCGACTAGTGGGAGAAAATATGTAAAGGAGTTGGATCCTAAAATAGAAATTGATGGTTTAGTTAAGTATAAGCTAGATTATAAAATTTTTGCTATGAGAAATATGTACTAGGATTAGTACCTTCATAGGGTTAGCTTCATCAAATAAATAAAAATAAGAACTAAATTAACACAAAATGCAATTCAATTAAGCTATTTAAAAGACAAATGAGCACTCTATGGCTTTCTAATTAGGGATGCTAATGAAGAGCTCTTAGCAAGCCTCCATTAGTGACAGTCCTAATATGAGAAAGTATGATAAAATAAGCTAAAACAAGTTAATTCCACTTGAAATAGACTAATTAGCTCTAGATTTGTCTTTCTAGCTTAAAATTGCAAGAGGTTTGATTCTATTCAAATATTTGTTGATGATTATTGATTGAATTATGCCTTGCTTTTATAGATTTCGGCAAGGGTAGGGGGTGGAGTTGAGTTGATCATGGTTAAGTTGAGGTTTAGTCCATGCTTCCACCTTTGGAGACCATTTAAATATTTTGTGCTCAAAGCTTGGGACAAGAGGAAAAAATGGGTGGACAAGATTCTTTCTCCTTATGTGTGATGGAGATTCGATGTGAGCTTGATCCATGTGAGCTTGGTTCTCAAATCCTATTGGTTAATGCATTTTCCTCCCATTTGGTGGTTGAAGGAAAATTAGGATTTATTAATTGAAATTATTTAATTTGTTTAGCCATGTGTACCCCTTGAATGGGTTGATTTTATTTAAATGAACTATGCAATTAATTAGATTAATTGCACAATTAATTGATTTATCATGATTTATTTAATTTAAATTGATTTTATGGCTTTTGATTTTCAATTAATTTTGGATTATGGCTTGATTGAATTTTTATTTGATTTTTCCTTGGTTACTCACATGAATTAATCTTGTCCATTTTTAGGTGATTAAAAATGCCCCTCTTTGAATCGATGCACGAAGCGTATCAGTTCAAAGAATGTCCTGATTATTTTGATGCTGAGTCACTGATTTTATTGATGTCTGATTTTGATCTCGATGATAGATGAAGATACTGATGAAAGATCTGATACATTTTTTGTTGATTGAAGTTCTTGATGCTCATTTTGATGATGAATTGCTGATACGATGCCTAATTTGACCTGATTTGATGTTTTTGATGCCCCACTGATAAATGCAAAATTTTTTACGCTGAAAGATTTTTCCACTGATTTGCTTATGCTAATGATGATATGATTGCATGCCCCCTCAGGAAATGAATCAAAAAAATTTTGAATTATTTGGTTGAGATTGGGAAATTTCGATTCATTTCCCGATATAGAAATTTGGAAATGCCCCGATCATGAGAGGATTTGATGAGAAGAGATTTGAATGATAAAATGTTGTTGATGTTGTGAATGAGTTGATGATGGTTTGGTATCATTTGATGTCAGTCAGAATCACTTGTTTGATGTTGATGTCAATCTGATAGGATAAGTTGATGGGTTGATATTTTTCTCTGAAGATCTAAAGAGACAAAACATTAATTTTCCTTCCTCAAGATATAGAGTTAGGAGATTTGATGCGCACATGATGAGAAAATGGATGATAGGATAACTTGATTGAATTTAGATGATCAATTGAATGATTTGAATAATTGATTTTTGATATGCTTAGTTAGATGTTTTTATGATACAGGGTTGATTGGATGTTCTCATGATAAGGATTGGTAGAAGAGAAGGGTCTCTGCTAGTTTAGGTGCAAAGAGAGGAATAGGTGATGAATAGAATTAGGTTGCCCCTATTTGATCAACATGATTGATTATTGATGATGTCCTTGATGTAGTATGGGTCATTTGATGGATTAGACATTTCCTTTTTAATGGTGTATCTTTCTAATATTGATGTACCTTTGATGATCGGATTGAGCATGATTTTTGATGATGGATACTTCAAACATTGATGATGTTGATCAGGACTTTGATTATATGGATGGACATTTATTGATGTATATTTCCATACATTTGATAATGTACCTTGATGTATTTGGATATAGATATTGATGTATCTTGATATGGTCCTTTGATGATGATAACTCTACCCCCTTTAGCTTTCCTTATATATTTTTAGAAAAAGGATCCACATGCAAGCTAATATGAAATTAATCTAACATGGATGCAACTAGCTGTCACTATTCAGAATTTGGATGCTTATTTTCATCATCGAGTTTTTTGGAACATGAAATTGGTACAACCCTCATTGGTTCAACCATGATGATATGAATACCTCTTTCCTTGGATTTTAAAATTGCAAGTAAACAAACAAGGACTAGTACCTTCATAGGGTTAGCTTTGGATTTTTCATTTGGATCAAGATCAAGGGATCAATATGGATAAGATCACACAATCATGATAAAGGGGCAATGGAGCCTATGAGTTAATGGTTTGGGATTATGGGAAGGTTTCTTAGGAATAATGAAGGTGGATTCAGGATAAGCAAGATCATGATAAGGTAGCATGAATGCAACAAGTGAATAGTCTAATGGATAGGATAATGCATGTCAAGATACTTAGTTCTCATGGATATGTTCAACCCTATCAAGATCAAAGGTGAAAGATGGAATACAGATGCAAGTGAGATAAATGGTAGAAAGATGGAGGATATGATGGATGGAACTTGCCCCCAAGTGTAGAGTGCAAAAGAGAGGAATTATGCATGATGCCTATTTGCCAGGTTTTCATCATGGTACTTGTCCAATATGCCACAAGAAGTGGTTTTCACCATATGAAAAATTTATTTTATTTTCTTTTTCTTCTTTTTTTTTTGAAATTTTTTTTTGTTTTCTATTTTGACTTTCTGAAGGACTCAAGCCTCATTCTCTTTGGATACTCCGTGAAAAGGTATGATATGATGGGCCAAGGTCACTGAAAGGTATGCTCAAATATGTTGATAAGGTGGTGGAAAGATGATATGGTGGATAAGGTAGAGGGTGGCTAAATCTTTATGAGATGGATTGGATAACAAAAATGGAAGGATAATGAATGAGAGGACAATAAGTCTTTCTATATGTGGGTGTGAAAAAAGGAATGGAAGAATAAGGAACAAGGGGAACAAAAGTATTATCAAGATCAACATATACACACCTTGAAGGGTAGTTGAATAGTGGAGGAAAAATGGGTGAGATAGCTTGATGCTTTGATGTAAAAGAGGATATGGATCTTGAGACACAAGGACTTAAAATGGATGGATAACATGGAATGTGTTTGAGAGAATGCATAGTGAAAGCCTTTGGAAGCTTGAATGTCAACTTTGATTTCTCTTTTGTATGTAAGTCCTTCAAAAGTGACTTGGGAATCCACATTTTCTTTCCTTTTGGATGCTTTAGAATGCATATCTTCGATGAGGGAGTTAGGAACCCACATTTTCTTTGATTTTTCTTTCTGCTTGATGGACCTTTGTGGTATCTTGAATTTTTTTATTTTTTTTTCTGCATTCACATGTCGATTAGATTGGACATAGTGATCTTCATACATAAGTGGATTCTTGATTTTCTTATTCTTATGTTGCACATGGAAATTGCTTCCAAAAGACTTGGGATTGGTGGATGAATAAGGTTGATATTGATGGTTGTTGGTGTAATTAAATATTCACTAATTACACTTACTTAAGTTTACTTAGGATAATGCATTTTCATATTAGTTGTCATTGTGACACTTAGGAATTTGCATTTCATTTTAGCACATGGTTAGGAGAATTTCCACTTTAGGTGTGATAGTTGTCATCACATACCTCTTTGTGTGTGAGATCCATCTTTAGTGCTCTTATCACATTATCATCCTCTCATTGTTGCACATGTTTCACATACTTTGATGTACAATGCAGGATGATCCACCTTTGGTGGACATGTGATTCCACCATGTCTAGTTGATATCTTATCACTTGCATAACTTCTAGTTATCATACATTGCCTATATATTTAGGCACTCCTACTTTGTATTCAATTCAATTAGCTATAATCAATTATTTGATTATTTTTCCTTATCTCTCTTGTGCTATCTCTTGAGCTTCTAGATCTTGGCTTTTATTCTTTGCCTTAGGCAAATTCTTACATGGTATTAGAGCGATATCAAAATTCTTACAAGGGTTCATATGGATGGGTGCTTGGTTTCTCAAGTATGTAGGTCTTTGTTGATCTTGATAGGATATAGGGTAAGTGGATTGTGGGCTAGGGATGGTAGGAAAGGTTGATGGAGGGATATAGGGACCCAATATGGATTTGGAGGATGTATAAGGTTTCAACTTTGGGATATAGGGCCCAAGGATGGATTTCGAGGATGTAGAAGGAATATAATTATGCACAAATGGAGGTAAATGATATGTGGGAGGGATATCAACATCTTTATTTTGAGCTGCATGGCCAAGGCTTTCATCTTTCAGATTTATATGTATACCAATAGGCTTATGAATAGCTTTTATAGGAGTTACTTTGATAGGAGAATTAGAAGCTTGAGGTAGATATGGAGGCTTATGAAAAGTGGATGTTGGGGTACTTTTTTCTTAACAAGGATCTCTTGATAGCCTAGGAAGAATACTTTGCTTTTGATTTTCAATAAGTTCATTAGATATGGGTATGATACATGAGGTGAAAGAATATGGGGTGTTTGAGATGGAAGGATATCTTCTTGAAAGAAATGGAAGGGTATGAAGGGATCATCATGGGGTTCTTGGGGTATGGGACTTTGGTCAACTATAAGATAAGGAGGGATAATGTCTTGATCTTGATCCTTAATAATGCTTGTTTCTTTGTACTTTGGATTAGTCTCTTGACATGGAGCCACTTCTAAGTACAATGTAGGAGTTTGGATCTTTATGAGGGATTCTTTAAGGAATGATGGATGTTCATTTGAAATAGGAATTATAGGCATTGTAGCACATGAAAGCTTTGGGTCTATAACCTTTGAAGCATAGAATAAGTTTGTAGCAAGATGTAGGTTAGCTCAGATCTCTTTTAGAGGTAGTCCTTGTGGGTATACATATTTATCATGAAAAGTATTTGGATATTTGTTTGATGGAGGAATACTAGATAGCTTTGCTTCTTTATGAGATGGAGGAATGTTGGAATAGGTGGGGGCTATAGGATAACCATTGCTAGAAATGTTTTCATAAGTTTGATCTTTCTTGAGAGTAGTATCTTCATTAGATGATTCATTAGGATTTTCGATTTCGATTAAGTCATCATCAATAAGATTTTGAATTTTATGTTTCAACTCTATGAAATCATTTTTTTCATGCTCATTATGTCTATGATATGCACAATAGTTTCTCAAAAAGATAAAACCACATGAAGTGATTTGAGGAAACATGATGAGATTATTTTCAAGAATTTTTTCCAAAGCTGATTCGTATGAAATTCCCAAAGGAGTAAATGATCTATTCCATGGATATTAATATGTATAAGTGTTGATCAAAGAGTTGTCATGTGATCAATATTGTTGAGATGAGACTAATTCCTCTTGATTTACTTGATCAAAGATGGGATTCTCTTGATATTGTGAAATAGGTTCATCATCAAAGATTGGATTATCATTAGGATTTTCTTGATTAAATATAGGGTATTCATGATTTTCTTTTTGATCAAAGGTTGAATTATCAAAGATATGATGTTCATAATGTTCTTCTTGATCAATGATATAATTAATGTGAGATTTTGGAATAGCCCTTTTTTCTAAAGAATATATAGATGTGGATGTAATATTAGGATCATAGAGGTAAGGAAACAATGTTCTTAATGAAGATTTGTTGGATGATGTATCCCTTTCTTTTTCCATATTTTGAATTCTTGTGAATAGAATATTCTTTTGAATTTTTGTTGTTAATTGATTTTTGGATATTAATGGATGTTTTCTTTTTGTAATCATAGACCTTCAAGCACAACACAATAATTTTATCAATTATCACAAGAAATTCTTCCAAGCAATCTACCTAAGGTCAAATTTGGCTTTTAAATGACTCTAACAAGGTAGGCTTGCTAATTTATCAAGGATTTGGTATGTATTCTGTTAAAAAAAAATCAAGTTTCATCCCCCAAAAATAAGGGGCTTCCCACCACCAATATGTTAGAGTTTTGTGCAATCTTGAAGGACTACTAGAGGAAGTTCGAGACTTAATATCCTTTTGTCATTGATGTAGGGGCATCCTCAATTCCTGAAGACTCTGGTAGTCTCGGTAACTATCTAGTGGAGTTTCGTTAATTGGCTAGTGATCTCGGTAGAAGACTGGAGTTCCTTGGTCTTTGGTGATAGTTCTTGATCAAATTTTGTTTGGCTTCACCGATGGAGCACGATGGTGGTTGTAAAGGTTCTTGGTTGGAAGTACCTATGGAGCTCAGTGGATGATGGTCACTCAGTGTTCCTGGTGCTCAGTGACTAGTTACCAATGGGGACTCAGTGGTCATGGTGCTTAGTGTTTGGTTACCGATGGGGTCTCGGTGTTTCTTCCTGGTGCTTGGTGTCCTTGCTGATCGACTTGGTTGTTTGGATGAATAGGCTTGGCCGACTAGTGCATGTAATTTGGGTTGCATTCCCTGAGTTATGGATTGACCTTTGGATGTGTGGGGACCTAGATCTAGTGTGTTGTATTCTCCTATGTGGATTTGGAGGCCGACTGGATGAATTAAATACTTGTAAGGCTATTTGTGAGCCGATTGTGGTTGCATTTAATATTTATATATTTTGGAAGCTGATTGGGTTGTGGGATTTAATTGTTTGTAAAGTTGACTTGTGGATGGAGATTAGTATTTAAGAGGATGTTTGGGTAGTTATTTAGGCATCAAGTAGGAGCAGAGATCTAGAATCAAATTAGATCTAGATAGAAGGTAGCAGGGTTAGTAGCTTGCGAGCTTAGGAACAAGGAGATTGCTTGGTGGCTTGTGAGCACAAGTTTAGATCTTCCTTGGAGTGCCTACTGGTGTCCTGTTGTGTTGCAGACCTGGGCTAGCTGAAGAGAAGTGTGTTGGATCCTGTGTGATCTTGCAGAACTATTTCTTGCATTGTAATTAGCCATAACTAGGAAGGCCTTACAACCTGACACATTGCATGTAATTGGTTAGTTGATGAATAAATATTTATGTTTTATTTTAGATCTTTTATTTTAGATCTTGTTTGGTGCTGTGTTATTCAGTTGTGTTGGTGTTGGTTGCAAGTTTGGATAGTCCTTAATTGGATCCTCCATCCTTAACTACATCAAGTGCTATCAGAGATGAGTTGATCTTGTTTGGAGAAAGGTTGGCAAAGAGATTGTGCACAATCTGAGTTATAGATCCGTGGCGCTAAACATGTGGAATCTTTATTAGTTATTTTTGTGAGGTAGTAGGTTGCGATCTGACTTGCATGAAACTTGGAGATTGTCACAAGGTGGTTGGTGTTGGGTTTGTTGCAGAGGGTTTTTGAAGATCTTTGGAGATGTCTCTGAGAGGATTGGACCCTGGTGCGATTGCAGATCTCTATGATGTGGTAGAAGTGAAGATTTCTAAAAGCTTTTCTCAGTGGGAAATGGATTTGCTGAACCGTGTGAAGAATTGAGTTAGGAACCTTGTGAAGGGAAGTATTGTTGAGCTTTGTAGAATTTACCAAAGTTAGAGCGTGCCGATCCAGAGGAAATTTGTCTGGCCTATTAAAAGACTAGTCTGAGAGAGAAGACATGTGGAAGCATGTGAAATTGGTTTTGATGGTCAGTTGGTAGATTTTGCCATGAAACCTATAGAGAAACTTATGGTTTTTGTTGAGTTACCTGTGCTTACCAACAATGTTGTTGACTTTGTTGAGGATATTGGTTTTCATGTTTAGTCATTTGTGCCTGACATGGAAATTATAGAGCATCTGGTTATGCTTGATTAGGTTGCTATTGATGAGGAACTACCTATTGCTGAACACATTTGTGATGAGGGTGTTGCCGAATTTCTTTTGTTCGATGTTGTGATGCATATGTTGTTTGTTGGTTGCGGACTTGAGTTGTTGGTTGATAGTGATAAGTTTTGTGATAAGATTATGAGATGGGATTCTGACTCAGTACTTGGTGATGAGTTGAATCCTTAGTTTGTTCTAGATGTTGAACATGCTGACTAGTTGGTGGCAGATCAGTTAAGGAGGACTTGGCTGATGAACTTGTGCATTTTCCTGGCTTCGTGGATTGACAAGCCTTGTGTGAAGATGAAGTGGATGGCAGATTTTCTTGAAGAATCAAAGTGTGGGACACACTTTCTTATTTACCCCGGGTGTCTGATGCAGGGGCATCCTCAGTTCCTGAAGATTCTGATAGTCTCATTAGTTGTCTAGTGGAGTTTGGTTATTTAGCTGGTGATCTCAGTAGAAGAATGGAGTTTATCAGTCTTTGGTGATAGCTCTCGGTCAAATTTTGTTTGGCTTCACTGATGGAGCTTGGTGGTGGTGGTAAAGGTTCTCAGTTGGAAGTATCGACAAAGCTTGGTGGATGATGGTCACTCTATGTTCCTGGTGCTCAGTGATTGGTTACTAATAGGGACTCAATGGTCCTAGTGCTCAGTGTTCAATTACTGATGAGGTCTCAGTGTTGCTTCCTAGTTCTCGATGTCCTTGCTGACCAACTTGGTTGTTTGGATGAATCAGCTTGGCCGACTAGTGCATGTAATTTGGGTCACGTTCCTTGAGTTATGGATTGACCATTGGACGTGTGGGGACCTAGATCTACCATGTTGCATTCTCCTATGTGGATTTGGAGGCCAAATGGATGAATTAAATATTTGTAAGGATATTTGTGAGCCGACTGTGGTTGCATTTAATATTTGTATATTTTGGAAGCCGACTAGGTTATGGGATTTAATTGTTTCTAAAGCTGACTTGTGGCTAGAGATTAGTATTTAAGAGGATGTTTGGGTAGTTGTTTAGGCATCAAGTAGGAGCAGAGATCTAGAATCATATTAGATCTAGATAGAAGGTAGCAGAGTTAGTAGCTTGTGAGCTTAGGAACAAGGAGATTGCTTGGTGGCTTGTGAGCACAAGTTTAGATCTTCCTTGGAGTGCCTACCAGTGTCATGTTGTGTTGCAGACCTGGGCTAGCTGAAGAGAAGTGTGTTGGATCCTATGTGATCTTGTAGAACTATTTCTTGCATTGTAATTGGCCATAACCAAGAAGGCCTTATAGCTCGACACATTGCATGTAATCAGTTAGTTGATGAATAAAGATTTATGTTTTCTTTCAGATCTTGTTTGGTACTATGTTATTCCGTTGTGTTGGTGTTGGCTACAAGTTTGGATAGTCCTTAATTGGATCCTCCCTCCTTGACTGCATCAGTCATTCACCCCATTAAGGATGAATGCATTTCATTTTATAGTGGGTTAGATTATTGTGGCAAAGACAATTATATCCCACTTTGGGCTATCCCTCTCACCGGCCTCGTTAAGGAAAATCTCAAGAGGTGAGCCCACTATAGTTCTAGCATGTTCATTCAAAAGAAAATATGTGAAGTGAAAAGATAGGATTAGGGGTTTGATTCACCAAAAACGTGAAGAGCATATCCCTACTTTTTTTTTTCACTCTCAAGCACAATTAACAAGGTTCAATTATCTAAGCCTTTTAATCTAATGGGAATCAAATATTTCTATTCTCCTCCATAAACAATAGGATTTATTTTAAATGCTTGTTTATTCCTTTAAACTTGTTGATTACTAGATTCAAAGTGAAAATGCCACAATTTAAGCAAAAATTCACTAAATTGTAAAGGCTTACCTCATTTCAAAGCTAGCAAAGGCTAGGGGCATTTTTTATTTTATTTTCATGATTTTAACTCACTTAGTGGTGATTGTTCCAACTCCTTTGCATCCCTTTGGAAATCATTAGTCCAACAGAAAACAACAAAGTGAATAAAATCCAAGCAATTTATCTTTTACTCCATTCTTTTAGAAATTGAGAAAAAAATGACAAGCTTAAGGAGTAAAAATCCAATTCAATGAAACAAATTTAGATTTATACAATTCAACTATATGCAAGTATTTTTCATATTCATCCCCTTCCTGCTTGGAATCTTCCCAAAAAGATGATAAGATGAAGAGTTTTCTCTCTTTTCAATATTTTTGTGATGTATTTATCCTCACTGTGAATTCTGGCCTTTGGTTTCTGAAATTTTTTTTATGTCCTAGCATCAGAAAAATATAGAGAAAACATTATTTAGTGTCAAAATTTAAAAATTCTAGAAAAAATTGAATGCACAACAGAAATGATTGGATGCACAATATAAATGATTGAATGCGCAGCTGAATTGATTAAATGTGTAGCAAAAATGATTAAATGCGCATCAGAAATGATTGAATGCATAGCCAAAATGATTAAATGTGCAACAAAAATGATTAAATGGGCAACAGAAATGATTAAATGCACATAAACATAATTTAAATGTGTTGTTTAATGAATCAAATGCGCATAAATAAATGTGTACGTGCTGTGAAATGGATTAAATGCGCATAAATAAATGTGTACGCACTACGAAATGGATTAAATGCACTACAGAGTCAGGGTATATGCATTGAAAGAATTTTAAACAAATTAGAAGAAATATTGAAAGCATCATTTCGCTATGTAAAGGCACAACACTTTTCTATGGATGCATTGTTTCAGGCCTTAAAAGCACTGCAGAAATGCTTGTAAGTGCAACATAAACTCTCAAATGCACTACAAGACCTATAAAATAGAGAAAAACACAAAGATATACAAGAAAAATATGCTTTCTCCAAATTTAAAACTAATGAGGCCTAAGGCCCCACAGTGGGTGCCATTTTGTGTACTAGGATTAGTACCTTCATAGGGTTAGCTTTGTCAAATAAATCAAAATAAGAACTAAATTACTACAAAATACAATTCAATTAAGCTATTTAAAAGATAAATGAGCACTTTATGGCTAATTAGGGATGCTAATGAAGAGCTCTCAGCAAGCCTCCATTAGTGACAGTCCTAATATGAGAAAGTATGATAAAATAAGCTAAAACAAGTTAATTCCAATTGAAATAGACTAAATAGCTCTAGATTTGTATTTCTAGCTTAAAATTGCAAGAGATTTGATGTTATTCAAATATTTATGGATGATTATTGATTGAATTATGCCTTACTTTTATATATTTTGGCAAGGGTAGGGGGTGGAGTTGAGTTGATCATGGTTAAATTGAGGTTTAGTCCATGGTTCCACCTTTGGAGACCATTTAAATATTTTGTCCTCAAAGCTTGGGACAAGAGAACAAAATGGGTGGACAAGATTCTTTCTCCTTATGTGTGATGGAGATTCGATGTGAGCTTGATCCTTTTAGGAATAGTCCCAAGAGATAACTGAGAGAGGGGGGGGGGGTGAATTAGTTATCTACAAGTTTCAATTATTTATCTAATTAAGTATACTTAAACATCACACAAAAAATGAATCTTTAAGTACTTACATAGAGAGTACATCTAGGTATGCAATCTGAAGGTTTGCAATTTCTTGTTGCCAAAAAACCTTGAGTGCATTAACTATCTGTAGATGGGCACATAATGCATAGGTTAGCTTCTCCATCTTTTCCAAATTTGTACATAGACCTTGATCATATGTCACAATTGTGGCATCTATCTCCTTGATGTTTTGATTCAACACATCTAGAGAGGGCGCTAGTGCATATCTCAACTGTGCTTGTCTAGCCCTAATCTTAGCAATCTCCTTTTCTACCTTCTCAATTTTGTCCAACTGTCCTTGATAGACATTATTGCACATGTTTATATCTTGAGTGGGACCTTCCACTAATTTTCTCATAGCTGCCATCATAGATTCTTCTTCCTAAATCTTCTTAAGATGATCTGTAGTGAGTTTGTCTTTATTCATCTAGTCAACAATTATCTTCCTTCCTTTTGTTGCTAACTCTTTCAGCATTTCTTGACCAACCTTTAGAGAATTAAGGTCAAGTGAGAAATTTCTTGTCAATTCATTCAACCTTTTCTTGTTGTATTTCTCTTCTGCAATCTTTGATGTTGCCTCTTCTAGACTTGAGAAATTTTCTTTGAAGCTTGATAGGATGTTGCTAACATCATCAACTGAATGAACACTTATTAGTTTCTTATCCTTGGACAGTAGATTGTTCAGTATACTTACTAATTCTACAAATAATGGATTTCTCATTACTTGTTTCTCTTTAGCTTTCTCCATAGCTAATACACTTATTTTTATCAAATCTTCTTCTCCCCATGAGTCTAAACTGGTTGTATCAGGGGTCAAACTTGACAAAAATGAAATTGATGACTTAGGATTAAGGAGTGTGCTATCCATAATCTCACTCTTTACCTTTATTGGAATTTCAAGAGAGGGCTCTTCCTTAAGTTCATCTTCCTTCTCACTTTATTGTCCTGTCAAGTGTTCAACTTCATTCTCTTCTTCCTATCCAATTAAGTCTTCAACTTGGACTTCCTCTTGTTGCATAGATGTGTCTTCACCACATAGGATCTCAGCTTCCTCTGTACTGACAAAGGATTCTTCAAATTTGTCTAGATCCTTATCTATTGCCGCCATGGATATTTTAATATTGTCAATCAGAATAGTGTCATCTTTTGTCTCCATTTCTTCAGTAGGTGCTATCACTGTGGGTGCAAAATCTTGTGGACCTATCATAGGTGCATCAGGGATCTCAGATTCTTTTATTTTCTTAGAGGGAACTTGGGTTGCAGGCGCAATAGGAGGGTGCATGTGCCTTTCCAAGAACACTTTTTCAAATGCCTTTTCTATTTCCTTCGCAACCAACTCATAATCCTTATTCATTATTTAAAGATTTCTACATTTAGTTTTGAGATGAGGCTTTACCAAATACAGCAACAATGTTTTCTCTTCAAATGAACAAACTGGGGGGTTGTCATCCAATGTATTTTCCCTTATCCTAAAATCTTCTTCTATGGCTTGTCTCTTCAAATAATCCAAAATGTTCCATACATTATTAGGAATGACTTTTTTAAGTTCCAAAACTATCTTTTTGAACTTAATCATGTGTTTTATAATCATTGAATGGATTTATGATTTATCAATCTCATGATACTTATCATAGAACTTTGCTATTTGATCTATCCTTCCTTCATCAACTACTCTAGTTCTCAACACTTCTAGGTTCGATTTGAATCCTACCTCAGGAGGTGCTTGTGTATTCTTCCTTTGGCTTCTGGTTGTCCTTGATGATGGGTGGCTTGCAACAGTCTACTTCTTCCTATTAGGCATCTTACTTGGCTCAAGAGGTGGAGTGGACTCTAGATCAACTGTGACTGTGGATGTGGAGATGTTTTCTTCTATCTTTTTCTTCTTCTCCTTAGGATCAACTAATTTCTCTATTTTGACATCAGAAGAGGGTGCACTCTCAAGTTGCATTGCAATCTTGGCTTCCCTAGCTTTATCCAAGTCTTCTTATGTAACACCATGAATTTTCAGAATGTCTGAAGTTATCCTTGATGCTTTTCTCTTTGTCGTAGCACTGTATAAGACAGAGTCTACTTGTCTTGTCTTGTCTTGTCTTCATAAGTACCCCATCTTGGTTCATTAGGATACTTAGGCACTGATAAGAGGACTTGCGCATAAGCTTCCAAAACATGTTCCTCCACTTTATAACCAAGTGGATGGATCCACTTAGTCCTAGGCTCAACTACTTCCATACAAGTGATGTCTGTCTCCACCATGAAACAAATAATGTCCTTATACTTCTCCACAATCTTTTCAGGTATCCTATACCTTCTCTGCATTTTGATTCTGAATTTTTTGATTTCCAAATCCATGAAGTCTTTCAAGGTGCTCTCTGATGTTGCCTTGAATGAAATTTGTGGCAATTTAGGTAGGCTCTTGTCAAGATAAAGATTTGACACTTTGCTAAAAATGTGAAAGTACATGTAAATGATCAGTGAACCAAATTTGAACACTTTTCTTTTGTCATGCTTGATGGCTCTAATTTTGTCTAACAACTGTGCGTGCAGAATCTCACATAGGTTAAACTCTCCATTTTCTCTTACAATTCTAATAGCTACCAGAATTGTTTCCTCAAATACACTATTGACTCTATTAGTATGCTAGAACTTATAACCTAGAATCATAGCCATGAGTTTTATATCCTTCTCCTCAATAGGTTCAATTTTCATGTTGCGCTTATCACTTTGGGAATTACAAGCTTTCTCAACTTGTTTTTTGACATCCTTACTAGTAGGAAGAATGGCACCGGTCTTGGAAAGTCTGGTCATCTCATAAATGAGATCTGATGTAATGCAAACTGGAACTTCTCCAATCCAAAATAGGTCATCATGTATTCTTCTTAGTAGGATCTTGATCCATTCTAACTCATAAAATTCATATGCAGTCGTATACTCAATTATTGGGTGATTTGTGAAGTGCGTGAACTCATCCTTGAATGACATGTCTGGATTCATCATTTTTTCAATGTGAGACCTAATTCTGTCCAACCCTACAGGTTCCTTATTACAATATATATATATATATATATATATATATATATATATATATATATATATATATATATATATATATATATATATATATATATATATATATATATATATATATATATATATATATATATATATATATATATATATATATATATATATATATATATGCACAAATATCTTCTACGTGCATCACTCCCATTGGAGTTCTAGAAAATGCCCCTTCCAAATCATCTAGCATTGACTTAAAATGACGCTTCTTGAATATGTATCTCTTCCTCTCTATAACATCAAATACAACTGGAGTGGCCATTACTTACTTGATCAACACTTAAATAGGTTTCCAAATTATTTCTAAACCGTCGCATCCAAACAAGGGTTTTGTAACCAACTTAAACTTATTTTCGCTGATGAAAAAAACTACAATCTTTCAACACTAACTGCTTGATCTCCTATGCTCTCCAAAGGCTTGAAATCGAAAGAAAAAGTGAGGATAATGGATCTCTAGTGACTATAAAAATAACTTTATGTGATTAATGCTTGCCTCCATAGTACAAATTGTAACAAAGAATTCCAATCTTTGTTTCTGCTAACAATTAGGCTGTGTGATCTTGCATACATCATCAACTAGTATTAAAACAACTATAACCAAAGGTGCATACTCAGAGGGTGAGTATACCAGCCATGTAGGGGTCTAGAGATAATCTAGCTCCCCCTATGACCATGAGGGTCATTTATCCAGAAGTAGAAGGTGCGTCCACTAAGGATGCATCTACTACTGTGGTACTAACATTATCTTGCTTTGCTTCCATCCAAATCTTTCTCGTATCTTCTATAGCTTTTATAAACTTGACTTCTCTAGATTCATCCAAAATTGATCCTTGAGACTTATTAGGACTTTATTGTCTTTGCGCTTGTGATCTGCAAAACTTTGAGATGTGTCCAACCTTGTTACAAGAGTAACAAATAACTAGAGGCCTTATATTCCTTGATGCATTGATGTGGGTTACCATACTGCATTATCTAGCTATGTGACCATTGTAATTGCATATCTAACATGTAGTGTTCTGAGGACTTCTAACATTTTGCTATGGTTGATTTCTTTGATTGTGCTATATCTGACTTCTTTGATTTGATCTACAATTCATAGCTCTATGACCAAACTTATTGCATGAATAACAATAACCATTGAAAGGTCTTACCTCTTTACAATCTCTTGCTATATGTCCATGCTTGTTACAAGCATAAAAAGTTCAATTTTCTAGCTTGCGTTCATCTTTAGATGGTTATTCTTTAGCTTCATTATGGTTGTTAGTCTTCTTAGCTTCTGTAGATTCTTCTAGTGATTTCATTATTTCTCGCATATCATTGATTTGATTTTATGCTTCATTTAATCCAATACCACTAGTATCTCCTTTAATCTTATGTGCATACAACTATGAATCTATTAGATTAGTACTATGGTTCTTTTCTTTTGTCAATTTAGATTCCATTTATTTCTTGATGTTTTCTAGCTCCAATATTTTCAGATTGGCTTGCATGAGTTCTTCATCCAACTGCTTGTTTTCTTTGATCTGTTCTTCATAGGCTTCCTGATTATTGGTTAACTTTTCATCCAATTCTTTAATTTGACCCTTCAGAGATGTATTTTCTTCATTTAGATTTTTGACCATTTTACCCAAATTATTGTTTGAACAATCTTTCAAATCTTTTCTCAGTTTCTTGATGAATACTTGTGAACCGCTGACCTTCAATTTTAGTTCTTCAATTTCTTTTTCGGATCTGTCAAGATCTTCAAGAGCTGCTTCAAGATTCTTCTTCAGATATTTTAATTCTTCCAAAACCATGATCTCCTCAAGTGGTTAAACTTATCTTCAGAGGACCAAAGCTTTGATACCAATTGTTAGGAATGGGAATACTGAGAGGAGGGGGGGGGGGGTAAATCAATGTTCTATAATATTAATGTTTTTCTGCTTCTTAAAGCTTAACCCAATTAATTAATTACTGAACTAAATATTAAAGAAATTAAAGTAAACAACCATAACACATAACACCAAATATGATTATGGGGAAACCTTGGCCAGAGGAAAAACCCTGGTGGGAATTAATACCCACTAATAATTGTACTTTGTATTATGAACCTGCTAATGTTTCTTTTCCCTATTATGAGCATTCATTACAATGCTTAGTACAATGACCTGGTCAAATGTCAGACCTTGTTAGGAGTCTTGAAGTAAAAAACCTTTTTAGGGGTGTAAGGCTTACTTCCAGAGCTCACTGCTCAATAGAGAAGGCTACAACCTCTTGGATATCAAATACACACTATATCTACAAGGGTGAACTACTACTATGACACTGCTTGTCTGATTAGTTCCTTTTGTGCACTGATGCTTTGACCTCTTGTAAAGCTCTATATCATTCTTACTATTCTTAACACATACTTTGCATACTTTTTATCTTCTATTATATCTTCTATCAACTCTTCATACTCAAATACAAAAGTGCATGTATCAGATATAGGCACAACCAAAACTATTTACTAAGTCAGCCTATAACCTATTACATACAATGCTTCCAAATGAATTGGCTCAAGCATGTTTACATACATTGATATTAACATGTTTACAACATATTTACAATAGGTGCATAGCCTTAACAAAATAAAATAATACTCGCTAATCAAAATCTTTCCTATCAGCTGCATGCTTTGTTTTGTTCTGCCACTCACTATCTGTGTCACTTCAACTCGCTATAACTTCTTCATACTATCACATTTGACCATGTGTGCTTAACCATACCTTACTAACATACTCAAAATATTATCTTCAAGGGAACATACCAAAATTAGATCATACGCATGTGCATTGATGCTTTGTTCGTCAAGTGCTTCACTGACTGGTCTATCTTTCATACTTAGCCAAATTCTGATCTTCTAAGTTATTGCGCTGACCTCAAAACTTCATATGACTTTGTTTCCATAATGACAACACTAAAATTAGTCATATACACTCGTATAGTCAACTTTATAACACAAATTCCATGCACCTACATATCCAAGTTCTTGATTAATGCATTCCTCATAGTTTTTAGGAATGTAGTGACAACAAAAACATGAGTAGTCCATAGTGTTCAATGTTCAATTGTGACAGTTTGTACTCATAATTGAATGCAAAGATTGTGTCTTTTCTATCCTCTTGTAACCATGCATAGTTTTTATATCCACACCTGAACACATGTATATATAATTTATAAAAATGGGACAAATTATGATTATCATTTTTTAAATTTGAATAAAGAATATAAAATTTAAACAAGAATATATATATCACACATGCGTAATTTATAATTTACATATGCAAACCTATTATCTCCCAAAATTATCTATGTGGTACTACTTGAGTGATTCTTGATGATGTGCCATCCTTGTTTGATGTGAAATGTGTCCTACACCATTCAATAACATCATGTGCATATTTTATATGAACTCCCTTATAATTGAGTTGATACTTTCGTAGAGCATTTTTGATGTAATCTCTAACACCATCATGTTCACCATAAAGCATGATGAATGTAGGGTTGAATCAATTTTTTAAATTTGTCCATAAATATTCCAATAGTTATCTCCTCTTTAACATATTCTAACCTTTTGGATTCTTTCCCAAATTTTTTTTCATTCTTTACATATTTTTAACTCTTGCAATTTGCCATCTTTGTTACATCAATCTTTTCATTTTTCAAAGGGAAAAGAGCCAAGTCAACACATTGATGAGCTATATTAATGGCATGTTTTATGATGTTTTTCTATGGCTTCTTAAGGTGTTTTTACTTGGTTTCATGCAAACTTGAATGATGTTACGTATGGTTTTTATATGTGCATGGTCAATACTTTTGAATACTTTATAGTTCAGCAAGATATGTGATTTAAAGAACTTATGGTTAAAAATTGTGAATTGAATCTGACAGATGAATTAAGTAGATATATATGTGTGTAATTTAATGTTCATCTCTCCTAAGTTATTTTGGGTTAGGTTCCCACAACCACATATCATGCAAGAGTTAGATAATGAGATAATGTCTTTCCTAATTTAAATGATGCAAATATATACGTTTTGAATTTGTTATGTGTTACTAACTCCATGCAGGAACAAGTCGATGGCGCTGGTTGGCCAACTAATAGTATCAGAAACCCATAGCAATGGACTACCTATTTTAGGATTCGACACCCTAAATGATTTCTAAATGGATTATTCAGTCTCATTTAATTATCGACCAAGGATGTAAACTTGGAATGGCATTCACAAAGTATATACTTCAAACCTTCTCAATCTAATACTATCTATGGAATTCAAATGCTTATGCTTAAGAAAAACTACGCTAGAACTGGTAAATGAATTTATTCCAACAAAGCAGGGAATCCCAGCTAGGAATTACTTTAACCGCCTATGTTGCAGGAACAGGCTACCAATTCTGTTATCAGTAGCTGTAGGAACAACAGAGTTCTATTTACTTAGAAATAAACAGGGAAATTAATTCTATACTAACAAAAAAATTCACTCATCAAGTGGGCCCCCTTGAATGAGTGAATAGGAAACACAATCAAGATAAAAGATATAAACTTGAACTGAGCATTCTATTCATCCATAACAAAATGATTACACTTGATTGAAAATAGTATTGCAAGAGTTCTGTTATAAAAACCAGTTCATTTGACTAACTCCAAAAGAGTTACAACAGTCAATTATTTAAAGGAAAGCTACAACTATCTCCTAAATCTACGATCACTTCATAAATGAGGATCAATTAAAACTTATAAAGTTTCAGAACAGAAACATCATTAAACATGAATAATCTCTAGGAATATAGCATGTTAAGGGAACTAAATTTGCACACTGCATGTAACAGAAAATAGTAATTGATTTGCTTTGCTTGGAAAGATTCTGCAACCCATGGTTGACTTTGATTACTCCAGCACCACTATGTTGGTGCTTGAATGTCCACGGTCAACATCTGCAAAACAATCAATTTGCACATATCCTACCATATACATATATATCCTCATCATTAATATTAGGAAAAGGTGTGAGTTCTAATTAACACTCTTGCAATTCCTACGGCTACAGGAGGAAAACTACCCAAAATATAGCTTAGGCAAGGAAAAATTCATTAACATGTATAGCTACTGCAATTACCATTCCTATCCATGAATTCAAGAAAATATCATGTCTTTAAAGTATCCATATTTCCATTTTATGTTTTCACACACACACACACACACACACACACACATAGATATATATATAACATATATAAAAAAACCACAAGTTCATATGCTTGAAAACTATAAATTCATGTCTATGTGCAATTATTGTTCTGAAAAGAGGATAAAAAGTATTGAGAAAGATGACTATATAGAAGCCCATCATTCCCCCCAACTAAACTATTGCTGGTCCCCAGCAACCATGAAATTCTGAATTTTGGCATCAACCCTCAAGTCACTAGCTATTCTCTCCCCAGACTCATCATTAACATAATCAAAGTACCCATGATTTTCTTTGAGTCTTTCCCATCATTGGGCTTCGGTGGCCATATCATAATCCGTTGCACTATCATTCATTGCTAGAAATGGTTGTAGGAAGAGTGGAGGTTGAAACCTCAATGGAAACCAGTAATTAAGGAGTGTCCTTCCCATCATAATGTACCATGGAACTCTTCTTGTAGCAAGGGTTAAATTCTATGGAGAGTGAGGTTCCCTTGACTTTAGATCATGTGACATCCATATCCATCTTTGTCTGGAGGCACTAATTGCTATTGCAATATCATGTGAGGAATCCTAGTCCTAGTCTGTAAAGGCTTTCTCTCGTACTAGATATATTTTACTAGCTCCACTTGAGTTCGTTGTAACAGAAAGCTAGTCTAGATATGTCCACCTGGAATGCTGAACTTCAGGCCTCATCAACAAGGGAGTTGTCATCTCATTATTTATGTAAGGTGCAACTTGATGCTCCCTACTTATTTCATTCTACATCCAAGACATAATTGCCCTTAACTACACATCTCCTACATAGAGGAGTGAATTACACTCTGTATCATAAGGGTGTTGCCAAATTATGTAGGTACAACTCACACAATAATTTTTTTAGAGTCATTGGAGCATATTGGAATGCATCATAAAATTCATGGGGAGTTGAGATAGAGGGACTGAGCCCTTCTACAATTCTTATTAATTTAAAATTAACAAGTTGTTCCTTAATAAATAATGCATACACTAGAGACAATGACCTGCATTCCATGAGCTTTGGAATTAATCCTATAATTTGATCAATCCTCCTTTCAACACCTCAATCTGATCTGATTTCTTCTCTATCTAAGAACCTTTCTCACTAATGACTCATTTCAATTTCTCCTTTTCTAATTTACATTGTTCCTTCTCCCACAACAACTATTGATACAAATTTATCCCTGTAGCGAGGGGTGTAGACAAGTCTGGTGGGGGGAAGGGTTCCTGATTGAGAATATCCACCCAACCAGATGGAAAGTGAGGAGTTTTTATTGTTTTCTTTGGTGAAAAGTATTCTCCTTTCCATAAAACAATAGTTTTTACTACATTACCTTCCTTACTAGCATCAACTCCTACCTTAGCTAGCGTTTCTAACCCATCCTGATTACTTTGTTTGGGAACTTCAACAGTTTCTATTCCAAATTCAGGGGTTTCTTCAGAATCCCTACAAATATCTGGCCCAACAGAGTTATTTAAAAATTCCTTTGCCTCATCATAATCCTCATCACTATCAATAAGTATGTAATTAACACTAGGGTTAACTTCTATTTATGGACTCTGGTTATTGAATGTAGTGTCACTAGCTGTAGTTTGATGAAACATTTCCTCCGAGGAGGACTTCTTTGCATATTCAGAAGACTCTAGGTTAACAACATGAACAAGAGCCTCAACATCCTTTTAAAAAATCCTTGCACTTCTCCTTCTAAGGGGTGCAGATGAGCTCAGAGGACTCTTCCGTTTCCTCCTACTAGTGGTTACCTCCTCTGCAGCTACTTCAGGAGGATTTTATGAATTTTCTTCCCTAGGAGAATGTAAGGTTTCTTCAACGTTATCAGTATTACTACTAGGTTGTTGCTTTGATATTTCTTCTTCTGTCTCCTTTTCTTTACCCTTGTCCTTCCTAGATGTAGACCTGGTCCTTACAGACGATGATGTTTCAGGGATACTGATAGTTTCTTTACTTTTATTTTTCTTCCTCTTAAAAGTGGAGGCACCAATACTGCAAGTTCTTTTCCTAGATGACCTAGAAATAGAAGGGGAAGCTTCAGGAATAGTTTCAATCCTTTGAATAATTTTGCAAACCCTAGTGGATGTTTGTTCTCTCTGCCCAACACCCTGACCTCTAGAGTCAACCACTCTAGGTTCTACCTTATTCATTTGCAAGAATTCTTCCCATGTCCCAACCATTTGTCTATTTAATTCTCTTTCTACAATTAGTTTTATCAAACAACGATGCAAAATAGACTGGTTGCTTCCTTACTGGACTAATAAAGCTTGTTTTTTTCACAATGTTAAATAGGAAGCTAGGAAGATTTACCGGTCTGTTATCGTACTGAAGATGACTTAGGATTTTGAAATGCAGAGTATGTAAATACTTGTAGCACCCTCGTAGGTGAAGTACTGGATAATGAATGTAGCTAGTTGAATGAATTCTAGAGGCAAAGATAGTCACCAAGTACCTTACTTCTTGTCGATGTCTAACTGGGGGTCACCATGTAAAGTGGACTAAGCCCTAGTCGAATGCAGGTTGAAGTCTTTCACCCATTGCTCACCTTCCTGTGACAAACCAGTTACTTCAGCCACTACATCCTCTATAAATTCAATCTTTAAGCCCTTGACAACTACAAATCCATCCTTCAAGGTGGTTAGAAATTGCAGAGCAATTTCTTTGTCAAACCCCTTAAGACTTAGGTAATAATCCAACCATCCTCTCCTTCTAAACATTTCACAGCTGGATGCATCACTTAACAAAACCCTGTGATCCACTGGCTCATGTCGTTGAAGGTCACCTCCCATTGTTGCACTCAAAAAATTTGAATTTTGCAGAACTTGGTATTTTCATAGAGTTCAACAATGGTAAATCACATAATTTAAAGTATTAAGGCACAAGATGTTGTAGTCGAAAAAGGTGGCGTACCAACTGCAACTTGCTTCATGAAACTAAAGATTTTTGCACAAAATCTAATGATATATTTCTTGCATAACATCTCATAATAGCTCACTCTTGCCAAGGGATGCCACCCCGAACACGTCCCAGCATATCATTAGAAATTAACTTAAGCTTTTAATATCTTTAATTTTATGACAGATGTGATGACGCAATCACAGAAGGACAGGTCAACAAGACATGATGACAATCATCTCGTAAAGACAAGAAACTTCAATTTTTACATGCTAATTTGAAAATTTGAAAATAGAATATTCCCCCCCAAACTAAGTAATGGCATGGGTCCCACCAAGCGAGGCTATGCAAGATTATAATATTAAAATGACACAAAATCCTAAAAATTAATGAATAAAATAAAATATGTACGAGTGTATGTGGCACGAACCTGGAAGCACTGTAGGAAGAGTGTTCTGAAAGATTACATCTGCATTGATGAAGTGATGGGATGGAGTGGATGGGTGGAAAAGAGAGAAGGTGAAATGAACTTTATTATGGAGAAATAATTCCACAAAATGTGAAATGTTTATTATGGTGTTCTTGAATAGAATCAATAATTGTCAGAATGCTGGGTAGGAGACCCAGATTCTTTGACTGTAGGATCATGCATGTCATCTGTGCTCTAGAACTACTTCAGGAACTCATCATGACTGACAGGCTTGTTGTAGAGTTTCAGGTGATGTCCGTTTACAAGTAACTTGAATCTCACAGGATCAATGGTTGAAAGCTGAACTGCTCCATTATCAAATACTGATATTATCTCATAAGGCCCAAGCCATCGGGTTTGAAATTTCTTGGTTGTGTGCTGGTATCATGAATCATACAACAATGCCCAATCACCTACATAAAATTTCTTATCACGGATGAACTTTTCATGCCATTTTTTCCTTTTCTATTGTATCAACTCTGTATTGTGGAGGGCAGACTTCTTGTATTCATCCAATCCATTTAATTTTAGTAATCCACCTTCTTGTGCTTTAGTGAGATCAATATCCAAATCTAGGGTTGTTTGGAGTGTTTTATACTGAAATTCAATAGGCATTGAGGCTAATTTTCCATACACCAACTCAAAAGGAGTAAACCCTATGGTGGTTTTCCATGTTGTGCGGTAGGCCAATATGGTTTTAGGAAGATGGGTAACCCAGTCCTTTTTGTGAATAACTATAGTCTTTGTCAAAATGGATTTGATCTCTAGTTTGTTATTTCAGCCTGACCATTGGCCTGGGGGTGATAGGGTGAAGATTTCCCATGGTGCACCATGTATTCCTTCATCAACTCTGTTATAAGATTTGAGGTGAACTGTGCTCCTTGATCTGTGCCTATCTCCCTTGGCACTCTAAATCTAGTGAATATGCATTCATAGAGGAAATCAACAACTTTGTGATCTCTTGCATGCCTCATAGCTTTGGATTCAACCCATTTTGTGGCATAGTCGGTACATTCAATGGGTCCAAAAAAGTCAATACCCCACTTGTCAAATGGTGTGACAACTACTTGAGGCTGCAGGGGCATTTCATCAGACTTTGTTGGGCACCCCATATGCTGGCACCTATCACAATGCCTGGTATGCTTTGCTACATCTTTATGCAAAGTAGGCCAGTAGTATCTAGTTGTCAAAATTTTATAGGCTATCTGCTTTGCTCCAAAATGGCCGCCACATGGTTCATCATGACATGCTTAGAGAATGTCATAAGTTTCATCTTCACAAACACATCTCCTAGTGACTTGGTCTGGTCCTGTATAAAACAAGAAGCTTGAGATCCAAGAGAAGTTAAAACTCTTCTCAACCAGCAGTCGGCACTGCTTAGGAGAGAAGTGAGATGGTGTTATGCCTATAGCAAGGTAGTTGGCTAAGTCTACATACCATGGATTAAAATAATAAATAGAAAATAAGTTCTCATTGGGGAATCTATCGTCAATTTCTGTAGGATCATCTGGTACTTGCAATCTTGATAAGAAATCAGCCACTACATTAGCCTTGCCTGGTTTGTCTATTATCTTCACATCATATTCCTACATGAAGAGTAACCTGCGTGCTAATCTACCACTAATGGAAGGTTTATTCATTAAGTATTTGATGGCTAAATGATCAGTGTAAACAAATACTTCATAAATTATGATGTAATGCCTAAATTTGTTTAGTGTATAAATGACTGCTAACAACTCTTTTTCAGTAATAGTATAATTTAATTCAACACCTTGCAAGTTTTTACTAATATAGTAAATTGCATGTTCAATAGTACCTTCCTTCTATCCAAGGACTACTCCAATGGCATAGTCAGATGCATCTATGTGGATGTGAAATGGAAGCTTCTAATCAGGTCCTCTAAGAATAGGTGTTGTTGTTAAAACATCTTTCAATTTCTAGAATGAGGCTTCACAGTCCTCTGTCCAACCAAATTCAGCTTCCTTCTTCAGCAAGTTGTACAAAGGTGTGGCAAGTTGGTTGAAATCCTTTATAAATCTCTTGTAGTAACCAACATGGCCAAGGAAACTCCTGACATCTTTCTACTTAACCAGTGTGGGAAGTGTGTTGATAACTGCAATTTTTGCAGGGTCAACCTGAATTCCAAATGATGAGAGGTAGTGCCCAAGGACAACTCCCTCCTCCATCATCATTTAACACTTCTCACTATTAAGGGAGAGGTTGTAATCCTAACATCTCTTAAGAACCTTCTCCAAGTCGGCTTGTTCCTCATCAAATGTGATTCCATGAGTAGTGAAGTCATCCATGTAAATTTTAACACAGTCACCAGCAATGTTAGAGAAAATACCTAGCACTACTCTTTGGAAGGTAGCAGGTGCGTTGCACAACCCAAATGGCAAGACTGAATAAGAAAATGTTTCCTAGGGACAAGTAAATGTTGTCTCATCCTAGTCTTCTCGTGATATTTGTATCTAGTTATATCCACTAAAGCCATCTAGAAATGAAAAATACTTTTTACTAGCAAGATTATCAAGCACTTGGTCAATGAAAGGTAGTGAAAAGTGATCCTTCTTAGTGGCTTTGTTAAGCTCCCTATAGTCCACACAAATTCTCCACTTTCCCCCTTTCTTTGGAACAATTACTAGAGGAGAAACCCACTGGCTGTCAGAAATAAGATAAATAAAATCGGCACTAAGAAGGTTCTACAACTCGGTCTTCACTATATCTCTTAAAGTGGGATTAATTCTCCTTTGGGCTTGCCTCACTAGCTTGTACTCAGGGCTTATATAGATTCTATGAGTGCAAAGTCTAGGGTCTAACCCTTTCATATTAGTATAGTCCCATGCAAAGGCTTGCTGAATTTCTTATAAAAGCTTGAGAAGACTAGACATTTGAGATTCAGTGAGGTTCTTATTAACATTCAACTCCTTACCTGAAGATACTTCAACTCTTTTGACTTTTTCTAGCATGAGGACTTCTGCCATGGATGGAGACTTTATTTCATGAGGTAGAAAGGTGTGGAGATAATCAAATGCTATAGGAAATTGAGATGTGGTCTGCTTGGGCATTATTGTTTGTAGGGAACAATTATCAACATCACAAGAAGATTCTTCAGAACCATATTGGTTGGAAAGAATAGCCACTAGTATATCATATTGTTCTTGAGACACCATGAATGGGTTTCATTCAATGACCATAAGCTTTTTTATTGAGTTAGCTTCAAGGGTAGCATCACCTAAATCTGGCCAGACAACTTGGTCTAGTTCACCTTGGGGTTTTGCTGGAGAATACAAAGTTAACTTCTTGGTATTTATCCCATATGATATGGTCATTTTTCTTGAGTGACATGCAATGCAAGCATTAGCTGTGGCTAACCAAGGTCATCCTAGGTTTAATCCATATCCTCCTAAGGTGGTTTTGGGTGACAAGACTATGAAATCTGAAGGGTAGTCTAAAGAATCCAGTGTGACAACAATATCTTCAACCATACCATCTGGCTTGACAGTGGAATTATCAGCTAACTACAATATTGTAGGTGTATCTCACAAACCAATGATACTGAGCCTTAATAGAACCTCCCTTGTCATGACATTGATTGATGCTCCTAAGTCAATTAGGACATTCTAAATTTGGATACCATTAATATGAATAGTGACTACTGGGCTTCTTGGGTCAGAATACTTAGCCATTAGAAATTTTCTTAGCATGAGATCAGAGAGCTAGCCTAAGACATGGATGGTATCAAGGTCTTTTTTATGCCTTCCAAGCTTCTTAATATAGGATTCTTTTATTGCTTTGGTATAGATTGGAAATTCTTTAAGGGCATCCAACAAGGGAATTTACATTGTCATTTGCTTGAGTTGATTAGGTAAGTTGGCTCCTATAGGATTTTCTTTTGGAGGAACTTCCTGAGACAATCTTTGTGGATAAGGAGGATTTTTGAGCACTGGTGCAGATTGAACAACATGTGGAACATCAGTAGGCTGGTTCTTGGGTATGTCCTCAGCATCAAAAACTTCAGTTATTATTGTCTCCTTAGGTGCAGGCAATGTAGTTCCTAATCTGAGATGGATATCATTTGCTTGCAAGGAATAAGCTTACTACTTGTTATTAGGATTTGGAGTTGGCTGTGCAGGTAGTTGAGTTGGCTTTTGAGGGTTATTATTGGCTACAGGAGGTGGAGGCATAATAGCTTGCTGGTGAGGTGGAGGCATGATAGCTTGCTGCTGACTAGGCTAATTGGGTCCCCATTGAGGTTGTTGTTGCTAGTTACCATGAGGTGGCCATTAGTTACCCTATTGTAGTTGATGTTAGGAGTTAAAATGCTATTAGTATAGGTTAAATGGTGGGTGTTGCTGATAGGCTTGGTTATAGTGTGGCTTTTGGTTGGACTAATTATAATTCCAATTCTAACCTTGAGGAGAAAAATTTGGGGGGTTATGATTTTTCCATTGACTACTATTATTATAACCAAAATTATTCAATGGGTCTGGAGGCATACCTTGTCTCTGAGCCTATGGACACCTTTGAGTAACATAGAAAAATTCTCCATTCTCCTCATCAATGGATTTAAACCCAGTGGACATTAGATTTGTGTCCATAGATGCAACTATTTTGCATCTACAATTTCTTTTCTTCTCTCTGCAATGAGAGCAGAATTCAGCCAACACAACATCTGCCTCTTCCTTTTTCCTTCGTGCCTGCATACTATCTAGTTGGGTGGTGACATCATTAATGATGTCCTTCTTGAAGTCAGACAGCAAATTAGACAGCTCCATTTTGGATACTCCTGAACCACCATTAGACTTATGTGGTAGGTCTCTAAGTCCCCTACCCTTCTTCACAGTGTCCCTTGAATAGTTCAGACAGATATTCTTTATATCACCCCAGCTTTTTTGTTTAATATCTCCTCCTACCATTAGGTCTAGAGCCTCAATGCTTCCATCATTCACACCTTTTAAGAAAAGGTGCTTTTGAGATTCCTCATTTAGCTGGTGCTATGTATTATGCTATAGGTTGGACATGAATCTTGAGACATAATCCTCCAAGGTTTCATCCTCCTTCTAAGACATTTTGAAAATGTCACCACCTTTCAAATCTTGACCCCTATAGTATTCTTTATACTTTAAAAGAAATATTTTGCTCATGGCATTCCAATTTGCTACAACATTGGCACCCAACCCCATGAACCATCTCAAGGAAACCTCTTTTAGAGTTGAGGGAAACAACTTCAGCTTGTGACCATCAGTTGTATAGTCATAACTCCAGAAAAGGATGTCAAACTCAAAGAGGAAGGTCTCGGGGTCTTATGTAATGAGGCCATAGAATTTGGGGAGTGCAACAATATGTATGTTCTTCAAATTTTGATTACCTTGCTGAGTAGGGATAGGAAAAGGAAAGGTGGGTTGAGCCATTATGGGGGAGGACCTAGCGGTGGTGGCTGATAGACAATAAGAACAAGTGGGTTGTCTTGGTATTCAGGTTCAACAAAAAGGTCATTCAAATGCAGTGATTCCTCAGATGATGAAGATGATATGTGTTCCTGAGCATCAACAAATAGATTTTCAAAGGGCTCTTCTTCACTCTCATTTTGGGGTTCTTCAACTTCAGGATTAAAGATATCAAATAGGTCCTCTTGATAGTTACGAGGAAGAAATCTCTCAAGGTGGTCTCTCCTTCTATGTATAAAATGCTTACTTAAGACTAAATGCTAGAGTATGACTGAGAATGCAACTACAAAGATAAGTTTGAATTAACACCATCCCCAGCAACGGTGCCAAAAATGCTTGGCTAAATAACAGTATCAGAAACCCATAGCAATGGACTGCCTATTTTAGGATTGGACACCCTAAATGATTTCTAAATGGATTATTCATTCTAATTTAATTATTGACCAGGGACATAAACTTGGAATGACATTCATAAAGTATATGATTCAAACCTTCTCAATCTAAGACTATCTACAGAATTCAAATGCTTATGCTTCAAGAAAACTACGGTAGAATTGGTAAATGAATTTATTCTAATAAAGTAGGGAATCCCCACTAGGAATTACTCTAACCACCTATGCTGTAGGAACAGGCTACCAATTTTGTTATCAGTAGTTGTAGGAACAACAAAGTTCTATTTACTTAAAAATAAATAGGGAAATGAATTCTATACTAACAGAATAATTCACTCATCAAGTGGGCCCCCTTGAATGAGTGAATAGGAAACACAATAAAAATAAAAGATATAAACTTGAACTGAGCATTCTATTCATCCATAACAAAATGATTACACTTGATTGAAAATAGTATTGCAAGAGTTCTGTTATAAAAACTAGTTCATTCAAATAACTCTTAAAGAGTTACAACAGTCGATTATTTAAGGAAAGCTACAACTATCTCCTAAATCTACGATCACTTCATAAATGAGAATCAGTTACAACTCATAAAGTTTCATAATAGAAACATCATTGAACATGAATAATCTCCAAGAATATAGCATGTTAAGGGAACTAAATCTACGTGCTGCATGTAAGAAAAAACAACAATTGATTTTCTTTGCTTGCGAAGATTCTGCAACCCATGGTTAGCTTTGATTACTCCGGTGCCACTATGTTGGTTCTTGAATGTCCATGGTCAACATTTGGAAAAAAATCAATGCACACATATCCTACCATATACATATATATCCTCATCATTAATATTAGGAAAAGGTGTGAGTTCTAATTAACACTCTTGCAAGTCCTATGGCTACAGGAGGAAGACTATCCAAAACATAGCTTAGGCAAGGAAACATTCATTAACATGTATAGCTACTACATTTTCCATTCCTGTCCATGAATTCAAGAAAATATCATGTCTTTAAAGTATCCATATTTCCATTTTATCTTTTCACATATATATATAACATATATAGAAAAACCACAAGTTCATATGCTTGAGAACTATAAATTCATGTTTGTGTGCAATTAACTATTTTGAAAAGAGGATAAAAAGTACTGAGATTAAAGATGTCTATCTAGAAGCCATGAGGAACATTCATTTGGGCAACATGGTGGATTTTACAAGGTCAATTATGCAGTTGAAACAATAAAGGCATGACTACACATTGCTTCCCTTTGTAGCGGTCAACCGGTTTCTCATTATACCTGGGCATGGATTTGGAAGCACGACCTGCTATATTCCTGGAATACTTGTTCCTGAAAGTCATTGATTCTGTTATGTAACATTATGAATCTTAATTGATCCTCAATGTTAGAGTGATTTTAGTTTTAGGAGTCATTTTCTTATAAATAATCTATTGACTTAACTTTCAGAAGATTAGAGAAAGTTAGGAAAGTTATTGTAGTTCTATAAACAACAAATATAATTCAGTTTTGTTTTATTTCAAGTGTACCTTTCAATGAATGACTAGAATTTACTTTTCAAGTTTTATCTTTTTATCTTGATCATATTCTATTCACTCATCCAAGGGGGCCCACTTGGTGATTGAATTATACTATTAGTTTGGATCTATTTCATGCTTTCCTAGATTTAGAGAGAACTTTGTTGTTCTTGTAGCCATTGGTAACAGAACTAATAGACTGTTTATGCAACAAAGGCAAACAGAGCAGTACCTATCTGTGATTACTATTTTTAGTAGATTAAGCTTATTCCCATCTCCTAGTTTAGCATTTTAAGATTTCAAGTATTTTAATTTCAATAATCTAGATGAGTGGTAATTAGAATGATTTAGAGCATATAATTTGCAAACACTATTTCAAGTCTACGTCCCTAGTTGATACTATAAATGAGTTTAAATGAGTTAATTAGTTGTTGTTTAAGATGTCCAATCTTGAATGAATGATTTTTACGCTCTAAGTATCTAAAGCATTTGTTTGGATGATCACACATGTTTCACATATTCCTTTTATGCAATTTATATGACTAGCTACATCACCTATTTTGTCACATAAAATGGATTAGATGAACTCACTTTGTCTACTAGGAGGAGTATATTCAAAACCATAAGTGTCTTGTACAAAGTTTCAAAAATCCTGATAGTAGAGATCAAATTCAATATGATAACGACAAGTTTCAAACACTATTTTTCCTCACATAATATGGCTTCAATCTTTAAAACAATGTTTTCTCAATCTTTATATTAGGATTCGAACAAAAAAATGACACATACATTTCATTTTGTGTTGTGTCCAACCAATGTTTTGTATGATGTTCATATTGATTAGAAACAATTCTATGTTTGATAACATCTCTACTATTTGATGAAGGATGTGTATTATCATTCCAAAATAATCTAACCAAATTCATAATTCCCTCATCAATCCTATCAGAATGAGGATCTCTACACATAATTTCCCAATTGCCTTCCAAGGTTCTATCATCCAAAAGCATTCTCCTCTTAACATATCGTGATATTGTTTTCATACTAAAATCAATCTGAGACATGAAACTAAAGATATTTGTTTGTTTTGGGGCATAGTGTCACCTATAATGGATGTCAACATAAGTCTTCTTGTAATGGTTTTATCTTTAGTTTGAGATCATTTCCCTACCTGGCTCAAACCTTTCCTAAGATCTTCAATCATATCAGTTTGCATGCCAACAAATTTTCTCTTCTTTGATGCTGTGTCTATAGCTAATAATTTTAATGCCTCTTACAAATTTTTATTTATGAGTACAACTGAAAGAAATTGGGCTTGTTCAAGTTTTTTAAAATTATCAAATTTAGCCAATATTTCTCTTGCTATCTTATTAATTGACCTCTTCTTAGAAAAAATTAAGGGTTGAACATTAGTAAGTGATCTCAATCTCTCCACATCCATTGCAAGTAAATGATCTAAGTTTCAATAATTAATTTTTATCTTTACAGTTTGAGCTAGATCTATATGTTCATCCATACCAGTAGGAGCATGTGATCCCGACCCTTCTCCAACATCCATTGCTTGAGCTTCTGTAGGGAGTGATCCTAACCCTTATCCAACATCGATTTCTTCAAATTGGCTTGATCCTCCTACTTGAGCTTCTCCTTCACCTTGACCATGTTGATTGTAAGCTACATGCACAAAAATGATTCAAGTTAGAGAAAAATAAAATATAGACATAAAATTTAGGCACATGAAATTAGAGGTCTAGGTCTATACCTTCTTTAGTTTTATAATAATATGCCAATGCAACTTTGCAATTTTTTTGTTCTATACTAGGTGAGCTTTTTATTGTAGATTTACTTTGCCTTCCCTTCTTGTTCCTTATTTCTCCTCTCCAAAAAAATGCCTTTGAAAAAGTCACCAATAGTAATTCTTCTCTCCAAAAAATTCCTTTGAAAAAATTAGGTAAAATGCGAATTAACTTGATTGTAATTGTGTAAAAAATGATTTTTTTTTTAAACTTTTATACCATATTGATGTGAAAATACATAACTAGTTGACCTAGTTTGGGTGAACTTGGTTGGGTAAAAATCCAGTGGGCTTTTTCTCCCTAGAATTTTTCGAGGGGGCCTTCATGAAAAAACCCCTTCTCACAAAGGCCTGAGGACCCTCTGTGTGAATGGGTCTTTGCACAAAGACCCCCAATTTGAAGTTTTCTCCTAGGGGACATAAAAAATCTACAAAATAATGGCCTTTCAAGGGTTGAAACAAGGACCAAACAAGATGATCTTCTGAAACAAAAAATTTCATATGATGCTACTTGGAACAAGATTTTTAATGATTATAATTTAATACATATAGCACTTTCATTGTCACTTTCAACTTTTACTTTAATTAAACATAGATTGTTTGGCCATTTAGCAATTTGTCTCTTCGACGCTTCAGGAAAAATAGTAAATTAGGAATTTTTTATATGAAAAATATGTAGGAAAATAGTATTTGTGTTATCTTTATATAAAAAAATGAAAAAATAAATTTTGATATATACAGATCAAGTTAAAGCGATCTAAAGGAACCTGTCTAAATTATAGTTACTGTCACTTTAGAACTTAATAAACTATGAAATATTGAACCAAATGAATGTTCAAAACCAATTCCATCCACTAGATATTGATGTTACAAATCTAACCTCAAAAGAATTACATCATTATCATTTTTGAAAATTTTTTTATGCTTATCAAAGTGACAATCACTCCTTAAAAATGTTGATTTTTCACACATACCACTTTTTGGAGGAGAAGGAAAAATAGATACAAATCAATTTTTTAAAAAAAATATTTATTTCAAAACTAGAAAGAAAATTCTAAAAGACACTTGTTTTTATCATCTTCAAATTCCTAATAGTTTTATGGGAATAGGTGTTTAAAAGTGAATTTTTTTCTTTTCAGAATGATGATTTGAGTGTCAAAGTTGGCCATAAAGTGGGACACAATATTATGGGACCACCCAGTTGATGGTGATGATAACAAGGTATAATTGATTTCTTTATTTAGAAAGATTAAGTTTATTGAGATAATGCCAACAAAACATAGGTTGCATGACTTAGATAGACTAAATGAACTGGAGAGATAAGTGGACTAATTGGGAGATGACCAAATGCATGATGGAAATTGATGAATCAATTGGATTGAGAGTAAGTGATAGTTACAAAGGTGAAAGTAGAATAATTAATTATAATTAAATAATTATTTAATTTTTCATGAGAGATAAATATATTAAATAATAATATATTTATTTTTAGAAAAATATCTTTTTTCTTTCTCCATAAATGATTGGTATTTTTATTGTCACTTTTGACTAGAACTTTGAACTAGTGGGGTCAGAGATAGGGGACCCCTCCATGTGGTGTGTATATATTTGTGACATTGTGACTGTAGAGGCATGACCTCCTTCAAGATTTTACAAGTTTTAATACTATTGATTACTTCGATCGACAATATAGCCTCCTTATCTCTCCAAGTCTAAGAACACACCTTATTCTCAAATGATCAGAAACACCCCTTATCTTTCCATCCAATGTTGTCATGACCAAATCCCCTTATCACTCCACTAAGCATGAACAACACTATTGATCATCCACATTTTTTTTCAATGTCAACAACACCTATCCCTCCACATTGTTGGCATGCACAATAGTTTGTCTCCTTTGGTTAGTGTGAGGCCTGGGCAATCACATGGTCAAAGTGCTCTGAACACCATGTATGAACATATGACATTATCATCCATGAATAGTCCAAATAGAGCCATTAAAAGTCTATATCTATAGCACCTCCTTGGACGAGCATACATTTCAATGAACAAGAAAATATTATACAAATTGGGACGAGCTGGGTAGGAATCGAACATGCAATCACCTTATTAATAGGGTTCGCGACTAACTATCACGCTGCGGGGTGAACCCCGAAGAAATTTTTTTTATAAAAAAAGTGGAATAATTAACTAAAATAAATAATCTGTTTAATTATAGAAGGATCAATTAACTAAATAAATAATTGAAATAATTAAAAAATAATGAGAAGGGAAAATATAAGAATTAAGTTAACTAAATAGTAAAGATTCTTTATCTAAAGTTGAGGAAAGTGACTAATTTAATCATTAAAAAATATTTAATTATAAGAAAGGAGGAAAATGTTAATTTTCAAAATTGAATTAGAAGAATGACGTTGAAATAATTAAATAATTAAGATTATTTAATTCATTAAAGTAAAAGCTAGTAAAGATGTTCCTTGCAAATGTTGGACAATGCTAGGTGTCTAAATTTTGTCCTTTTTAGAGACAATGTGATTTTGGGTGTTTCTTCAAAGAATTAATCAAAAAACTTTTGCCCCAATGTGTCATAGTGTGAATGACATAATGAAAATGTAATATGGTGCTCCCTTGAGAAATTGACCAAAAAATTGTGATATGAGGTCCAATTTACCGACATGTTGAGGAGTTCAAGTATATATTTTGTGTAAAAAATAGGGCACATAGGTGCAAGCTGTGAGGTCTAAAAAGAATAAATGACCATGAAGAATAGAAATGGGATCATGAACACGTCCACCAAGATAACAAAATAAGGTATATATAGGCATGGGAGGGTTATTTTGAATTCATTTGTGCACTTGATCCTTATAGACTTCGAAGAGATATAGGAGTTCTTGAGCTGTATTTGTGGATCTATGCCAAGAATTAGATGCGAAAACCACTAGGAAGAGTGAGTCAAGTCATTTGGTCAGGTGAATGACATATGATGTGAGGTATTACTTGACACCTAAATTGCGTGTTTTATGCATTTAACATCTAGGTCATGGTCAAACTTTGTAGTGTGCCACATATGTATGTGAGTGCATTGTAATTATTAGTTAAATTCTACATTTGTGAATAGTGTTCCATATGGGGAAAATGTCACAATTTTAGTAAGTGCACCACATTTATTGATGCAGGAGCATCTCGGGTCCTTGGCAATCCTATGTCACCAAAAAATTTTTGAAGTTTTTTTGTGTTGCTAAGTTCTTGCTTTGACTGAGTTGGTCAGTAGTTGGTCGGTTTCCTTTGGTTACCAAGTATGGTCAGTTATCTCCTGGGTGGTCGGTTGTTTCACTAGCACTTGATGATGCTTGTCTGTTGCTCGGTCATCCTTTTTTACCAAGTAGTTTATTTTGAGTTTTTGTTGAGGCTGACTTGTGCATTGATTATGGGTCACAGATTTAATATTTGTATCCATCATTGGGAAGCATGTGGTCCTAGATCTGACTGTTCCTTCCATTGATTGTGGATTTGAAGGCCGAATTAGTTTGGTTGGCTCTTGTATAAGTATAGTTGTTTGGTTAGAGTTTAGGGAGTTAGTTTTGGATAGAAGAAAGAAGATAATAGAATAAGGATTGTTGATAGATCCTTGTATGTTTGAGGACTTATATAATTCATTGTAATATCTAGCCCTAACTGGGAAGGCCTTACAACCTGACATGTATGAATCAATTTGAATGAAGTTAATATATGAATGATCTTGCTTTCTCTCGCTCACTATGTTGTTGTTGCTTCCATGAGTTATTGAGAAGGGTTGGATCTATAGGGTGCACCATCATTTGGCCCCTCTGGTCTTTGACCCTTGCATCAGGTGGTATAATATCTAGGTTAGATTTGGATCTAGGTATATAGATCTAGGTTTGTAGGTTCCTTCTTGTGAAGCCCTAGTTGATTTGTTATGGGGTAGAAGATTGTGATCTAACCTACAATTGTAGAGGGTTCTCAAGATGGTTCGTGGAAGGTGAGAAGCGGATCCAAGATTGGCAGGCATGTTGAGACAACTTGCTACTAGATTAGAAGTTGTTGAAACAGCCTAGAGAAGAGGCAGACATCTTGAAGATGTTAGTGATGATGAAGTAGAAGTGGAACAAGGTGAAGCAGAACCTGCACCTCTAATGGATCAAGGTGAGGAAAGATTCTTGAAGGCTTTGACAAGTTTGAAGTCGACACCACATTTCAATCCTCTTGAGTATAGTGGGAAATTGGATTCTGATGAATTGATAGACTGTATCACTGAAATGGAAAAATATTTTGAGTATGAAAATATATCTGAAGAGAAGAAGGTGAAAATTGCAGGCAAAAAGTTGAAAGGTCATGCATCCTTATGGTGGGAACATCTACAATTGGATCAGAAGAAGAAAGGAAAAGAAAAAATCAAGGTATGGAATAAAATGGTGAATAAATTGAAAGGAAAGTTCTTACCTTATGATTATCAGATTAACCTAGTTAGGTGAATGCAAAGTCTGAAGCAGAAAGATAGCTCAGTAAAAGAGTATACTGAAGAATTTTATAGATTAGATATCAGATCTAGACATGATGAAGATGATGTGGAAAGAATTGCTAGATACCTAAATGGTTTGAGAGTTTCCATCCAAGAGGAGATCAGTTTGGTCAAGTTGGAGAGCATTTAAGAGGCTTATCAATTTTTATTGAAGGTAGAGGAGAAATTGAACAAGAGACATGAATAGAGACAAAGAGGTCAAGGTGGTAGATTCCCTAAAGGAAGAGGTAGATCTTATGGTGAAAATAGTAGATCTGAACTTGAAAAGACAAATCTGGACAAAGGTAAGACCAAGTGGAAAGGTGAAAGTTCATCTAGAGGTAGAGGTAGTAACTATCGAGGTGGTTATAGCAGAGGTAATTTATGAGGAACTTGTTATAATTGTGGAGAATAAGGACATAGATCTTTTGAATGTACACATGCTAGTAAGAAGGACAGTAGCAGTAGAAATGCTTTGGTGCAAGAAGAATCATTGAATGAACTAGAGAAGGAAAATAAATTGATGGTAAGGAGAGCACTATGGAATGAAAGTAAAAAGGAAGATCCGGTAAGAAAAAGTTTTTTCAAAACCAGATGTAGAGTTTTTGACAAAGTTTGGAAGGTAATCATTGATAGTGGTAGCTCAAAGAATCTGGCATCTGAAGAGATGGTCATAAATTTGCAGTTGGAAAGGTTGGATAAACCAAAGCCCTATCAGATTTCATGGATCAAAGATGAGCATACACTCTTGGTAAGTGAACAGTGTTATGTGAATTTAAAGATTTGAAAGTACTATGATAAAGTGTTGTGTGATATCATGCCTATGGATTGTTGTCATATTTTGTTGGGCAGACCTTGGCAATATGATAGACATGCTATATATGATGGGAGATTGCATAAGTATACTATTGTGGCTGATGGAAGAAAACAAATCTTATTACCTTTGATGGAAGAACTTGTTAGTAATGTTTGCACATCTGTGAAATTTTGTTTGATGGAAGGAAGAAAGTTTGTCAAGGATTTGAAAAAGAATGATGTATGTTTTTCTGTGATTCCTAAAAAATCGAGTAAGAAAATAGAGGATAATGTCCCTGAGGAGATTAATAAATTACTCACTGAGTATAGTGATATCATTTCTGATAATTTACCTGATGGTTTTCCACCAAAGAGAAGTATTGATCATTGCATGGATCTAATCCCTAGAGCTAGTTTACTGAATAGGGCACCTCATCGGTTAACACCTACTGAGAATCAGGAGTTGAACTAACAGATTCAAGAGTTGTTGGATAAAGGTCTGATCAGAGAAAGTTTGAGTCATTGAGTAGTACTTGTGGTATTGGAACCTAAGAAGAATGGAGAATGGTGAATGTGTATTGATTCCAGAGCAATCAACAAGATAACAATGAAGTATAGGTTTCCTAAACTGAGAATGGATGACATAATGGACAGTTTGACTAGAGCAAAGTATTTCACAAAGATTGATTTGAAAAGTGGATATCATCAGATCAGAATCGGAGAAGGTGATGATTGGAAGATTTCTTTCAAAACAAAAGAAGGTTTGTATGAGTGGTTGGTTATGCCTTTTGGTTTACCTAATGCACCAAGTACTTTTATGAGGTTGATGAATGAAGTTTTGAATAAATTCTTGGGTAAGTTTGTGATTTTATATCTTGATGATATTCTGATATTCAGTAAGACCAAAGAAGAACATTTGTCACATGTTAGACAAGTTTTTCAGAGATTGAAAGAGGAAAAGTTAGTGATAAATCTAAAAAAGTGTTCATTCATGAAAGAGGAGATTGTGTATTTAGGATTTGTAATTTTAGTTGATGGTTTAAAGATGGATCCCGAAAAGGTTGAAGCTATTCTGAATTGGCCTTCACCTGTGAATGCTAGTGAGGTAAGATCATTTCATGGTTTGGAAATTTTTTACCGAAAGTTCATAAAGAATTTTAGTTCAATTTGTAATGCTATGACTGAGACTATGAGAGGAGATAAAAGAGAATTCAAGTGGACACATGGAGCTGATAAAAGTTTTGAGACTCTCAAGTAGAAGGTTGTTGAATTGTCTATTTTGGCATTGCCTGATTTCAATAAGGTATTTCAAGTGGAATGTGATGCAAGTGGTAGTGCAATTGGAGCTGTGTTGAGTCAAGAAGGTAAACCTATTGCTTTCTTTAGTGAAAAGTTGAATGATGCTAGAAGGAAATATTTTATCTATGATCAAGAATTATATGCTATTATTCAAGAACTGAAGAAATGGAGACATTATTTGATACCAAGTGAATTTGTGTTGTATACTGATCATAAGGCTTTACAATACTTGGGTAGTCAGAATAAGTTGAATCAGAGACATATGAAATGGGTTAAGTACTTGTAGAGTTATACATTTGTGATAAAGCATAAAAGTGGAGTCACTAACTGAGTTGCTGATGCATTGAGTAGAAGAAGATCTTTGATGACCGAGATGAAAATTGAAGCTCTTGGATTTGATGAGATGAGAGATTTGTATGAAACTGATCCTGATTTTCCTGAACTGTGGAGAAAGTGCCAAGCACGTATTCAAGATCAACCGAGTACAAAATGGGAAGAATATTTCATTTAGGAAGGTATGTTGTTCAAAGGTATTAAGTTGTGTATACCGAGAGGACAAATGAGAACTAATTTGATGAAGGAGAAACATAGTAGTTGTTTGGCTAGACATTTTGGTATTGATAAGACATTTAATTTTCTTAAGGATAAAGGCTTTTGGCCGTAGTTGTATAAAGATGTTAAAAAATTTGTGAAAAGTTGTTGAATTTGTTAAGTTGCAAAAGGAGTAAGTAAGAATACTAGATTATATACACCGATTGTTGTACCTGAGAAACCTTGGATTGACATTAGTATGGATTTTTTTCTTACCTTACCAAAGATAGTAAGAGGTAATGATTCTATATTTGTGGTGGTAGATAGATTTTTAAAAATGGCACATTTTCTACCTTATAGGAAGACATTAGATGTAGTACATGTAGCAGATCTTTTCTTTAAGGAAATTGTCAGATTACATGGATTACCAAGGAGTATTATCTCTGACCAAGACAATAAATTTGTTGGATAATTTTGGAAGACTCTTTGGAGAAAGTTTGGCACTGAGTTGAAACATAGTTCTACATTTCACCCACAAACCAATGGACATACAAAAGTTGTAAACAGAAGTTTGAGAAATCTTTTGAGATGTTTAGTTGGAGACAAACCTAGTAATTGCGATTCTATATTGGCACAAGCAGAGTTTGCATACAATAATTTAGTGAAAAGAAGTATTGGAAAGACACCCTTTGAGATTGTGAATGTGATGAAGGGTGCTCCCCTTAATACCACAAACACATAATAGAAAGAGAGAAACAACAACAATAATATGCAAGAACAGAAAATTTGGCTTCTTATTATCTCCACAAATGTGGAATTACAAACTTTCAGAATTACAATATGCAAAGCCACATGGGCACTCTCTTACAATATTCTGTAGGACAAAGCCTCCAACTATTACCCAGAACTATTCTCAACTGCCTAAGACAATAATACAGCCTTCCTTATATAGGCAATTTCCACCGCCCGAGAAGGTTCCAGAAATTTAGCCCTAAGGGCCGACCAAACTTAGAATTATTTTATTTTTCAATTTATTACATCAAAGTCGGCTCAAAATAACTTTTGAAAGCCGAATAGAAATTTTGAAGGAAAATTATTTTTCGCCATTTCAGGTGACCCGACTTCCGAAGATCATAAGTCATCACCAGTTGACCCGATTGACTATTATAACCCCATTTTGAAAATGCCACGAAGCGCTCTACAAGCTTGCCACGCGCAAGTGCCCGTCACCCAAATTTTTGACCTCATCCGGGGCCTCTAAAGCCTTCAAAACTGAGTTCAAAGTTTTTGTACCCTGCTGCCAATACCGAAAATCTTTAATATCTTCAAAACTACACCTGATCTAGCCATGAAACTTTGCTGGCAGACTTATATGACCAAAATGAACCTCCAAGAAAGAAATCAGATCATTCTGAGCACATACGAAAATTACCAAAAATAGTAACTTTCCATAAATAGCAGCTCTGCAAAAAATAGCCCTTATTGAATATAAAAATAGAAATATTTTTGGGTGATGCAAGATTGCTCTTACACCCAGGATGCTCCTGCATCAGACACCCGGGGTAATTTGAGAAGTGACCCTATCACGACTCAGGCGTGCAGAGGAAAACCAAGACGGTTAACCTCCTCCTTTGTTAGCCATGATGAATCTTCAACAGGTCGTCCTTTCCATTTGACCAAATATTCTTCATATGGCCTATTCCTTGTACTTCTGCCAACACGACTGTCCAGTATGTCTTCAATCTCCTTGATATCTGAACTAGTTGCTAGAATACTCCATTGTGCTACTGTGATCTCATCTTCAACACCTCCTTCATGATACTCTCTCAGATCTGAAATGTTAAACACTGGTGAAATATTTAGCTCAGTAGGCAATTCTACCTCATATGCATTTCCTGAATCATGTTTCTTCAGTATCTTACATGGTCCAAACTTCTTCATTTTCAGCTTGTTATATGTACCAACTGGAAACTGCTCCTTCCGCAAATGAACCATGACTTCATCACCAACCTGAAATTCCTTATACCTCCTTTTCTCATCTGCCTTAGCCTTATACTGTGCGTTCATCTTGGTAATATGCTTCCTCACCTCCCCATGGATGTTCTTCAAGTGTTTTGCAAAATCTTCAGCTTCAGCACTACTTATTTCTCCTTTATCTGTCTTTCTCAATTCAGATGCATTTCTTGGACTACTTCCATATACAATCTGGAATAGTGATTTACCAGTGCTCCTGTTGACAGAATTATTGTATGCAAATTCCGCCTGTGGTAAAATCAAATCCCATCCTGCTGGCTTATCTCCAACCAAACATCTCAGCATATTTCCCAAACTTCTATTCACCACCTCTGTCTGTCCATCAGTCTGTGGATGATGTGATGAACTAAACTTCAAATCTATCTTCAACTTCTTCCACAATGTACCCCAAAAATATCCAACAAACTTAGTGTCCCGATCTGAAACTATGGTCTTTGGCAAACCATGAAGTCTCACTACTTCTCTGAAAAACAATTCTGCTACATGAACAACATCATTAGTCTTCTTGCAGGGAATGAAATGTGCCATCTTTGAAAATCTATCAACCACCACAAAAATTGAATCGTGTCCCCGCTGTGTCCTCGGTAAACCAAGAACAAACTCCATGCTGATATCCTCCCAAGGCTTCTCTGGTACGGGTAATGGCTGATACAATCCTGTATTCTGCTTCACTCCTTTCGCCATCTGACATACTCTGCAACTCTATACAAACTTCTTCACAGCTTGCTGCAAGTGTGGCCAATAATAATTCTCACTAACCAAACCAAGGGTTTTATCACGACCAAAATGTCCAGCCAATCCTCCGCTATGCTTCTCCTTGATGAGATTCTCCCTCATAGAACTTCGTGGAATGTACAACTGACTCCTTCTAAATAGCATATCATCCTGGATGATGAAATTCAACCATTTCGTCCTGTCTAGAGTAACAGGTTCTATGCAAGCTTTCCAAACTTCACCAAAATCAGGATCCTCTGGATACAAATTCTTGAGTTCCTTGAACCCAACCACTTCAATCTGCATTTCTGTCAGCAATAGTTGCCTTCTGCTAAGAGCATCTGCAACCCTATTAGACTTTCCACTCCTGTGTTTCAAAACAAATGTATAACTCTGCAAAAACTCAACCCATTTCAAATGCCTTTGATTCAATTTTCCTTGACTATTCAAATATTGCAAAGCTTGATGATCAGTATACAAAACAAACTCCTTAGTAAGTAGATAATGTCTCCACTTCTTTAATGCCTAAACTATAGCATAAAATTCCTGATCATAAACAGAATACTTCCTCTTGGCATCATTTAACTTCTCACTGAAATAAGCAATAGGTTTACCTTCTTGGCTCATAACAGCTCCTATTGCAGTACCACTAGCATCACAATCTACTTGAAATACCTTATTAAAATCTGGAAGTGCTAAAACAAGTTGTTCTGTAACTTTTTGTTTCAACAATTGAAAACTCTTTTCTGCCCCATTAGTCCACTTAAACTCTTTTCTATCCCCTCTCATTGTTTTAGTCAAGGGTCCACAAATACTGCTAAAATTTCTGATAAACTTTCTGTAAAAGCTAGCTAGACCATGAAAAGATCTTACCTCAGTAGCACTCCTTGGAGTAGGCCATTCAAGGATAGCCTGTACCTTCTCTGGGTCCATTTTTAGACCATCTGCTGAAACTACAAATTCCAAATACACTAACTCTTTCTTCACAAAACTGCACTTCTTCAAATTAATCAACAATTTCTCTTCTCTCAACTTCTCAAACACCATACGAATATGCATCATATGTTCCTCCAATGTCTTGCTAAAAATCAAAATATCATCTAGGTAAACAATGACAAACTTACCCAAAAATTATTTCAGAACCTCGTTCATGAGCCGCATGAAAGTGCTCGGTGCATTGGTTAGCCCAAAAGACATGACTAACCACTCATATAGTCCTTCCTTTATCTTGAATGCAGTCTTTCATTCATCTCCTTCTCTGATCTGAATCTGATGATATCTACTTTTCAGATCTATCTTTGAAAAATACACAGCTCCACTCAAACAGTCCATAATATCATCCATTCGTGGCAATGAAAACCTGTACTTGATCGTGATATTATTTATTGCCCTAGAATCTATACACATCCTCCATTCTCCATTCTTCTTTGGTGCTAATACCGCTGGTATAGCATAGGGACTCAGACTCTCTCGAATCAATCCTTTCTGTAACAGTTCATGCTCTTGTCTGTTCAACTCCTCACTTTCTGCAGGTGTCATTCTGTGTGCTGCCTTATTCGGCAAACTCACTCCTGGGATCAAGTCCATCTGATGACTGATCTTCCTCGTCCAGATCCTTGTCCTCTTCCTCTTCCTCTCTGATCTCTATTATTCTGATCCTGGAAGCGATTGGAATTATTTTCACGCTGATTCTGACTGCTACTGGCCTCATCCTTCTTTTTCAGATCTTCATTTCGGCCACCATATGACTGTCCACCAGATCGTCCACCGTGACCTCTTCCATTTTGTCTGCTCTCAAACTTCTTGTTCAGCTTTTCCTCTACTTTTAGGGCAAATTGGTATGCCTCCTCAATACTGTTCATTCGAACCAGATTCAGCTCCTCCTGAATGCTTGGCCTTAACCCATTAAGGTATCGGGCAACTTTCTCCTTATCAGCTTCTGCATGGCCTGTTCTGATGAGAAGTCGATAGAACTCCTCTGTATACTCCTGAACAGATCTTCCTGCTTGCTTCAAACTCTGCATTTTCTTCAGTAGGTCAAGCTCATAATCAACAGGAATGAACTGCCGCTTCAATTTATCCACCATCCGATCCCATCTTGTGATTTTATCTTTCCCTCTTCTATTTCGCTCCAATTGAATTTCTTGCCACCAGATCTTCGCATGACCTTTCAGTCTGGGCTTCGCAAATTTGACTCTATCAGGATCGTCAACATCTTCGTACTCAAAATATTCCTCACATTCATTGATCCAGTCAATCAATTCCTCTGGGTTAAGATTTCCAGAAAATGTAGGAACCTCAATCTTAGGTCTTCTTCCAATTTTGGAAATGGCCAGAAAAAGTCTTTCTTCCTCTTGGTTCACAATTTCAACTTCTCCTGCTTGATATTCTTCTTCGGCTTCATCCTCGCTTTCATCTCTGACATTAAGATTCATTCTTCTGCGAATCTCTTCTTGCAATGCTCGCACTTGTCTCTGCAGCTCTCTAACCTCAGGTGTTACGACACCAGCTCTTCCGCCATGTTCCCTTGGTGGAGGCATTTTAGCAATGCGCGCTGAAACCCTAGCCACGGTCCTGGTGCAAACTGCCTCACAGTCGGGGATCTATTTACACACTCAAGAAAAGCTGCTCTGATACCACTTGATGAAGGGTGCTCCCCTTAATACCACAAACACATAACAGAAAGAGAGAAACAACAACAATAATATGCAAGAACAGAAAATTTGGCTTCTTATTATCTCCACAAATGTGGAATTACAAACTTTCAGAATTACAATATGCAAAGCCACATGGGCACTCCCTTACAATATTCTGTAGGACAAAGCCTCCAACTATTACCCAGAACTATTCTCAACTGCCTAAGACAATAATACAGCCTTCCTTATATAGGCAATTTCCACTGCCCGAGAAGGTTCCAGAAATTTAGCCCTAAGGGCCGACCAAACTTAGAATTATTTTATTTTTCAATTTATTACATCAAAGTCGGCTCAAAATAACTTTTGAAAGCCGAACAGAAATTTTGAAGGAAAATTATTTTTCGCCATTTCAGGTGACCCGACTTCCGAAGATCATAAGTCATCACCAGTTGACCTGATTGACTATTATAACCCCATTTCAGAAACGCCACGAAGCTCTCTACAGGCATAACCCATGCAGGCGCCCGTCACCCAAATTTTTGACCTCATCCGGCACCTCTAAAGCCTTCAAAACTGAGTTCAAAGTTTCTGTACCCTGCTGCCAATACCGAAAATCTTAAATATCTTTAAAACTACACCTGATCTAGCCATGAAACTTTGCTGGCAGACTTATATGACCAAAATGAACCTCCAAGAAAGAAATCAGATCATTCTGAGCACATACGAAAATTACCAAAAATAGTAACTTTCCATAAATAGTAGCTCTGCACAAAATAGCCCTTATTGAATATAAAAATAAAAATATTTTTGGGTGATGCAAGATTGCTCTTACATCCAGGATGCTCCTGCATCAGACACCCGGAGTAATTTGAGAAGTGACCCTGTCACGACTCAGGCGTGCAAAGGAAAACTAAGACGGTTAACCTCCTCCTTTGTTAGCCATGATGAATCTTCAACAGGTCGTCCTTTCCATTTGACCAAATATTCTTCATATGGCCTATTCCTTGTGCTTCTGCCAACACGACTGTCTAGTATGTCTTCAATCTCCTTGATATCTGAACTAGTTGCTGGAATACTCCACTGTGCTGCTGTGATCTCATCTTCAACACCTCCTTCATGATACTCTATCAGATCTGAAATGTTAAACACTGGTGAAATATTTAGCTCAGTAGGCAATTCTACCTCATATGCGTTTCCTGAATCATGTTTCTTCAGTATCTTACATGGTCCAAACTTCTTCATTTTCAGCTTGTTATATGTACCAACTGGAAACCGCTCCTTCCGCAAATGAACCATGACTTCATCACCAACCTGAAATTCCTTATACCTCCTTTTCTCATCTGCCTTAACCTTATACTGTGCGTTCATCTTGGTAATATGCTTCCTCACCTCCCAATGGATGTTCTTCAAGTGTTCTGCAAAATCTTCAGCTTCAGCACTACTTATTTCTCCTTTATTTGTCTTTCTCAATTCAGATGCATTTCTTGGACTACTTCCATATACAATCTGGAATGGTGATTTACCAGTGCTCTTGTTGACAGAATTATTGTATGCAAATTCCACCTGTGGTAAAATCAAATCCCATCCTGCTGGCTTATCTCCAACCAAACATCTCAGCATATTTCCCAAACTTCTATTCACCACCTCTGTCTGTGGATGATGTGATGAACTAAACTTCAAATCTATCTTCAACTTCTTCCACAATGTACGCCAAAAATATCCAACAAACTTAGTGTCCCGATCTGAAACTATGGTCTTTGGCAAACCATGAAGTCTCACTACTTCTCTGAAAAACAATTCTCTTACATGAACAACATCATTAGTCTTCTTGCAGGGAATGAAATGTGCCATATTTGAAAATCTATCAACCACCACAAAAATTGAATCGTGTCCCCGCTGTGTCCTCGGTAAACTAAGAACAAAGTCCATGCTAATATCCTCCCAAGGCTTCTCTGGTACAGGTAATGGCTGATACAATCCTATATTCTGCTTCACTCCTTTCGCCATCTGACATACTCTGCAACTCTATACAAACTTCTTCACATCTTGCTGCAACTGTGGCCAATAATAATTCTCACTAACCAAACCAAGGGTTTTATCATGATCAAAATGTCCAGCCAATCCTCCGCTATGCTTCTCCTTTATGAGATTCTCCCTCATAGAACTTCGTGGAATGCACAACTGACTCCTTCTAAATAGCATATCATCCTGGATGATGAAATTCAACCATTTCGTCCTGTCTAGAGTAACAGGTTCTGTGCAAGCTTTCCAAACTTCACCAAAATCAGGATCCTCTGGATACAAATTCTTGAGTTCCTTGAACCCAACCACTTCAATCTGCATTTCTGTCAGCAATAGTTGCCTTCTGCTAAGAGCATCTGCAACCCTATTAGAATTTCCACTCCTGTGTTTCAAAACAAATGTATAACTCTTCAAAAATTCAACCCATTTCAAATGCCTTTGATTCAATTTTCCTTAACTATTCAAATATTGCAAAGCTTGATGATCAGTATACAAAACAAACTCCTTAGGAAGTAGATAATGTCTCCACTTCTTTAATGCCTGAACTATAGCATAAAATTCTTGATCATAAACAGAATACTTCCTCTTGGCATCATTTAACTTCTCACTGAAATAAGCAATAGATTTACCTTCTTGGCTCATAATAGCTCCTATTGCAGTACCACTAGCATCACAATCTACTTGAAATACCTTATTAAAATCTGGAAGTGCTAAAACAGGTTGTTCTGTAACTTTTTATTTCAACAATTGAAAACTCTTTTCTGCCCCATTAGTCCACTTAAACTCTTTTCTATCCCCTCTCATTGTTTCAGTCAAGGGTCCACAAATACTGCTAAAATTTCTGATAAACTTTCTGTAAAAGCTAGCTAGACCATGAAAAGATCTTACCTCAGTAGCACTCCTTGGAGTAGGCCATTCAAGGATAGCCTGTACCTTCTCTGGGTCCATTTTTAGACCGTCTGCTAAAACTACAAATCCCAAATACACTAACTCTTTCTTCACAAAACTGCACTTCTTCAAATTAATCAACAATTTCTCTTCTCTCAACTTCTCAAACACCATACAAATATGCATCATATGTTCCTCCAATATCTTGCTAAAAATCAAAATATCATCTAGGTAAACAATGACAAACTTACCCAAAAAATTTTTAAGAACCTCATTCATGAGCCGCATGAAAGTGCTCGGTGCATTGGTTAGCCCAAAAGGCATGACTAACCACTCATATAGTCCTTCCTTTGTCTTGAATGCAGTCTTCCATTCATCTCCTTCTCTGATCCGAATCTGATGATATCCACTCTTTAGATCTATCTTTGAAAAATACACAGCTCCACTCAAACAGTCCATAATATCATCCATTCGTGGCAATGGAAACCTGTACTTGATTGTGATCTTGTTTATTGCCCTAGAATCTGTACACATCCTCCATTCTCCATTCTTCTTTGGTGCTAATACCGCTGGTACAGCACAGGGACTCAGACTCTCTCGAATCAATCCTTTCTGTAACAGTTCATGCACTTGTCTGTTCAACTCCTCACTTTCTGCAGGTGTCATTCTGTGTGCTGCCTTATTCGGCAAACTCACTCCTGGGATCAAGTCCATCTGATGACTGATCTTCCTGACTGGTGGTAATCCATCAGGCACGTTATCGGATACAATATCCTGAAACTCATTCAACAAATCTGCAACTTCTACAGGAACATCTTCTACTTCCTCTTTACCAGCTTTTGGAATTAAAGAAAAACATACATGCTCATGCCTCATACCATCTAGGAATTTCCTTCCATCAACAAATGTTATTCTTGCATTACCACATACCTTTTCTTTGGTCTCCTTCAATGGCTTTAGCTTATGTCGCACTCCATCCTTTGTCAGGGAATAGGTATTCGCACGACCATCATGTACAGCACATCTGTCAAACTGCCACGGTCTACCCAATAACATATGACATGCATCCATAGAGATGATATCACATAGTACCTCATCTTGGTACCCGCCGATCTTGAACTTCACTAGGCATTGTTCATTGACCATGACCTTGTGGTCATCCTGTACCCAGGCAATCTGATATGGATGTGGGTGTTTCTGTCTCTTGAGTTTCAACTTTGTCACCATCTCTTCTGACACCAAATTGTCAGTGCTTCCACTATCAATAATCACATCACAACATTTACCTTCACACTTGCACCTGGTGTGAAACAGGCTTCTCTTTTGCTCAGGTTCATTCTCACCACTCAATAGGACTCTTCTGTTAATCAACGTTTCTCCTCTTTCAGCATCTTCAGAATTTGACGATCTGGCATCTTCATCTACATGTGCAACTCTGGCCTGGCCTTCATTTCTCTTGTCTGTTCTGCCTTGGCGCTGAGGACATTCAAATGCCCTATGACCTTCTTCTCCACAGTGAAAACATGTTCCACAGAAGCCTCCTCGTCCAGATCCTTGTCCTCTTCCTCTTCCTCTCTGATCTCTATTATTCTGATCCTAGAAGCGATTGGAATTATTTCCACGCTGATTCTGACTGCTACTGGCCTCATCTTTCTTTTTCAGATCTTCATTTCGGCCACCATATGACTGTCCACCAGATCGTCCACCGTGACCTTTTCCATTTTGTCTGCTCTCAAACTTCTTGTTCAGCTTTTCCTCTACTTTTAGGGCAAATTGGTATGCCTCCTCAATACTATTCATTCGAACCAGATTCAGCTCCTCCTGAATGCTTGGCCTTAACCCATTAAGGTATCGGGCAACTTTCTCCTTATCAGCTTCTGCATGGCCTGTTCTGATGAGAAGTCGATAGAACTCCTTTGTATACTCCTAACAGATCTTCCTGCTTGCTTTAAACTCTGCATTTTCTTCAGTAGGTCAAGCTCATAATCAACAGGAATGAACTGCCGCTTCAATTTATCCACCATCTGATCCCATCTTGTGATTTTATCTTTCCCTCTTCTATTTCGCTCCAATTGAATTTCTTGCCACCAGATCTTCGCATGACCTTTCAGTCTGGCCTTCGCAAATTTGACTCTATTAGGATCGTCAACATTTTCGTACTCAAAATATTTCTCACATTCATTGATCCAGTCAATCAATTCCTCTGGGTTAAGATTTCCAAAAAATGTAGGAACCTCAATCTTAGGTCTTTTTCCAATCTTGGAAATGGCCCAAAAAAGTCTTTCTTCCTCCTGGTTCACAATTTCAACTTCTCTTGCTTGATATTCTTCTTCGGCTTCATCCTTGCTTTCATCTCTGACATTAAGATTCATTCCTCTGCGAATCTCTTCTTGCAATGCTCGCACTTGTCTCTGCAGCTCTCTAACCTCAGGTGTTACGACACCAGCTCTTCCGCCACGTTCCCTTCGTGGAGGCATTTTCGCGATGCGCGCTAAAACCCTAGCCACGGTTCTGGTGCAAACTGCCTCACAGTCGGCGATCTATTTACACACTCAAGAAAACCTGCTCTAATACCACTTGATGAAGGGTGCTCCCCTTAATACCACAAACACATAACAGAAAGAGAGAAACAACAACAATAATATGCAAGAACAAAAAATTTGGCTTCTTATTATCTCCACAAATGTGGAATTACAAACTTTCAGAATTACAATATGCAAAGCCACATGGGCACTCCCTTACAATATTCTGTAGGACAAAGCCTCGAACTATTATCCAGAACTATTCTCAACTACCTAAGACAATAATACAGCCTTCCTTATATAGGCAATTTCCACCGCCCAAGAAGGTTCTAGAAATTTAGCCCTAAGGGCTGACCAAACTTAGAATTATTTTATTTTTCAATTTATTACATCAAAGTCGGCTCAAAATAACTTTTGAAACCCGAACAGAAATTTTGAAAGAAAATTATTTTCCGCCATTTCAGGTGACCCGACTTCCGAAGATCATAAGTCATCACCAGTTGACCTGATTGACTATTATAACCCCATTTCAAAAATGCCACGAAGCGCTCTACAGGCTTGACCTGCGCAAGCGCCCGTCACCCAAATTTTTGACCTCATCCGGGGCCTCTAAAGCCTTCAAAACTGAGTTTGAAGTTTCTGTACCCTGCTGCCAATACCGAAAATCTTCAATATCTTCAAAACTACACCTGATCTAGCCATGAAACTTTGCTGGCAGACTTATATGACCAAAATGAACCTCTAAAAAAGAAATCAGATCATTCTGAGCACATACGAAAGTTACCAAAAATAGTAACTTTCCATAAATTGCAGCTCTGCTAAAAATAGACCTTATTGAATATAAAAATAGAAATATTTTTGGGTGATGCAAGATTGCTCTTACACCCAGGATGCTCCTGCATCAGACACCCGGGGTAATTTGAGAAGTGACCCTATCACGACTCAGGTGTGCAGAGGAAAACCAAGACGGTTAACCTCCTCTTTTGTTAGCCATGATGAATCTTCAACAGGTCGTCCTTTCCATTTGACCAAATATTCTTCATATGGCCTATTCCTTGTGCTTCTGCCAACATGACTGTCCAGTATGTCTTCAATCTCCTTGATATCTGAACTAGTTGCTGGAATACTCCACTGTGCTGCTGTGATCTCATCTTCAACACCTCCTTCATGATACTCTATCAGATTTGAAATGTTAAACACTGGTGAAATATTTAGCTCAGTAGGCAATTCTACCTCATATGCGTTTCCTGAATCATGTTTCTTCAGTATCTTACATGGTCCAAACTTCTTCATTTTCAGCTTGTGATATGTACCAACTGGAAACCGCTCCTTCCACAAATGAACCACGACTTCATCACCAACCTGAAATTCCTTATACCGCCTTTTCTCATCTGCCTTAGCCTTATACTATGTGTTCATCTTGGTAATATGCTTCCTCACCTCCCCATGGATGTTCTTCAAGGGTTCTGCAAAATCTTCAGCTTCAGCACTACTTATTTCTCCTTTATCTGTCTTTCTCAATTCAGATGCATTTCTTGGACTACTTCCATATACAATCTAGAATGGTGATTTACCAGTGCTCCTTTTGACAGAATTATTGTATGCAAATTTCGCCTGTGGTAAAATCAAATCCCATCCTGCTGGCTTATCTCCAACCAAACATCTCAGTATATTTCTCAAACTTCTATTCACCACCTCTGTCTGTCCATCAGTCTATGGATGATGTGATGAACTAAACTTCAAATCTGTCTTCAACTTCTTCCACAATGTACACCAAAAATATCTAACAAACTTAGTGTCCCGATCTGAAACTATGGTCTTTGGCAAACCATGAAGTCTCACTACTTCTCTGAAAAATAATTCTGCTACATGAACAACATCATTAGTCTTTTTGCAGGGAATAAAATGTGCCATCTTTGAAAATTTGTCAACCACCACAAAAATTAAATCGTGTCCCCGCTGTGTCCTCGGTAAACCAAGAACAAAATCCATGCTGATATCCTCCCAAGGCTTCTCTGGTACGGGTAATGGCTGATACAATCCTGTATTCTGCTTCACTCCTTTCGCCATCTGACATACTCTGCAACTCTGTACAAACTTCTTCACATCTTGCTGCAACTGTGACCAATAATAATTCTCACTAACCAAACCAATGGTTTTATCACGACCAAAATGTCCAGCCAATCCTCCGCTATGCTTCTCCTTGATGAGATTCTCCCTCATAGAACTTCGTGGAATGCACAACTGACTCCTTCTGAATAGCATATCATCCTGGATGATGAAATCCAACCATTTCATCCTGTCTAGAGTAACAGGTTCTGTGCAAGCTTTCCAAGCTTCACCAAAATCAGGATCCTCTGGATACAAATTCTTGAGTTCCTTGAACCCAACCACTTCAATCTGCATTTCTATCAGCAATAGTTGCCTTCTGCTAAGAGCATCTGCAACCCTATTAGACTTTCCACTCCTGTGTTTCAAAACAAATGTATAACTCTGCAAAAACTCAACCCATTTCAAATGCCTTTGATTCAATTTTCCTTGACTATTCAAATATTGCAAAGCTTGATGATCAGTATACAAAACAAACTCTTTAGGAAGTAGATAATGTCTCCACTTCTTTAATGCTTGAACTATAGCATAAAATTTCTGATCATAAACAGAATACTTCCTCTTGGCATCATTTAACTTCTCACTGAAATAAGCAATAGGTTTACCTTCTTGGCTCATAACAGCTCCTATTGCAGTACCACTAGCATCACAATCTACTTGAAATACCTTATTAAAATCTGGAAGTGCTAAAACAGGTTGTTCTGTAACTTTTTGTTTCAACAATTGAAAACTCTTTTCTGCCCCATTAGTCCACTTAAACTCTTTTCTATCCCCTCTCATTGTTTCAGTCAAGGGTCCACAAATACTGCTAAAATTTCTGATAAACTTTCTATAAAAGCTAGCTAGACCATGAAAAGATCTTACCTCAATAGCACTCCTTGGAGTAGGCCATTCAAGGATAGCCTGTACCTTCTCTGGGTCCATTTTTAGACCGTCTGCTGAAACTACAAATCCCAAATACACTAACTCTTTCTTCACAAAACTGCACTTCTTCAAATTAATCAACAATTTCTCTTCTCTCAACTTCTCAAACACCATACGAATATGCATCATATGTTCCTCCAATGTCTTGCTAAAAATCAAAATATCATCTAGGTAAACAATGACAAACTTACCCAAAAATTCTTTCAGAACCTCGTTCATGAGCCGCATGAAAGTGCTCGGTGCATTGGTTAGCCCAAAAGGCATGACTAACCACTCATATAGTCATTCCTTTGTCTTGAATGCAGTCTTCCATTCATCTCCTTCTCTGATCTGAATCTGATGATATCCACTCTTCAGATCTATCTTTGAAAAATACACAGCTCCACTTAAACAGTCCATAATATCATCCATTCGTGGCAATGGAAACCTGTACTTGATCATGATCTTGTTTATTGCCCTAGAATCTGTACACATCCTCCATTCTCCATTCTTCTTTGGTGCTAATACCACTGGTACAGCACAGGGACTCAGACTCTCTCGAATCAATCCTTTCTGTAACAGTTCATGCACTTGTCTGTTCAACTCCTCACTTTCTGCAGGTGTCATTCTGTGTGCTGCCTTATTCGGCAAACTCGCTCCTGGGATCAAGTCCATCTGATGACTGATCTTTTTGACTGGTGGTAATCCATCAGGAACGTTATCGGATACAATATCCTGAAACTCATTCAACAAATCTGCAACTTCTACAGGAACATCTTCTACTTCCTCTTTACCAGCTTTTGGAATTAAAGCAAAACATACATGCTCATGCCTCATACCATCTAGGAATTTCCTTCCATCAACAAATGTTATTCTTGCATTACCACATACCTTTTCTTCGGTCTCCTTCAATGGCTTTAGCTTATGTCGCACTCCATCCTTTGTCAGGGAATAGGTATTCGCACGACCATCGTGTATAGCACATCTGTCAAACTGCCACGGTCTACCCAATAACATATGACATGCATCCATAGAGATGATATCACATAGTACCTCATCTTGGTACCCGCCGATCTTGAACTTCACTAGGCATTGTTCATTGACCATGACCTTGTGGTCATTTTGTACCCAGGCAATCCGATATGGATGTGGGTATTTCTGTCTCTTGAGTTTCAACTTTGTCACCATCTCTTCTGACACCAAATTGTCAGTGCTTCCACTATCAATAATCACATCACAACATTTACCTTCACACTTGCACCTGGTGTGAAACAAGCTTCTCCTTTGCTCAGGTTCATTCTCACCACTCAACAGGACTCTTCTGTTAATCAATGTTTCTCCTCTTTCAGCATCTTTAGAATTTGATGATCTGGCATCTTCATCTACATGTGCAACTTTGGCCTGGCCTTCATTTCTCCTGTCTGTTCTACCTTGGCGCTGAGGACATTCAAATGCCCTATGACCTTCTTCTCCACAGTGAAAACATGTTCCACAGAAGCCTCCTCGTATAGATCCTTGTCCTCTTCCTCTTCCTCTCTGATCTCTATTATTCTAATCCTAGAAGCGATTGGAATTATTTCCACGCTGATTCTGACTGCTACTGGCCTCATCCTTCTTTTTCAGATCTTCATTTCGGCCACCATATGACCATCCACCAGATCGTCCACCGCGACCTCTTCCATTTTGTCTGCTCTCAAACTTCTTGTTCAGCTTTTCCTCTACTTTTAGGGCAAATTGGTATGCCTCCTCAATACTATTCATTCGAACCAGATTCAGCTCCTCCTGAATGCTTGGCCTTAACCCATTAAGGTATCGGGCAACTTTCTCCTTATCAGCTTCTGCATGGCCTGTTCTGATGAGAAGTCGATAGAAATCCTCTGTATACTCCTGAGCAGATCTTCCTGCTTGCTTCAAACTCTGCATTTTCTTCAGTAGGTCAAGCTCATAATCAACAGGAATGAACTGCCACTTCAATTTATCCACCATCCGATCCCATCTTGTGATTTTATCTTTCCCTCTTCTATTTCGCTCCAATTGAATTTCTTGCTACCAGATCTTCGCATGACCTTTCAGTCTGGGCTTCGCAAATTTGACTCTATCAGGATCATCAACATCTTCGTACTCAAAATATTTCTCACATTCATTGATCCAGTCAATCAATTCCTCTGGGTTAAGATTTCCAGAAAATGTAGGAACCTCAATCTTAGGTCTTTTTCCAATCTTGGAAATGGCCCGAAAAAGTCTTTCTTCCTCCTGGTTCACAATTTCAACTTCTCCTGCTTGATATTCTTCTTCGGCTTCATCCTCGCTTTCATCTCTGACATTAAGATTCATTCCTCTGTGAATCTCTTCTTGCAATGCTCGCACTTGTCTCTGCAGCTCTCTAACCTCAGGTGTTACGACACCAGCTCTTCCGCCACGTTCTCTTCGTGGAGGCATTTTAGTGATGCGCACTGAAACCCTAGCCACGGTCCTGGTGCAAACTGCCTCACAGTCGGCGATCTGTTTACACACTCAAGAAAAGCTGCTCTGATACCACTTGATGAAGGGTGCTCCCCTTAATACCACAAACACATAACAGAAAGAGAGAAACAACAACAATAATATGCAAGAATAGAAAATTTGGCTTCTTATTATCTCCACAAATGTGGAATTACAAACTTTCAGAATTATAATATGCAAAGCCACATGGGCACTCCCTTACAATATTCTGTAGGACAAAGCCTCGAACTATTACCCAGAACTATTCTGAACTGCCTAAGACAATAATACAGCCTTCCTTATATAGGCAATTTCCACCGCCCGAGAAGGTTCCAGAAATTTAGCCCTAAGGGCCGACCAAACTTAGAATTATTTTATTTTTCAATTTATTACATCAAAGTCGGCTCAAAATAAATTTTGAAACCCGAACAGAAATTTTGAAAGAAAATTATTTTCCGCCATTTCAGGTGACCCGACTTCCGAAGATCATAAGTCATCACCAGTTGACCTGATTGACTATTATAACCCCATTTCGAAAATGCCACGAAGCGCTCTACAGGCTTGACCCACGCAAGTGCCCATCACCCAAATTTTTGACCTCATCCGGGGCCTCTAAATCCTTCAAAACTGAGTTTGAAGTTTCTGTACCCTGCTGCCAATATCGATAATCTTTAATATCTTCAAAACTACACCTGATCTAGCCAGGAAACTTTGCTGGCAGACTTATATGACCAAAATGAACCTCCAAGAAAGAAATCAGATCATTCTGAGCACATACAAAAATTACCAAAAATAGTAACTTTCCATAAATAGCAGCTCTGCACAAAATAGCTCTTATTGAATATAAAAATAGAAATATTTTTGGGTGATGCAAGATTGCTCTTACACCCAGGATGCTCCTGCATCAGAATGACATACAATCGAGAGGTATATTTGATTTGAGAGACATTGTCAATGAAAGTAAGAGAAGAGTTGAAGGAGTGAAATTTGCTAAGTACATGAAGACATTGCATGAAGATGTGAAAATCAAGCTAGAAGAGAGTAATCGGAAATACAAAGACAAAGCTGATAGATCAAGGAGACATAAAAATTTTGATGTTGGTGATGAAGTGATGGTTCATTTGAAGAAAGGGCAATTTCTTGTTGGAACATATGGGAAGCTGAAGATGAAGAAGTTTAGACCTTGCAAGATTTTGAAGAAATTTGACAGTGGAAATGCATATGAGATTGAGTTACTTGATGACATGGACATATCACTGATTTTTAACATTACTAATTTTTATGAGTATCATGAACTTGATGAAGACATGATAGCACCGAGGGAATATTCTAAGAAGTAGAATGAAGAAGTTGAGCAGATTTTGGAACAAAGAATTGGCAAGAGTACAAGAGGTAAACAATATATGGAATATCTGGTGAAGTGAAAGAATATACCTATTGAAGATAGTTCATGGATTTCATAGTCTGAGTTGGATGTAGCTTGGAACATACCTGCTGAATGATTCAGAGAATCATTTCTAAATAACCCAAGGTGTCTGATGCAGGAGCATCTCAGGTCCTTGGCAATCCTATGTCACCAAAAAGATTTTGAAGTTTGTCTGTGTTGCTCAGTTCCTGCTTTGACTGAGTTGGTCAGTTTCCTTTGGTTACCAAGTATGGTCAGTTATATCCTAGGCAGTCGGTTGTTTCACTAGCGCTCGATGATGCTTGTCTATTGCTCAGTCATCCTTGCTTACCGAGTAGTTTATTTTGAGTTTCTGTTGAGGCCAACTTGTGCATTGATTATGGGTCATGGATTTAATGTTGGTATCCATCATTGGGAAGCATGTGGTCCTAGATCTGACCGTTCCTTCTGTTGATTTCAGATCTGAAGGCTGACTCAGTTTGGTAGCCTCTTGTATAAGTATAGTTGTTTGGTTAGAGTTTAGGGAGTCAGTTTTGGATAGAAGACAAAAGATAGTAGAATAAGGATTGTTGGTAGATCCTTGCATGTTTGAGGACTTCTGTAATTTATTGTAATATCTGGCCCTAATTGGGAAGGCCTTATAGCTCAGCATGTATGAATCAATTTGAATGAAGTTAATATATGAATGATCCTACTTTCTCTCTCTCACTGTGTTGTTGTTGCTTCTGTGAGTTGTTGAGCAGGGTTGGATCTATAGGGTGCGCCATCATTTGGCCCCTCTAGTCTTTGACCCTTGCATCATTTATGGTTTTAGGTGCCATAATATTTAGCCATGAACCACATGCATTTAATTTGATTCATAAGCCTATTATACTAGGACCAGAGTTTATGTATTACATCTGACTATTCTAATGTACTACATATGTTTAAGTTGGAAAATTTTGCATGTTGTTACTTGCAAATTGTCACATGTTTGGTCAAATCAAATAGTGTGATTATCTAAGTTGATTTATGGCATGTTTTGGACCCTTATTCTATGCTTCATATCCTAATCACTCTAGAGAGAAAGCCTAAGTGATTGAATCTATGTTATCAACTACATGATGATGATCACAAAAATCTTGGTGTTGTGGGTTTGTACTATGTCTTCTATGTGTTCAAGATTAGGTCAAACAAGGGTCCTATCGCTACACTTACAAAGAGATGGCACTCAAAGTTGAGTTCATTTAATTTCCTTGTAGGAGAGCCTTTTTTTAGTCTAGAGGATGTGTAACAGACCCTACACATCAATGTTCATAGTGATAAAGTTCTCTACGATCATAGAGAAGGGATAGGTGCACATTGTAGCCTGTTTAGCTATCAACAAGTAGACTTGGGCATTGATGATTATTTATATATGATATTCTCTACTACAATATTATTGTATGATCATTTATTTTTAGTATTATGCATAGTGGTAGAGGGTATTTTGGCTCTAGATGGGTGAAAACATGGGTGACCTTAAGTATTAGGTATGTTGTATTAGTAGTTTCATTCCATTGCATGCCTAGGTGCTTATTAATTAGGATGTGAAGTTACCCTTCTATACATATGGGCGTGGGATAATATAATGAGTTTCATTCCATTGCATACCTAAGTGCTCAATCATTAGGATACAAAGTTACCCTTTTGTAGATCATTTTTTGTCAAATAGTTAGATGTAGGATATCCATATGTATATAGTTATTTAGGTATTGTGACACATAAAAATATTGGGCACACATTATATTAACATCATTAGCTAGATACTATGAGAGATTTTACTTAGAATCATTATAGAAACTACATAGATTGGGATGATAATGATGACCATTTACCTTATTGTTGGAAGGAGAGGTATCTAAATGGGAAGATGGTGTAGTTGTAGAGAATTATAGACGTTCAGTTTCTAGACCACATCCTTTGAAAGTCTGGAGAGAGACACAATATAATTGTAGGGTCTAGTATGTTGCAAGGTGTAGCAGGGAGGTGGGAGAGTAGGAACCCATGATTAGCCCATAGGTAGCATATACTTAGTTTGATAACTTAGTTCCTATGTAGTTCTATTAGAGGTCAATAATTATGGATGCGGGAGCACCTCCCAAGTATGATGCTTGGTGGGATACTCATAGGCCTACTCTTATGAAAAATCTAGTTATTTTGATTCCTATTGAGATAAGTTGGAAAATGAGAGGTGAGGGAGTAGTGAGGGAGAGGCATGTAGGTGGTGGTAGATGTGGATGCAAAGGTCATGGTAGAGATAGAGATGGTGGAGGGAGATGACACAAAGATGATGGAGGAGATGAGGGAGATAGAGGAGGAAGAGGAGTGAGAGTTTTCTCTATTGCTATTGTTTGGGCACCCAATAGGAGAATGTGGATGTAGATGTAGAAGGAGAAATATTTGAAGAAACTTTAAGGAGTCTAGTTCATACTAATCCACTTTATATTATTTAAGCTTGGAGGATGGGGATGATGATGGAATGGATGATGTGGTAGTTAGAGAGGATGTGGAGGAGATGCCTAACCTAGAATACTTGAGATAAAAGGTACAAATTTAGAGGGACCAAATATGAGATCTCTAGGGTAGACTATATATTGGATAGGTAGAGAGAGAGACTGTAGATGCTAAAAATGGCTCAAGCCTCTGATGCTATGTGTTAACATTTTTTCATTGTGATTAAAATGTTATTCTGCACATTCTAATTATTTTTATATATTATTGTAAATAAAAAATCCATACTGTCACATGTTAGAACTTCATGCTAGTGCTCCAATTTTCCTTTTCATGGTGGCTAGTTTTGTAATAGTGCGCTTTACCATCTGTCAACATGACATGCATCTTGGATGTGATTTTAAAATTTTTTCAATAGAGTTCCCATTGAGGTCCCACGTGTCCCTCAGGCGCTAAGTGATTTTGTCTTCTACTAGTGGGTCTGGGTTTTTTTTCAAACATGACATGTAATCATCTTGCGTGCACTCAGAGAAGGCATGCTTTATTTTTGAGGTGATTTCCATGCTTGAGTGTTGTGTGTCCTCCCTTTGCCAGACAATCTCTTTTGATTATGGGTCTTGATACCTTTTGGGCATGACATGTGGATGTTTCATGGATTTTTCACGGGCTTCAAATTTGTTTTTAAGGGAGCCTCAAGGCTTGTGCACCATGTGTCCCTTTTGTTGTATCTATACTTTTTCATGCATCCAACTTTTCATACTCATCATTCTTTCAATTTTGGGTGTAGTGTTCAATGAAACCAATATCATAATTATTAAGGAATGGCAATTAAGTGTAATAGTGAAGAAGCTATTTCTATATGCACAAAACATAGGCTAGATGTTAGTTTTTAGGGTCAATGCTGTGACCTAACATAAAAAGTTTGGTGGAATGGAACATGTAGCATTCTATCTGATCTTCTTTATATTAGGGTTTTTGGGCAAATCCTTTGCTATATATATACAATGCATTATGTAAAAAAAGAGAATTTAGAATTAAATTTGGTAGAAATAGAGTAATATATTGTAGAAATATTTTTAGCGAGCTTTGTCTTATTTTGTAAGCCTTAAACTATAATGGGTAGCTTGAAATCTTAAAACAAATTGATCATTCTTTCAACCCTTTGATTTTAGAGTTTTCATTGCTCATGAATGTTTCTGTGCTATTTAAATACAATCTCTAACTTTAACACATTTGTGTTTAAGATTTTCTAAATAGATTATGCATTTAGGCTTCTCTATTTTGTGAGTGTATTGCATGGTTCACTCTATTTCTCTTATTTATTGTGATGATGTATTTCTACAACTGTTCTTAGGCCTAATATTGTAAAGTTGCCTTGATATTTCATTTCTTGAAATAGACTATGCATCTTGAGTTTTAAAGTGTTCCAAAATATTGGCAATTTGCCTTAGTAGCATTATCTTTCTTTCCCTTTCCCCCCAAGGATGAAGAGCCAACTTCTAAAATCCTGGAGGTTTCTCAGTGAAAGTGCATAAAGTCCCCAATTTCACTGAGCTTCCCATTCACCTAGAAGAATTCTAGGCTTCAACAATTTTTTTTGGAACATTTGATGGGACAAAGCTTTCAAAGTTGGAGATTTTGTGTATTCTTTAGTATTTTAAGCCTTCAAGAGGAAGATCCTAAGTACCTAATGACTCTGTAACCTAGAATGTGGCTGTTTTTTATGATTGATACTCTATTCTCTATTTTGAGAATGCCTTCTCTTGGTTGAAATACCACTTGCAGACCTTTTTCTAACCTATGTTTCAGTATGGAGGGACACTATGGACAAAATATTTTCCCTAATACTTTTCATAAAAGTACAAGCATTTCCTCTCCCTATTGGCAACACTAAGCTAGAAATGCTTATAATTTTGGTTCATATTCCCTTGCTACAACTAGTTATGAGCAATCTTCTAGTGCTTTTCTCCCACACACCCATGTGTAACCTTATTTGAAACCTTATTATGATTACCAATAGCCATAAGAGGCCTATTTTATCTCCCATAAACATGCTTACCCTCCTGCCCAACACCAAAACACAAGAAATTTGGAAAATCTCAGTTGTAGGGAGTTATTTTTAAATTTTCAGGAAGAGTTGAAGGACATTGAGAAAGAAAAAGAATATCATCAGTAGAAAGAGGTGCTTGATTATCATACTCAAATGATGTAATATTAAGATGAGGTCCTCATGAAGTAGCAAGAGAATTTTTCTATAATGCAAATTGTTGCTAGAGAAGAAGAAGAAGAAGAAGAATAAGAGGAAGAGTTAGAGCTTGAGCATAAAAATGATCTACAAGATGATATTGAGAAGGTTGTATTCCAAAAAAAATCTCTACAAAAAAAGGATAAAAAAGAGGAGGAAGATCCATTCCTCTTATTGTTGGAAAAATGATGAGTGCTCCCCTTGGGATTTGTGACATGGCTTAACCACCTCATATGTCTTCTATGAGTCTAGTGGTTGTATCAAGCATTAACAGGTCGATCTTTTGGTGCAACAACAACCACTACTTGTAACAAGTGGTATCAGAGCTTGGTCACAAGTTAGAATCTCCTTAGGTAACGCTGAGGGGGAGATTTTTGGAAAAATGGTAAGAGCTCCCCTCAGGATTTGTAATATGGATTAACCACCTCCTATGTCTTTTATAAGTCTAGTGGTTGTATCGAGCATTAATAGGTCAATATTTTGGTGCAAAGACAACCACTACTTGTAACAATTATTTGAGGATCTCCATTTCTTTGTTGATATGGAGGATGAAGAGAAATACCCCAAGGACACCCTTTTCCTTGAAGGAACACATCAGGTTGTTCCTCAATCTACACTTCTTTATGGAAAGGAGGGAATCATAGAGGACATTGATGATGATGATAACTTTCTAAATAATTTTATTTTCATCTACTCATTCATTGATTCTGAGTCAGAAACTCCCAAATCAAAAAGACATGAGTTGCATCAAAAGAAAGAGGCCTCCATATCATTAGAGAAGCCATAAGTGCTAGCCAACTAGAGATCCAAGTAGAAAAGCTTTGAAGAGGATGCCCCATCAAGAATCTAACTCAAGCCTGCACGTCTCCCTTGGTGATGCTCACCTTTGAGCATGAAGATGAGAATCAAGGAGAGTAGGAACAACTTTCCCATTCATTTCAAGAAGACAACTGTAAAAAATGGGTGAGCTTTTTTGTTCTTAATCTTCACAATGCATTTCAGCATGTTGGGTGCCTTTCAAGTTTCCTTTTCTGGCTTGTTGTCTAGAAGCATAGGCAATATCATAAGCTACTTAGAAAGGGAAGCTACTTCAACAAGCCATTTAATGGATTTTTTTAACATCATTCCAATGTAAATCTCTACACATAGTAGATTAGGAGTTTTCTTTCTTTCCAAGAAGTGTTATTGTACATAATACATTCTCCTTAAGGGAATACATGTAGTTTATTATTTTCCTCCTAGTGCATACTTGTTGAGGATTTTATGTCCTATCTTGTTGATCTAAACCTAATAGATAAGGCCCTAAAATTTTTTTGAAAGAATTCACATCTAGTAGGAAGGATTCCCTTGAGAGTCACTAGAATTGTGAATATAAAATTTACAATGCCACAAGTTAGAACTTCATCTAGTGCTCCCATTTTCCTTTCTATGATGGCTTGTTTTGTAGCAACACACTTTTCCATCTGTTGGAAAAATGTGCATCTTGGCCATGAATTTTAACATTGTTCACCAGAGTTCCTGCTAAGGTTCCATGTGTCCCTCAAGAACTAAGAAATTTTATCTTCCGCTAGTGGGCATAGGTTTTCTTTCGAACATGACATGCGGTCATCTTGTGGGTGATTGGAGAAGGTGAATTTTCTTTTGCATATAGTTTTCCTGCTTGAGTACCGCATGTCCTTCCTTTTCCAGTTGATTTATTTTTTTGATGGGCCTTGATACCTTCTAGGCCTGACATGTGGGTGTTTCACAAATTTTTCATAGGCTTTAGCTTTTTTTTTAAGGAAACCTCAAGGCTCATGCACCATGTGTCCCTTTTGTTGTAGTCGTATATTTCCATGCATCTAGCTTCACATACTCATCATTCTTTTAGTTTTGGGCATGGATTTTGATGAAACTACTATCATGATTACTAAGGAGTGGAAATTGAGTGTAATAATGAATAAGCCATTTTTGTAGGCATGAAACAAAGGTTGACTATCAATTTTTAGGGTCAATGATGTGACCTAACATAAAAAGCCTTGAGGACTTGAACACGTAGCACTGTATCTGATCCACTTTATGCTAGGGTTTTCAGGTAGCACCTTTTCTATATATATAGGGCATTGTACTGTAAAAAAGGATATTTTAGAATTAACTTTGGTAGAAATAGAGTAGGACTCTTGTAGAAGTATTTTCAACAGGCTTCATCTTATTTTGCAAGCCTTAAATTATAATGGGTAGCTTGAAATCTTAATACAAATTGATCGTGCTTTCATCCCTTTGACTTTAGAGTTTTTAGTGCTCATGAATGTTTTTGTTCTATTTAAATACAATTAGTGACTTTAGTGCATTTGTGTTTAAGATTTTCTACATAGATTTTCCTTAAAGTCTTCTCTATTATGTGAGTGTATTTCATGGTTTACTCTATATCTCTTATTTATTGTGCTAATATATTTCTATAATTGTTCCTAGGCCTATATGCTGTAAATTTGCCTTGATATTTCATTAATTGAAATAGCCAATGCATTTTGAGTTTTAAAGAATTCCAAAAACTTGACATTTCACCTTAGTAGGGTTTTCTTTCTTTCCCTTTTCTCTCCAAGCATGAAGAGCCAACTTCTAAAATCTCAGAGGTTTCTCAATGAAAGAACATAAGGTCCCCCATTTCATTGAGCTTCCCATAGACTACTCTCCTGGAAGAAATTCTAGGCGTCAATAGTTGTGTATATGGTCTTTATCATATGTCTACATTATGTCATTATTAATTAATTTAATTAAGATTTGTTTAATTAATTACTAATACTTCTCGGTGATTTGACCTAATCAGTTGCTTTCAAAACCATTTCAAAATCATCAAAATCATTTCAAATCTATTTCAATTGCATCAAAATAATTTATAATCATTATCAATCTCTTCAAATCAATTCAAAACATTTTGAAATCAATTCAAATTTTGTCAATCACTTTCAAAGTTGGTTCAAGTCATTATCAAAGTCATCAAATCAATTCAAAACCTTGTCAAACCTTTCGAAATTGATTCAAAACCATCAATTTGATCAAAATTGGCTATTTCATCCTTCTAGGGGTAAATTACCCTTAACTTATCTCTAAGTATTAGCCTTGATAAATAAATATGGTTTATTTATAGTATTTCCTATGTCTTCACAATTAATTAATTTTTATTAATTAATTGACTAATTCTTGATTTTTTATTTTTATAATTCCTAATTCCTAATTCCTAATTTTCTAATTTAGTGGGAATAAATGAAATTTTAAATTCAAAATTCCCTCTACTTTCCTCAGGGGATTCAATCTCTACTTATTAGCTTTCACCTCCTACCAATTTTCCACTACCTTCTCTTGTCATTTTTCCCACTAATTTGGCTTCACCTTCACCTTTCCCTTTCTCAATTCCCTTAATTTATGCATGCAAAATTTTACAACCAATTTGTCACAATTCATCATAATTATGGCATTCTTCCATTTGTACATATTATTGCCAATATGGTAATTTTCCCTTCAATCTCTATAAATTGAGATCAATTTCTCATTCAATGCTAACTATCATCTTTCAAATATTTTCTTAACTCTTGTCATTTTATTTCATGTTTAAGTGTGTTTTTCATGGGAGCTACATGCCAACCTTTTGAGTAGAAAGAAAGGACATTGAAGTACAATTGAGGGAGAGAGGGGGTATTTTGAGTTTATTTGCTTTCATTTTATGCACTTTTTCTCAATTTATGTAATGGTTAAGATGGATGATATTTATCTATGCTTTTAGGTTTGGTGGTTTCATTAGCATGAATTATTACCCATTTTCATGTCTTACATTTGGTGAAGCTGATGTGAAACATGTTTAACTAACTGATTTTGGTGTTTTTGTGGTGTTTACAGGTCCTGGTGAAGATATGCATTGTTGCACACACATCCTACAAACTTGGACCTACTTTCTAAGCACTTGGACCTAAGTGTTACACAATTGGGGCCTCGTGTTGCACACTTGGTTATTAGTATTTCATAGTTGGTCATGGGAACTACACAGTTGGGGTGTTGATTGTGGTATTAGGGTTTAGGGCCTAGTTTTCTATTTGCATGATGCTTTCTGATTTCATTGTAATTATTCTAAATGGTTAAAATAAACTTTAATCTGGAAAATTGACCTAAAATGAAGATCACATTTTGATTTTGGCACTTAAAAATAACCTCCATATCTAATTTGGGCTCTTAAAATGAACATTCACATAATTGTGGTATTAGGGTTTAGGGCCTAGTTTTCTATTTGCATGCTTTCTGATTTCATTGTAATTATTATAAATGGTTAAAATAAACTTTAATCTAGAAAATTGACCTAAAATGAAGATCACATTTTGATTTTGGCACTTAAAAATAACCTCCATATCTAATTTGGGCTCTTAAAATGAACATTCACATAATTTAGGGTTCAACTCAAATATGCGTAGTTAAGGTGTTTTCAATCCAACTCAAATTCACACCTAGCCTAATTAGGAGTTCAAATTGATCAAAATATTTAGAAAGGATTTTAAATAAGGCCTTGGAATATGGTGTTTCCCTGAATTCTAAGAAGTGTCAATTTGCAGTAATAGAGGGAAAGTTACTGGGGCACATTGTATCAAAGGAGGGAGTCAGAATTGATCCAGAAAAAGTAGAAGCTATCCAAATGGTCATTGCTCCAAAGAATGTTAAAGGAGTACAATATTTATTAGGAGAGATCAATTTTGTGAGAAGATTTATTTCAAACTTTGCAAAAGTTGTCAAGCCAATAGTGAAGCTATTGAAGAAAAGTGCAATGTTTGAATAGGATGGAGAGGCCCAAGAAGCATTTGAAAGGATAAAAATGGCAATTCAGGAAGCCCCTGTCCCGAGGTCTCCAAATTATGATAGGCCTTTCTCATTGTTTTCTTTTTCATCATTCCATACAATTGTAGTTGTCCTATTGCGAAAGGATGAAGAGGGATATGAACACCCTATTGCATTTTTTAGTAAATCCCTACAAGCATCAGAGCCAAATTACGAAATGATGGAAAAATAGGTATATATATTGGTTAAAGTAGCCAAGGAATTCAAACCTTATCTAGTATGTGCTAAGGTGATTACATATGGGCCTTATGTAGTGGTCAATGACATTCTAACCAAGTTAGAGGTTACTGGTAAAATATGTAAATGGATCAATAGGGTTTAGGAATTCAATTTAGAGATCCATATTACAAAATTGGTAAGAGGATTAGGCTTAGCTAAGCTTATGACAAAGGAAAATATGGATGTTGTCCAAGTAAATAATGTTGGAATATAGAATAAGTTAGTTACTAGCATTGAGATGTAGCCTTGGTACTCTGATATTGCCTATTTCATTAGAAATGCCAAATGCCCTGAGAGCATAAATGATAATCAAAAGAGTACTCTTAGGCTACAAGCTCAAAGATACACACTAATTGTTGAGAAAATGGTGTTGTACACCTTTCATAATAATGTTGATTATTGTATTATTTCATTTTATTATGTAAATGTTGTATCTAGATGGATGTGTAACATGTAGGGATTCACATGGAATATTCTTTGTGAGCTGGATTGTAACATTGTGATATTATTGGATGTAATTATTTAATATTGGGGAAATAAATTAAATAAAGTACCCAATATTAAATGTGGATCAATAGGATTTGGTAGCACATGGTTAATGTAATACCACTTGGTGGTTTTATGGGAGCTTGTTTCTATAAAAGCAACAACAAGGGTATTTGTTGAGGTAAGACAAGTGGAAACAGGTTAGCCAAAGGTAGCATTTGTGAAGGTTAGAAGCATGGCATGGGATGTGTGTATTCATGCTTGTTCACATGGATTTCTTGGTTGTGGCTAGGGATTTTAAGGCTTCCATGGTTGTATTGCAATGGTGTTTTTCTGAATAATACATGGTGATGGATGCTTTTGGAGGTTGGGTTTTTCCCTTATGAGGGTTTTCTAGGATATATCTTGTGTCACATTTTTTGTGGATATGTTATCTATTCTTTTGTATGTGGATTTTAAATGTTTATTTGCATCAGATCTATAATGGGTTATGTGAAAATGTCACATTGTTGTATGCAAGTTTTCTATCAAGTGGTATTAGAGGTATGGTTTTTTGTTGTTGTTGTTGTAACCCTAGATTTAATCCATGGGAATGCATGAAAGAATAAAAGAAAAGGGAAAGATATATGAGTGTTGTAGGTTATTTATTGCAAATCTAAGAGTTTTGAGTTTGCTATTATGATGGGTTGTTGGAAGTTTTTTGGGCATGAAAAATTGGTGGCCAAAAGGTTTTTTGGATGTTTTCATTTAAATGAGGGTTTTTGGAGGAGAGTTTGCAAAGATGACCTCCTAGGTAGAAATGGACCTCACCATTGGATTTGGGTTGGCCTTTCCATGAATTTTGATATAAAAAATGCCATAGTTTGGCCATGTTGATAGAAAATGCAAAAGGTTTTTTTTATTTCATCTCGTGACGATTGTCAAATTTAATCCCATCACAATTTTAATCACAAAAAAAAATATCACAGCGAAAATGGTAAAAAGACTGTCTTGGTAAAATGACCATAAATTTCTCTCAAGACATTGGAGTTTGTACTTCTTATAGTCGTTGGAAAGCTAATTTAGAGCACTACAACTTGGTGTAGGTTTGACTATGTGATTTTAACATTTTGTTAGGTTTCAAGAGCCCAAAAGTTAGATGTTATTTATTTTGAGCACAAATTTGGGCATAACTTGGGCATACAGAGTTGGATTTTGGACTTTGAATAGTCAACAGAAAGCTCTTGGAGAGCTCTATGTATTTTTTCAAATTTGGTGTAGGTTTGACATGGTTTTTTTATTGATATATTGATCTGAACAAGTTTATGGGTTATTTTGACTATGGTGACATTGTGAGTTTATGACATGGTTTATTTTGGAGATTTGGATTTGATGTCATTGTATACTTAGCTTATATTTCAGATTGGTCTCATGATGATATGGTTATCAGTGTTTATTTTGGATATGTATGATGACTTGTTGGTTATACAATTTGTGCAATGTTGTAAGAGGTTTATACTTACAAGTTGCATTTATGGCTTGGATATGGGTTGTCTTTTCTCATTAATCTTTCATTATTGATACATATTCATATTTGTGGCTTGGATTTGGGTTGTATATGCCTTTAGTCACATGATTTTCTAATTTTCCTTCATGTAGAAGGGATGAGATGTTGTTACTAGGTACAATCATGGTGGAGGATTGTGGTTGACTATTTTATGTTGACAGGTTGGACATTTTGAGAGTTAGATGCTTGGTTCATGGATGTGATCATGGTGCCATGGAATTTGGCATGAAATGATTGGATATACAGGAAATTAATTGGTACTCATTGGTTTGGATTCTTCATTTAGTTATGGTGGTATATCTTCTTTGTTGAGGATCATGGTTATTTGGTTTCTTTGAGGAGCTCATGAGGTGCACTTTGAGTTCTTTGATGGTATGATATCTTAGTTGGTTCTCATGGTTAGAGGATGGTTTTTTTTTTCATCATGATGTCATGGATAGTTTGGATACACAATTTAGTGGGAGCTTGTGACAGTGATGAGGTGGCAGTATAGGATTGGTTCTTGGTTTGGAGATCTGAGTTTTATTTGGTACTAACAATTTGGTTGTGTGTGGTAGACCTAGAGGATCTCATGTAGGAGATGGATGTAATGATGCCATGGGTGACTTGGTACTACAGTTGAGTTGGAGTTGTTGGCATTGATATATTTATTGAGTGTTTCCAGATGTTGGAGGATGTCTTAGATCCTATTGCTGTAGAAGCTTCTTTGATATTTGCATGGTGCACTTGTTATCTTCATGGTGCATGGAGATGGCTCTTCATGGTGTGTGGAGATTGTGAAATCTTGAGGACTCATGGGGTCCTTGGTAGAGGTGTGGTTTTATGCTTTCATTTGACATGTTATCCTTGGTTTTAGGATGGTTTCATTATTATGTCATGGTATACTCTTGATACACATTTAAATTTTTGGCATGTTATAGTATGTTCATATGGAGCATGGTATCTCTTTGGTTGAGATGGTTTAGATCATGGTTGTCATGTTTATGATCCTCATTCCTAGGTTAGATTTGTGACATTGATTTTGGTGTAGTTTCTTGGTGTTGAGTACATTGATCATTTGCTAGATACTTCATGATATTTGTATGTTGCATTCAGAGTTGGCATAGCTTGATTTTTTATAGGTTCTCATGGATACTTAGTGACAAAGGTGATGCTGATTTACTCTTGGGATTAGAGATGTATGTATTGAGATGGTTGATGGTTTCTACAAGAAGACCGAGGAGCCTTCACTTGATATGGACTTGGGAGGATTATTTTCTTAGATTAGTCTTGGTTGGAGAATTGGATATCTTGATGAGAATTCTCATTCCCCACTCTTGGTCTACTCGACAGTTTACTACTTGAGAGGTATAGACCTTTGTTTTCTTCTCAGGAGCATTATGTTTATGCTTATCTTCCATGGATATGGATCTTGAGCTATGGTGTGAGTTAGTTTTGGAGGGTTCATTTGAGAGATATTTTTTGGCATTGGTTATCTCCTTGTACATATGTTTTTATTATGATATCATCATGGTTGAGATTAGGAGATGGTTTTATTGGGCATGTTCCTTGGGTTAGGAATGGTTATGAGTTTGATATTCTTGTGAGAGGTTTACATCCAAGAATGGTTATATGGTATGGTTTGGGTGTTTTTGTGGCTTCTTGTTTGGGGTTTTATGGAGGAGATCATACTTGGCACAATTAGCATCTAGAGGTCTATGTAGAAGGAAATGATATAGGCTATGATTTGCATGGTCTCTTGGGTATTGATTATCTTCTAGGATGTTTTGTTTCACTTAAATTGGTTTGATATTAGCTCAAGTTTGTAATCATTGGTTTGTGTTCATGTGTGTCATGTGAGAGATGTCATGGTTATTCCTTTATGTCTTTTCTTTGTTGGTTGTGGAGAACTCGAGAGAGTGTTGGAGACTTGTTGTGAGAGTTGTTCTTACAAGATATTGGTTTATATGTTGTAAATTTTTGTGGATGTCCTCGATAATATATGGATTCACTTCTATGGGATGTTGTGAGTGGATTGATTTTAGATTTGACAATACCTTTGTAGTGGGTGCTTCTTGGTTTGTATGTGGCAAGTACTTCTTTTGAGGCTTGTGATTGCAGGTTACAAGTTGGATTCACTTGGTATACCTTAGAGGTATGGATAGTTGGATTGGTTAGCACTTGTTGTGGGTGCTATTTTAGCTATGTATTTGAAAGCTACATATACAAGTTATTATCTTTGGACTGAGTTTTTGTGCTTGGAATATTAGTTTGTACAAGATTTATGTTTCTTATGTGACAGGTTGGGCAGTTTTCTCTTTGGATGGATTCTATGTATGTCATGTGAATTTGGCATAATAGGAGGTGGGATCATTCATGTATGAGATGGTGGCTACTTTGATTTTATTGTGGGTACCTGGATAGATCACATGGTGTACTTTGTTCATGATGGTGTATGTGCTAGGAAGGATTGTTTCCTTGTTCATTTATGTGGCTACGTATTGACCCTTATTCAATGTATACAACAAGTGGGAGATTGTTGAGAAAATGGTGTTGTACACCTTGCATAATAATGTTTATTATTGTATTATTTAATTTTATTATGCAAATGTTGTATCTAGATGGACGCACAACATGTAGGGATTCCCATGGAATATTCTTTGTGAGTTGTATTGTAACATTGTGATATTATTGGATATAATTATTTAATATTAGGGAAATAAAGTACCCAATATTAAATGTGGATCAATAGGGTTTGGTAGCACATGGTTTATGTAATACCACTTGGTGGTTTTGTGGGAGCTTGTTTCTATAAAAGCAACCACAAGGGTAGTTGTTGAGGTAAGAAAAGTAGAAACATGCTAGCCAAAGGTAGCATTTGTGAAGGTTGGAAGCATGGCATCAGATGTGTGGATTCATGCTTGTTCACATGGATTGCTTGGTTGTGGCTAGGGCTTTGAAGGGGTCCATGGTTGTATTGCAATGGTGTTTTTCTAAATAATACATGGTGATGGATGCTTTTGGAGGCTATGTTTTCCCCTCAGGAGGGTTTCCCATGATATATCTTGTGTCACATTTTTTGTGGGTATGTTGTTTATTCTCTTGCATGTGGATTTTAAGTGTTTATTTGCATCAGATCTATAATGGGTTATGTGGAAATGTCATATTGTTGTATGCAAGTTTCCTATCACTAATATAGGGTGATTTGTATTGGAAGGATAGAAGTGGTGTTTTATTGCTATGTTTAGATGAATGGAAAGATGCTAAATTCTTGAAGGAAATTCATGTTGGTGTTTGTGGAGGGCACTATTCTACTAGGACAACTTCTCATAAGATCCTAAGGGCTGGTTATTATTGACCCTTGTTTTTTCAAAGACACTTTTAGTTTTGTACAAAGGTGCGAGTCTTGTCAGAGGTTCTCTTCCAAGTTAAAATATTTAGTTTCTTTATTACTAAATCTAGTAATAGCTCAATCACCTTTTTCTATGTGGGGAATGGACTTAATTGGTGAGGTCATAGACAAATCTAGAGGTGGCCATAGTTAGATTTTGGTGGCTATAGATTACTTTACAAAGTGGATTGAGGCAATTCCTACCAAAAAGGTAACCAAAAAGGTTGTAATTGATTTCCTGATGGATAATATACTCACCAGGTTTGGTGTACCTATCAAATTGATAATGGATAATGCCATGTGTTTTAGGTCTCAGGAATTTAAATAGTTTTGTGATGATAATGGGATTTTGGTTTCTTATTCTTCTCTCTACCATCTATAAAGCAATGGACAAGAAAAATCTAACAACAAGAGTATTTTGAAAATTTTGAAGAAGAATTTAGAGAAAAATAAGAGGGCTTGGCATTCAAAGTTGAAATTAGCTCTATGGAATTATAGAATTTCTAAGAAAAGAGCTACTAACAAGTACCCTTTTGAATTAGTATATGGACTTCAAGAAAGGTTACAAATAAATAATTTTCTCCCTGTATACAAGTTCATAAATGATGAAGATCTAGAAACAACTAATGCTATGTAGGACAAAATGGTACAACTTATTGAGTTGGAGGAGATCAAAATGGATGGAACAAAGAAGAATTTGAAGGCTCAGTAGAAGATGAAATATTTTTTGACAAAGAGTCAGTGATAGAAGGTTCCAAATAGATGATTTAGTTCTTCAATGAAATTCCAGGGATGAAGATAAAGGGAAACATAAGAAATTTAAATCTTTATGGTTAGGACCTTACATTAATCATGAGATACATGGTAAGGATTCATATTTATTAAAAAAATTGGATAATGAGGTACATGAATTGCCAGTGAATGGACAATTCCTAAAGACTGTTTTCAATTAAGTTTCTTTTCCATGCATAGTAGGTTTGGGTGTGTTTGTTTTAGTTGTGTGTTGTAGGTTAGTTTCATTTTTTGTGTGGTTTTCATCTAAGAGTCCTGGTTTCTTGCATTGAACCTATACTAAAGCATCCTCATTCAGAGCCACTATTGGTTAAATCTCCTATCATGCCAAAAATCCAAGGAGAATTACCATTTCCTATTCCATGGTTGAGAAATAGGGTTTAAATATTGTAAGTATTTCAAAACAATTTTTTCTGAGTCCTTAAACCCTCCTATGTTCTATTTATGCATTACCTTTTTGGGTCACTTAACCACTTTTTGGGTACATGTTTTAAGTCATCGTCGGGAGGGGCCAAGTCTTTTAAGTTATTTCACCTAGTGGGCTTGTTTAATTTTTCCTAAGTCCTAAGTCCCAACCGATTTATTTTATCCTATGTCTCTGCCATGCATTAAAACTTTATCAGATTTGTTTCATCTAATGATTATCGTGATCCTACAAAGAAAAGTTATGTGAAGTTTACTCTTTGTGGGATCATGACTAGTTTCCACATAGCAGTTGGTGGGAACTCGACTAGACCTAAGGAAGGAGATGAGTACCGATTAGATCTAAAAGATCTTATGGCTAACACATTACCACAAAGGAAAGATGCACAAAGATTATTCTTCATGGCATCATGACTGTGCAACATGTATCCTACATGACATCATGGTACATAAATAATGCATGATAAAGGGAGATCTAATCTGATTGATCTAACGGTTCACATGTTTTTGTAAATAAAAGATGCTAGAAAGTTACCCATCATGGAAACATGCCTTTGTGACACCTTTTCCTCCTGACATTAGTGTTTGGTTTGTAAAGAAAAATAAAGGACAATTAGATCTAGTTGATATGATGGTAGGCATAATGCCTTGAATAGAAGGTGATCATTGATCAGACTATCGAAGGATCATGCCTATGTGATGCATGTCCTGCCTGATGAAAAAGATAAAAGATGGACCTAGTTGCCAGGTATTGATGAGTCATCTTCTTCTCATTGGTCAGTTTCTCCACACGTTGAAGGATGAGGTGGAAAACAAATTAAGGTTTATTTAGTTGATTCTTTGCTCAATTTTTGTGAACCGCACAATCTGCCAGAAAGGACTTTGCATCGAAGGCCATGTTTTTAAATTCAGTATTAACCATTATATTTTCAATATTTAAATTTGTGAAGGGGTTTTTAGAAGGGTTGGTGAGACCAAAATAGGAAAGATAAGATTCTTTACCTAATCTAATCAGATCATTCAAAGATGAAAGGATAAATTGTAGATAAGAGCTGGTGAATAAATGAAAAGGTAACTGATCAACCAGATGCGATTTTTCTCACCACTAAAGAAGATTTTTAAGTGAAAATCTTCTAGGTGAAGGGGTCCATTCTATGGTGAAGTGGGTAAAATAATGCTGCTATTTATTATGCAGCTAAAGGCACAAAGGGTTTCAATGAAGTATTTCATGTCCTTGTGGCCTACCAATTAGGGTTTTTCTTGAACTGAAGATCAGATTGGATATGATAGCTCTGGGTTTTGTGGCATGTCATTCCTATAGTCATTGCATGTTGTAACTAGTTGTTGAAGTATTTGATGAGTTATATTTCCCTAAATGATAGGAAGCTTGTTGCAATTCTTGTCCTATAAAGGGATTTCCATGATCATTTAGAAAGGGCTCCTAACTAGTTTTGGAGGTCCCTTTTTAGTAGAAATTTGTTCTTTCCTTGTTGAATAAACTAGCTAGATGATGTAGAGTCCTATTCTAAGACCCATTTCTATTGCTTGATGATGCTTTGTTATGCTTGAATATATTGAAGCTTGGTATGTTAATGGAAGTGTTGTTTTGAGTCCCTTATTGGTATTAGATTGTCTTTATGAGTTTCTTTGAATTTATTATGAACTAAGATTTGTAAGACACTTCTTGTTCATCAATTTGTAAGGCAGATTGTGAGATAGTTACAGGCTACTTTCAAGGAAAATGTAAGTCCCAGGGATTATTTCTAAAGGTTTGGGGAGGTTTATGAATTTGATGACCTTGTATTGAATTGTCGGAAGTTCTATGTAAGGCATGGATCATTTTCATGGGTTTTAAATTTATTTCATTGATATGTTTTAGTGGATGTATATTAATCTAGACTTTGTGCCCTGGATAATAGCACTAGTCAAAGACATAAAATCTCTAAAAAATCAAAATCAATCTTTATTTTACATGTTTTATTTAGTAAAAGTTCAAATCAGTATTAGAAGATACCTATCCACTATGGTTTTCTAAGATTTGGTAAACCAAGAAGGTATACTTGTCCAAGTTTGTGGAGCTCAAAGTCAAAGGAGGATTCATAATCCTCAACAATGTTGTTCTTTTCCTGGTAGATTGGGAATTGGGTTACGAAGAGTCAGAAGCATTATTTTCCATAAAGCAGTCTGCAATAAAAAGTGACAATAGGTATCAAAAGTAATATTTCATTTTAACCTACTATAAATGCATTACATCCATCTCAACTCTTGAGATATATGAAAGCCATCTAACTACACTATTAGTAGCCAAAATAAGGTTTAAAGATTGAGGACGGAGAAAAATAGAAACTTTGGAAAATAAATATAGTACTTTGAGCAACATGATGTGATAACCTCCATCAGTATGATTAAATATGATTAAATGATCAAGCATGTGAGGAGGTTTCACTTTATTTATAAGGATCCTCACTATTAGCAGGTGACATGGGATCATAGAGAAAATAAAAATTCATAGGCATAGGATAGATACAAGAATTTGAAACCATAAATACACCTATGAGACTCACCACCCATAGGTCACAAAAATACTTCTTGTGTTGTGTTAGTGACAATAAGTTGGCCAAGTTGAAAATAAATAATGATGATCTAGTCCTCATATTTGTCAAATGGGTCCTAATAAAGGACTTACTAGGGAGTAAAGACCACTACAGGGTGAACACAAACATTTCATCCAGGTTCATGAGATCTCTGCTAGACTTGGGAGAACTAAGGGATGATATCAAGTTCCTTATAGTTGGGTTGCTGGGAAGAACCTATTGTGAAGGAATTAAAAATGTGTTGGCCACATCTTGATATGGACTTGGGTGGCCAATAGTGACCTACTTGAGGAACTATATAAAGAATGGAGGGGTGGTAACATGGGTGCCATTTGTTTCTAAATTTTTATCCTTTTCAATTCACGTGCATCATTTCTATGCACGTCATGGGGCCAATTTTCTAAAGAATTACATGGACCTACAAGAGGAGATAACCAGGGATTACTTGCAAGAGTACTTCATAAGAGCCATCTTTGAGTAGGTGTGGGATACCGACAACACATCAGTTGATGAGGAGTTGTCTAACTCAGAGGATGAATAGGAGGACAACATGGATGAATCAACCTGGGATGACTCTAACTCTAGTAACACATGACCTTTGTTGTAGTGGACAAGAAATATATTCCATTTTGTAAAATTTTATTATAATATGATACGAAATGTAAATGTTGAAAAGAAAAATATAGTTTTTTGTATTTTTCTTTGTAAATAGATGTCAAAAGATAAAGGAAAGTAAACATTTTTTTCTCATTTATTTACTATCTATTTAGTCTCATCATTTGAGTGAATATTACCATGTGTTTCTTTAAAAGATAAATATTCTCTAAAATTGAAATGTAAAGAAAAATCACATCATAACAAATAACCCACTACATCGTATAGATGGTAGTTGGATAGCGAAAACCTAACTTAAAAGAATGTGCATTCGAATAGAAAACACCTAAAGTATTGGAACACTTTCCTTTACCAAAAAAGGGTTAAAAAACATAAAAAAATAATCATTTAAAGTTTTCATTAATATGTGATGGCAATTATTCATGAAAAAATAACAATGGTAATCCTAGGAAATCCCTGAAGATGTGTGAAAGCACTTAGGAAAAATGACTATACATGGGACTGATGTGTAATCTTGTGCAATAGTACTTATTAAAAAAATAGAAAACCTAACTATTTACACTAACTATATATAAACCAAGATAATTATAATAACCTTGTTGCAATATCATGTATATATGTGTTGACATTGATGTTTTTTTATTGATGTCAACATATTCTGACTGTTTGTGATAGTGTTCCTGGTTTGTTCAATGAAAAGATTTTTCTAGTATGTCTACAATGTTGAAGATCAAAAGATATAACTGTACCGATGGTTTTAGGGAGGTTTGTCATTAAGTTATGCCAATTTACGAAGGTTCATATGGTGATTTGAGTTAGTTATGGGTGATTGATTAGAGACTATTATTTTGGCTGACATGATGATGTAGCATGTTGTGATGGATCTAGGCATAATTTATGGAACTGGAGCATGTTCAAAGATAGAGATTTAGATCCTTTCTATGTCTTAGCTGACATGTTTTGGATCTTATTGATGACTATATTATATTTGATTTAATATATGTAATTTAGGTGTTAAGGTTGATGCAACCTTTTTTATTTATTCAAGGTGATGAATTGTATAAATGAAATGATGTAATGTCATTTTGTGGATTGGATCGTGCATGTATATATAAGAGATTGAGTGAAGAAGTATGAGTGGAATCTGTAATTGAGGAAGAATATCTCATGTATTATGTAATTCATTGGAATTGTATTGAAATTTTGAGGATTCTATTAGTAATTGCACGATTTGTGGATTATAGGACCAATAGTGGATTTTTGTCCATCTACTTTCTCTAAGGTAGTGAGCCTTCATTTGGGTTGTATCCCTTGTTGTATTTGAGTAGTGAGATCTAGGAAGTGTATCTGAATATATGTGTATTCCCCTTTTAATACTCCTAACAGGGTATAAGGATTTTAACATAGTACATCATCTTGTGGGTTATATCCCCACCTTTGATTTTTTCACTTAACTAGGCTTCCACATCAAAAATCTCAGTGTTTTATGTTGTGATATTGCTTTAATGTTCATCATTCAGATATGAGGTTTAAGGTTAAGATTTTGTTAAGGTTTTAAGTTTTAGGAAACAATTGATTCACCCCCCTCTCAGTTGTGTGTTCTACTTTATTTCTATCAATTAGTATCAGAGCTAAGTCCTCTTTGAGAAACTTGATCACTTGAGGAGATCCAAGATGGAAGCCTTTAAGAAGGAGAGTATGAGATTTAAAGACACTAACTATTCCATATAGAAGGGTCAAATGATTACACACCTAAGATGCATTGGAGAAGACTGTAGGGATATCACTAAGAAGACTCACAATCCTCTTATGGATATTTCTACAACCACTACTGATGAGAAGAGGAAATTTGAATACAATATTATAGTTGAAGAAGAATTTTTTAGTCCTCTACCATATATAGAATATAAAAAATTTCATGGAATTAGAAACTGTACATGAGGTATGGAAAAAATTGGAGACTTTGCATGAAGGAGATCCATGTGTGAAACAAGCCAAGGTATAGAGTTTGAAAGGGAAATATGAAGCACTTAAGAAGAGTGAGGATGAGAACATTAATTACTACATACAAAAGATGAATGGTCTTGTTTGTTAAATCAGATGTGCATGCAGAACATTGGAAGAAGATGAGATTATTTCTAAGGTTATTAGATCCTTACCTCCCACTTACAATCACAAGGTTTCTGAAATTGAAGAGATTAGAATGTTGGCCATGGTAACAAGAGACACATTTATTGGTAAGTTATCTATGTTTGAGATGAGATAATTCGGTGATATCCTTCCTAAAGTTGAATAAGAATTTAAAGCTACTATTTCAAAGGATAAGAAAAGATACAACCCTAGAGAAAGTTCATTAAAGTTGGATCTACATATGAAAAGGAATTGGAAAAAAATGAGGAAGAAGAGAGAAATATTGAAGAAATTGAAGCCCTAATTGGAAAAATATTGCCTAAAGGAGAGAGTAAGTATGAAGGAAAGCTACCTTTGAAATTATTTTCATGTAACAAGACTAGTCATTTTTCTTCTAGATGTCCTAAGAGAGTTCTTAGGCATAAGCCTAGGAAATTTCATACTAAATATTAGAAGAAGTGTTATTCTTCTACTAATGATGGTGTGAATAATGATGAATTTGAAAAGAGTGAAGATGAGATTGTGTTTATTTATACTAAAGAAGAGAACCCTAAATTCACAAATGAGGAAAAAACCCTAGCTGGACATGTTGAAGAAAATGATGAATGGGTGTTAGACAACAGGTGTTCACATCACATGACTAGAGATAAAAGACAATTTGTGAAGTTGGAAAGGTATGATGATGGTGTTGTTAGGTTTGGTGAAGATACTTCTTGTATGATCAAAGGTAGAGGTTTCATTACACTTGATGGTAAGAATAATATTGATGATGTTTGAGGACTACTAGGAATATCTATTATATTGAAGATAAATGTGAGAATATGTGTTTCGTAAATAAATATAATGAAAATTTGGGAGATGAAGTTGAGATGGAACTCAAACAATACTAAGTGGATTCTACATTATTGAATAAAAACGTAGAAAAAAAGAAGGAATAAAAAAATTTTTTGCAAGAGAAAAAGGATTTGGTAGACCAGAAGCCAATGGAAGACAAAAGGGATTTGGTAGACTAGAAGAAGGTGGATGATAAAAAGGATTTAGTAGACATGAAGAAATTGGAAGACCAAAATGTTATGTTAGATTAGATGCATGCAAAAGACAAAAAGGGGTTGGTGAGTGAGAGACTTCCTCCTATTCATTTGTTAATAGAAATTAATTTTCTTGCAATAAAGTAGAGCATAGAGCTAATGAATGTATAATTTAGAAAGTGAATTATGTTTTTAGTGGAGGATGATATTATTGTAATTATTTTGGACATAACATAGCTAAGTGTAGAAGTAGAATGAATATGATTAGAAATATTAAGAATGTCAATGGATATTGCTATAGTTACAATGGATATGGACATTAAAAGGTTGAATGTAGAATAAACATTAATGTCTAAAATAATGAAACTTGAAAGAATAAAAAAGGATGGCTTGGTTTTCTATAATTGTAACATGACATGATATATTAGAAGGTTTTATAAAATTATGGATCAAAAGGATGATCATCTGATTGTTTTAGGAGATTCAAAAGGAAGGAACGTGACATATTTCATGAAGAAAATAAAAGGGTATTCTGAAGGTGATTTGAAATCCATTCTAGGTGATGTTCCCTCTTCAGCTAAATGAATCAAGGTGAAAGGTTAGAGGGGGAATTTTCATGTGAATTTTCTTTCCCCCTCTAGGTTTAATGATGAGTATCTCCTGAATATGGAAATAAGGATTGAAGCATTTTATGGAGGGAAGATATATGTTTTGTGATTTGGAAAGGTGACTATATGGTCCAATAAACAATGTATTAGTTTTTTTTTGTGGAATGGAGAAATAATGTGTCTGTTGGTTCAAAAATTAAGATTCATTTGGATAGCTTGGACAATAGTATTTTTGAATTGTAGAAGATTCTTTGATAAGTTGAAGGATAGGTTGAGTCTAAGGAATATGTTTCTTCCTAAGGCCATTGAATATAATAAGGATGATGTTGTATTCTATGTTGAAAATAAATTTTTCTACATAGATGTGGTAAAGCATTAAAATATTTGGTAAATTGAGTTTCACTATGGGACTACTAAGGAAGAATGTATGATCATTATTAAAAAAGTGATAAAAAATCCAAGGGATAGTAACGTTGCAAGGATTGAAGCTATAGAAATTTTTTTTTTTCATTATTTCTAGAGAAGGGAAAGAAAAAGATAAGGGAAATAGAATGAGAAAGATGTCTACATAGGCTTTGTCCTTTGGTAAACAAGATAATAAATTCAAAAGAATGAGTTTGGAGAGATGCTCTTCTCTAGTGACTGTTTCAAGTGATAGTGAAGGTGAAGAATAGAAGGGTATTGATGAGAAGAAGGAAACTAGAGGTATTGATGTGTAGGTTGGCAATGGTGAGTAGTATGTTGATTCTCATGTTTCATCAGATGAAGATGATCTATTAATTGAAAAATTCTAACTATGTAGAGTTAGTCCAGAGGATTGAAGACTATTGAACATATTTTCCATGAAGTTTCAACATATGATTAGCGTAATTTTGTGATTCCCAGGGAGAAGCTTGTGGTTGTTGCCCCACATCCTTTTAACTATGTGTATTAGAGTGGCACCTCTATCTATGGGGAGATTTATAGCTTATTTATTTTTTTAAAATGATGCTATGGTTATTCTTAGGGAGAGAAATAGTAAGTATTTTTTAGCCTTTTTCCTTGATGGAAAAGAGGGATAAAGATAAGGAAAATGTTTACTTGACAATGTATTTTTGTACAAAATTTTGAAATGCATTCAATAATATTTTGCATAATTCAGTTATGGGGAGTTAATAGTGATTAAAAACTTTATGAAACACTTTTGGTGGATATTTACCATCAATGATAAAGGGGGAGATTGTTAGAAATATATGTTTGTTTTTTATTGTCTGGTTGTCATTGATATCAAACATTGTGGTCTGGAGGTGTTTTCTCAAATATAGTGGTCTAGAGGCATTTGATGAAGGCATGCTTAGGTATATCTGGTGGTCTGGATAAGTATACAAGAATGATATTGGTATTGAAGGAGTAAGTTTGTTTTTTGAACATGATAGTGTTATATAATAGTGGAAGACATGTATGTATTCTACTGATCATGTGAGAATGATGTTTGACAATACTTTAGTGTTGTATTCTTAGGTTCAGAAGTCAGTGATTTAGGGACAAAGATATATAGTTAAAGATGGCAACTGTTCAATTATATTTTTTTGAAGGTTTTTACCCTTGAAATCAAGGTTAAAGATGCGTATATATGATTTTTATTTCATTCAGGTCTTGGTCTTGGTTGTCACATTTCTTTGTGATTAAAAAAAGTGTTACCAAGTGATGCAATTATGTTTTATTTGTGTTGTAGTCAATAAATGTTTTGTGATGGATTCTAACATGGTCAGATATAAAGTGATATGGAATTTTACATGGAGTTTGGATCTCAACATGGTATGTGGAGGTATAGATACAATAGGAAAGTGATGTGGTTCTTTGGGAAGAGTGATGCTACACAATCAATATAACTATCAAAGTTTTTTTTACTTATTATAGATTTAATATCAAGCTATGCGTAATGTGTTCATGGTCCCATTTCTCTCTTAGAGTAGATCATGCTTCATATTTTTGGTCTGAGTACTACATTTAATGATTATCTCTTTACCAAATGGGTTCATGTTATGTACATGACCTATATTGTATTTAATACTTATCTATTATTTGGATGGGTTCATGTTATGTGTGGCCTATGTTTTGGTCTAGATGCTCTTGGAAAGAACCTTATTTTAAATTTTTTTTGACATGGCCAACTTGTAATTGGTGCTTGTAATTTTATTTTGGTCGAACTTGTTTTAATTATAATGATCTATCTTATATATAAGTACAATTTTTGCTATGGCAAAATGAAAGATAAATTTGTTCAAGCAAGTAAAGATATATAAGAAATATTTTGGAAGAGAAGAGTATAGTTTATGAGGTTTCTATTTTGTGACTATGGTAGTGAAGTAAAAGTAGAGACAATATGTTGCTAAGGTTGAAAAAATTATTTAGGACACTTGCATTATCAAGAGGATTTATCTTTATCTATTGTAGAGAGTTGTATGTACCTTTTCCCTACAACAGTGAGTCTTTGGTGCACAAGATCTTTTCTATATATTACTACTTTGGCAGTGAGCTCTCATCTATATTTAGTGTTCTATGGGAAGAAAGCCTCTTGTTATAAGTCTAGAGTAGCGAAATCTTACTTTATTTTTATTTGGACTATATAAATCAATGATTTATCTTTGAGGGAAACTACTCACCATGATTTTTGTCAGTTTGGGTTTTCCACATATAAAAGGCTTGGTGTTCATGTGTTATTTTGTTAGCTCATTATTTTATTTATGTTTTATGTGATGAACATTCAAGATAGTTGATTACATAAGTGAGATTATTTGAGTTTGATTCACCCCCCTCTTACCATCTGGTGTGTGTTCAACATACACATAAAGGTCAAGCTAAAAGCTTAGGTTAATGAGCCTGGAAAATTGATCAACATCTAAATACAATATTATAGAAACAATGTAGACAAATGATAATAACTCATAAGGACTAAGGTTTTAGCTGAAGGATATAAAGTGTAACACATTTGAACTAGATATTAGAACCCTAAGTTTTTTAGGATAATTATTTGGAAGACTCCAACAAGATCCACCTTTCATATTCCATCTTGAGACAAATATGGCTTTGCAAATAATCCCAATAATATATATACATACAAATAATATGTATATATTATTTTTTCCTACATAAAAATTTAGAAGTAAAAAAATAAATAAAATTGATCTATAAGACTTATTTCATGAAAATAACTACACATCAACATTTTTTCTTTAGTCAATCTAAGTTATCCATATAAGCTCATTCCATGACATCTACCAAATTTCAAAGTACTTATTTCTCACCTCTATATTTCATTCAAGTCCATATATAAAGGAAATTATACAAGAAATATTTTGAGACTCCCTTTTTCTATTAAGTAATATTTGATATCTAAAGAGAAATTGGGCATAGAAAAGTAATTAACATTAGAGATAAGAAACACCGACTATAGGTGAATTTAGATATTATGACCAATAATATAGTGAAAAAAGAATGATCATGACCTTGGCATACTATGAAACTTAGAATAAAAAATTCGTTCCCCTACAACTGTAGTAGAAATTTGTAAAACTAAAGTAGATTTAAATGACATAGGAGGCAAGATCTACATTTGAATAGTTTCCTCAAAGAAGATCATCAATCAAGAGTAAGAAGAATGTGAAGCATCAATGGCCAAGAATTGAAAATCGACATAAAACTGTGAATGAAAGCACTACATCGGGTATATGAATCTCAACGCTCACTTGACCATTCACCTTTTAGACTCTTTACTTAGGGATGAATGCATTTGTATAAATATATGTGTACGTACCATGGAAATATTGATATGTTAAATATTAAAAAGATATTTCCTTGCTTTGAAAGTGGATGTAGGCAAATTTTTTGAACCACTATAAATTTTCTACGTCTGTGTTTGTGCATCTTGTCCTATTTTTCAATTATTGTTTTAGATATTTTATTGGCTATATATGCTCAATTATAACTTACATTGGTATTAGATCTTGGTTAAATCCAAGGAGAAGATATGCAAGACGGTGAGGTTTTTATTTTAACTACAACATAAATTGTAGCAAATGCTTCGGTGCTTGATATAGGGGCAACATTTCACACTACTTCACCTAGGGAATTTTTAAAAACTTTTCAAAGCTTTAATTTTGGTAAGGTATATTTTGGAGATGATAAACCTCTTCAAATTGTTGGAAAAGTAGATGTTTTGTTGAAACTATTAGATGGAAATAGATGGCTGGTACGGGATGTCCAGTATGTTCCTCAACTAAAAAATAATTCAATTTTAGTTGGGCAATTATTCTCTCATGGATGTAATGTCAAGTTGGAATCCAATAAATGGAAGGTCACAAAAGGATCTTTACTAATTGAAAAAGGAACCAAATTGGGTGCTTTATATCTGGAAGAGACTCTCAATGAAGTGGGAGCTATTCACAATAGTAGTGCAAAGTGTTTACACAAGTTTCTCAACCATCCATATCAACAAGACGTTAAAAAGGAGCAAAAGAAATAAAAGGTGAGAAATCGGGAACTAGAAATTAAAAATTATGATTATGGGGATTGCAATTTTTCATATAAGAAATTAAAATCTAGTAAGGAAAGAGTTGTTGATGTTGTTGAATCTAAAATTACACCCATGCAAGTAGATGAAAATCTTGTTGAATATTTTATCACTAAAATAGATGAAAACCTTGATAAGAGTTTCACTACTGAAATGTAAATAGATGAAGTTGATGATATGTATCAAAACAATGATATTGATATTTTTTTTGCATCTAATTATCGAATGCTTGAGATTTTAGATGGGTCTAATTTACATACTAGTTTTATTGAAGGAAATAAAAATTTGAATGGCCTGGATAGAAGTTGGTCTTTAGATCATCATTATTCATGAAAAATAATTGTACAAAGAACATAAGAGTAATAGGAAAGTGGTATGTTAATATAACTATGGGAGGTAGAGTAAGGTAGTCCCACTTGGGCTACTAGAGGCCAACATAGCAGATGTGTGTGTGACACCCACTATGAGGGTGTGCAGGCAAGTGGAGGTACATGAAAAATTCTCCATTTGGTATAGTTTCAATCTCCATAGTGAATTCAACAAAAAATTTGTGGGCCTCTACTCTAATGTCCAAGAAATGTCCACTACTTTGCATTTGCCAATATGTCTCCCTGCATAGATATTTATTGATAGTATTGTTAATTTGAAGCCCATGATAACTTGGATAGCTATTGAGAATGAGAAAATTTTTAATGTTCATGTCTTGGTCTAGGAAATGATCAGTAGCATGGGATGTGTGAGTTCCAAGGTGGTAGTGATGCATGGAGAAGGATATCTATCGAAGTAGACCCAAGGCATTCTTCACAAGATTGGAAGGTGATGTAGGAGATTTTAGTGTTTTTTTAATTTATAGAAAATTTGTTTTTTTAATAAATTTTTAATCTTATTTCCAATTTTGAAGGTTAGTTAGTAGCTCATCTTATCTTATTTTTAGGAAGCTTCATAAAATTTTTTAGCTATTTTGAGTTGTTTTAAAAATTACATGCCAAAAAAGGTAATTTTGGATTTGTACTTAAATTAGTGATTTCTCTCATTATAAGAGAAGAGTAATTGGAAGAATAATAAAGAATGACTGTAATTCTAAAAATCTTCTTTGTTTTTTTTCTCCATTATATTTTTGTTAAATGTTAAAGAAATTTTGGCTACATCAATTGGTATCAGATCTCAGAAGGTCTAGGAAAGAGAGTTTGGTGTTTGTGTATTTGTGTTTTTGCAAGATGAAGAGAGAATTTGGATTCCAAAAGACTAGGTAGAGAAGAGAAAAGACCTAGGTGAGGGAAAAGAAAAATGGAAGCAAGGTTAGAGGTACTTGCTTGAAGAAATGGATTTTTTGAAGAGGTATTTGTAGGGTGTGGATTCATTAAACAAAAAAAAAGAAAATAAAAGAGAAGAAAAAGAGATGAGGAGGAAAGAGGAAAAGATGAGGCAAGTAGAGATTGAGGGAAATATTAGAGGAATACAACAAACATTGGAATGAATAGGAAAGCTAATAGAAATAGAAATGCAAAAATGACACCTAAGGTTGTAGAAATATATAAGTAGGTGATCATGGAGTGGCAAGGCCCATGTTCTTCCTCTTGGCCTTAAAAAAGTAGTTAAAGATGAGATCACATAAACCAAAAATTCCAAAATTAATCTGACAACTCAAGAAGTTGATAAAAAAGACACAATTAAAATGTTCCAACTGCAGTAGATGTCAATACATGGTTACATAGAATAACATAGTTTGATTGACATGCCAATACATGACCTGTTAAGGACCCAATATTTAGACTTCCATTTGACTGTTGGGTGCAAATTTTCCAACATGCTCCACTAGCCTATGGTAGGACTACACACCATAGAGAGAAAAATACAACAAATGATAGCTCAAATATATAGACATATTCTCTTACATGAACACTTTTTGAGTAGTCCACAATAAGATAAATTATTATTTGACCCAACTATGGCTTGTACAGTTAGCTCATGCCCAATAAAAATAATTACAAGTTGTTTAAGTTGCCAGAATAGAGTAAATATTTTACTTAAAATTCCCCATCCTTTGATTCATCTGCTCTTCATTGACTCTTCTATTGGCTAGGAGTCATATGAGAAAATAAAAATTCATGCAAACTATATTTTTCCTAGAAGTAATCACTCAAAGAAAGTATACCAGGTTTGGGTGAGGGAAATCACAATAAACAATGGGCATGGAGTAGACTAAGAGCACACTTATTTTTTAAAACATGTATCTACCCTCTTTGATCAAGTTACAATTTTCTAGCTACTAAGGGCTAGGGTTCACATGAAAAAAGGTAAATCCACACAATTCTATAATTATTCAAAGCACCATTCGTGAGAAAGTGGTTGGGGTTTAGGAATAATAGTCACTATAGAATTTTGCATATATTGTTTGTTCCACACCAAGAAGTGTGGGTCACTACTATAACAACTAGTCAAAGAGTGATTGTAGACATTGTAATTTTTAAACTTAATTTGTGTTCTCTGATAAAGATACAATTTGTGCAAGTCGTCACTACCTAGGGGTCACATGAGTAAAGGAAAATCCAAATGCCTTTATGATTTTTCTAAGCATCCTCTCTAAGAAAGTGGCTAGGGTTTGGGAGATGGAAATAAAACTAAATAATGGGTATGGTGCAAAATGAGTGTTGTGAAAAATTAGGGCCAACCTAATAAATATGTTAGAAATTTGACATTCTTGAAACCCTAAACATAAAACCAATTTATACAATTGTCAGCTTCATAAGTAGTTTATATTAAAGACAACCAATAGATATCTAAAACTTTGAATGTAAAACTAATTTTAAAGGTTGTCTTCTTTAGAAATATTTCTAAAAAAAATATTCAAAAAATAATAGAAACCATAAATATAAAGCTACACAAGGCAGAATCATCAATTGTGAAGATTTTGTGGTGAAATTCCTTCAAAAGAAATTCTCATAAGTGATGTAGCAAGGCAAGAAGGTTCTTAATCCTTCTCCAATTCAACATTTTTATTCTTCAACCATTCAACAAATGGTTTGACGGTATTTCCATATTGGAGATGACATATTTCCACCCTCTGAAATACATTTGTCAAACAAATCATAAATAATTTCTTCCTTCTATATCTCCTTATTATACAAGAACTTCAGAATTGAAGGAACCTACTTCACAACTTCAAAATGAGAAAGGTTACAAAATGTCATCACCACACCAATAATATCTGCAAATAATTTTCATCTTGCACAGCTTCATACAAGAGCTATTTATTTTTCATTACCTCTTTAAAAAATTCTTTCCTTGCACCATCGAAAAGAACTTGAATATAGTCACTCATAAGTTTCATTAGAATTCATGCATCCCTCTCTATAGGACAGTTTTATAACATACTATACTTGTAAACTTTATTCTTATTAATTCTCTTACAAAAAAATCCAACCACATGGGGAATTTTTTACCTATGACAAAGGGATTTTGCATTCAATCAAAAGAATAAGAAAAACTTGATTTTCATTAAAAATGATAAGAATTTTTTCTCTAACATTTAAAAATAAAGCAACACTAATTCATTATAAAACAAAAAAGTTACAAATTGCTAAAATATTTTCTTATTGAAACATTCTTATCTGTCACACTTTATGCACCAATGACATAAATATTTGTAGAGAATACCAAGATTGATATCTATGTGTTTCCATACTTAACAATTTTAAATTATCTCTTGCCTATATGGATTAGCTAAAAACTGGCCCATCCTCAAATATTTTATATTTATTTAAACATATTGGCCTGAGGATATTGGAATCCTCATAGTTGAACCTACAATCTAGAAGATTAGTGCAAATTGATATGATGTGAACATTCTTATCTAAATCATTTTTAATTTTTCTTTTGTTCTTTGATATTTTTGCTTAGAGTGTAACTTTTTGTGGTTTTAGTGTACACGTGTTGATTGTTGAAAACTGCAATTGAAACAATTATTGTATTGTAATTGATGTCAAACCTTAACTGGTAGGATAGTTGCAATCTAAGAAAGTACTATATCTCTTGATTGATGAAAAGGATTAGGGCAAGGGAGATAAAAAGATAAATGAAAATCTAGAATGAAATGTACACTAATAACGACAACTAAAAAGATTACTTGCGTAGTTACTAAAAGTAGGCACCAAATTTTTTCTCCAACCCCATATTTTCTATGGGAGAAAGCTTATTCATCTAACCTAGATGTTAGCTAGTACAATATTTTAGAAAGATAAAGCTTTGGATCAAAATTTTGTTGCATTGTAGCCCATCCAATTAGACAAGGTTCAAGAAGTGCTACAAGGCAAGTTTTAATCTCCAGTGCTTGCTTCTGCCAAGGATTTGCCTCCATTGCACATGCCAAAAGTACACAATCATTCAATATACCCACCAGTGTTGTACAAAATAAAAAAGAAAATTTAAGAAAATATACAAACTTGAATGTAACAAATCAAGAACACATAACAATATTCATCTACATATTCCTAATCTTGGTTCGATAGAACTTTATGAGCAATGTGATTCCTTCTAATAGAAATTTAGAAGAGCATAATGCTTATGCCTAAATGATCTTGGAAGAACATGTAACTAGTTTTAGAATTCTTTTTACAGTACCGAAAATTCTTTTCAAAATAGGAAATTATTAGAGATTTCTCATATAGAACATATACCCTTTACAACTCTAAAAATGACAGCCAGAAGTCGAACAAAACTTTTAGCTCAAAAAGTCTTCTTGGTTTACTAGTTCTCAATGAAAATCCTCCACTTGTGTGAGGCCTTACCCTGAGACATCATGGCACTATTGATACATTCACATTTTGATACTTTATGATTTGATACTTTGATACACTTTTTGATCATTCAAACAGAGACTCATCATATTATGTGGATTAGAACCTAGAACATATTGTTGATTTTGGTTATACAAGCTTAGATATGTGATTTGATGAGAAAGATTTAATCATGATTAGATTTGATTATTTCATGGATTATGCTTTAAAGTTAGGAAATAGCATGGATAATATGTCATAATGTTAAATTATGAAGGTACTATGTTTGAACATTACTTTAATGAAAAGTGAAATTAGGAATAGAATTTTGCATATTGACTAATGTTTTCCAATTTTGAATTGTATATATATTTGCATGTGATTTTATTGCCTTGGACTGCCGATGCTCAAGTTTAGTGTGTAGGAAAGAAAACCATGGAATTATTCAAAGAATCAGGGCTAAACATATGTGCAATTGAGTAAGCCAAGGTTTAATCTAATGAAGAGATTGAAACCTTGTTGTAATGTGATTTCTGTTTGTAAACATAATTTGAATGTATGTTAATAGATTAAATTCATGTTGTTAATTGGACATGTCATTTGTGAATGTGATGTGTATTTTATGGTGTCACTTGACACTTGTAATGTCCATGTGCATAGTGACATGTCAATTAGGGTTTGGCAAGGATCACCCAACCTAATAGGATATTATAATAATCCCACTTGCATGTAGATGTCTTGTAGGGATCACATCAAGTTGGAATTTGGATTTGAGCTTAAGTGGTACTTCAGAGGGGTTAAAAGTAACCCTAGAGTGCATTTTTGGCTGAAATTAGCTAACCCTAGGGGGCTACCTTGAGTTGGGGGCTAGTTTTTACCTATGGGAAGGTCTAGATCACCATTATGGCCCTCCAAAAAAGATACTCTTCAAGAGTGGAATAAATGGAGATGGCCACATGAATTTTAACTTGTTCCACACTCCTTACTAAACTCACCATTGAGAGGGGGGACAAGAGGTAAGGCCAAGGACTAGAGGTCATGTCTCATTAATTGCTTGATCATGAGTAGGATTTTGGAGGTCTTTTTAGAGGGCTTGGAGAGACTTAGTAGGTGTTCATCCACTCTCTAATTTTAGAGACACTTAGGGTTGGAGAAAGGAAAAGACAAGGGAAAAGGATAAGGGCTCTTCTCAACTTCTTCTTGCCATTTTCTTTGGACCAAGGTTGGTGATTCTTGCTATGAAGGAGTGCTTATTGCATTTTATTTTTGTTATTTTGTAGTGTAGAATAAATATGTGAAATCTTGCATGCAATGTTAATTGTGAATCTTGTTATTATTGTGGTGGGTTGGGATGTATTTGGATTTTGAATCATTACTTGTTATTTTGTTTTTGAGTGGGTTGTTCATGGGAGTTGAAGGCATCACTCACCCTTGGGAAGGGAAGTAGTAGCCTTGGGTGAAGGGGTTAGTTGGGCTCTCCATTGTAGTTGAGAGTCTCTTCTCTTAGAGAAGAGGGAAATTTTCATGGAGTATGGGATCCATGAAGCCATGATGAAACCCTTGCATTTGGAGTTGATAATGGTTAAAGACTTGTGTATGGAAGTTGTGATCATGTGGCCTTGGGAAGGCATGGAAACTTCTTGATGGAAATGTATTTTGTAATGGCATTATCCTCTTTGGAAAAGCCCACCTTCACCCTATTTCAATGGATTATAGAAATCCCTTTATGAAGCCATGGTTGGGAGTTTAATGTAGTGTTGTTCATTTATATGGGTATGTGTAGGATCATGGTATACCAAACTATGGCCTTAAGAGACAATGAAAAATTAGAAAATCAGGGTTAGTCAACCTGATGTAAAAAGTTAGGAACAATAACTCTTGAGGATCGTTAGGATGGTGAGTGCGAGTGGAGGCAATGGAGAGGAGGGAAAATTTTTGAATGGGAAGTCAAGTGGGAATCATGCAGAGAAGGGACAGGCTGATTGGGATGTGGGTCTAAATCAAGGTAAGGACAATGGTAAGGAGGATGTGACAGATGATGGGGAGCCACTGGCTTTGTAGCTGGATCTAGGTGAAAAAATGGGTAATGCTCCAAAACAAAGTTCTTTTGGAGAAGCCCGAGGCCCATTGGGATGTTGGACTAACTTGTTTGGTGTCAAACCCTTGGGTGAGTCCTCCTTCCCCAAGATCAAAAACATCTCCAATAAGGAGAAAGAAACTTTTTCTTTAGAAGTGCCTTCTGAGCTTATAGATCACAACATTTTGAGTATGGATGCTACACTTGTTGGCAAGTTCATAGGCCCTAGGCCGAATATAGATTTGGTCAAAATCTTTGCTAAGAAAAAATGGGACTTAAAAGGATAGGTTGAGGTTACGGCTATGGCCGAACACTTTATGTCTTTCAAGTTCTCCTACTCTGAAGATTACTCTAAGATTCTCTATGCGGGAAACTGGTCGATGGGGAGATCCACTCTTATCCTCCAAAAATGGACCTCCAACCTAGATCTTAATAATGATTTCTTGACCCAGGCCCTAGTTTGGATTAAGCTTCCAGAGCTTCCTCTAGAATACTAGCACGAAGATGTTTTTGTCATCATTGCCAATTCTTTTTGAGAGCTGCTATCTATTGATCCTATCATAGTAGCCAAGAAAAGAATCACTTATGCTAGAATCTGCATGGGGGTTGTTGAAGGACAGGATATGCCTGAAGTGATAGAGTTCCAATCTAGATTGGGAAGGCATGTGTAGCAGATAGATTATGAAAATGTGCCTTTCACCTATTTTCATTGTAAAAAGGTGGGTCACAAGGCCAAAATGTGCCCAATATTCATAGAGAAGGAAAGAGTCCACAAGGCCCAAATCAAGAAAGGGAAGAGAAAAGAGACCTAGAAGCATGAAAAAGGCCTGAATCAAGTTGAAGGACCCAAGAAGGTGTGGAAGGAGAAAGCCCCTGATGGAAAAATACCTGAGGGGGTTCCTCAAGGGGAGAGGCCCAAGGACATAACTAGGATCCCTCTTGAACACCAGTGTCTGGAAGGAGAGAAAAGCCTTGAGAACAAGGAGTAGCTTGAGTCCTAGAATGATAGTGGTAATGGAGAAAATGAAGTTGGTGAAATTTGCCCTATTTTGCAAGAATCTGCTATCAGGGAGGGAGATAAAGGAAGTAGGACCCTCCCTAAGGATGGGGAGTTCATTTTGGAGGAAATCAAAGAGGATTCCTTTGTGCCTGATACCCAAGAGAATGAGGGTACTGTGGAGGTTCGGGGTCCCTCTCTCACATAGGAATCAAAATTAAGAAGAAGCTCACTTTTATCCACAAGAAAGGTTAATAGAATCATCAAACTAGTCACCACCTCTTCCCCAAGACAAATCTCTAGAATGGAGGCTCTGTTTGAGAGCTACAAAGATGAAAATGTGGGTCCTTGGATATCTGTTAAGAAAAAGAAGAATAGTAGGGACCCATCTCCATTGTCTCTAGCTGTGATGAGAAGTAGGGCTAAAGCTGACATAGGAAGTAAATCAAGCACCCCAAGTAGGTGGAGAAAGCATCAAATCAGAAAGGAATAAATAAGAAGAAACATAGCGGATGGGACCCAAAAAACCATCTAGGAAACATACCCCCAAAAGAAAATATGAAGGTCATATCTTAGAATATTCATGGACTCAATGGAATCCAAAAACATGAGGTTGTTAGGAATACGATTAGGGACCATAGGCCAGAAATATTTTTGATTCAGGAAATGAAAATGAAGAAGGAGAAGACTAAGAGCATTTTTTTAAGAAAAGGAATGAAGTCAGTGACTTCTGACTCTTTAGGAGCTTCTGGAGGACTGTTAGTGATATGGAAGGACAACTTAATGCTAGATATCATCTTTGATGAAGGTAACATTTTGCTTATTCAATTCAAGAATTCAAAGGATCAGGAAAGCTGATTTGTTATGAATATCTACGCCCCTAACACCAAGATTGGTAGAAAGCATTTGTGGAATAAAATAAATAACCTAATGCCCTTGTTGGGAGGGTCTAAGGGCATTATTATGGGATATTTCAATACCCCGCTATTGGTCACTGAGAAGTTAGGCAGGCTTCCTTTGGACTTGGAGAGTAGACAACATCTGGCGAATCTTATTAATGATTTGGCTCTCCTAGATGTTGAGTTAGCGGGTGGAAAGTTCACTTGGTCTAACAGAAGAGTTGGGACGGATTGCATTCAGGTTAGGTTGGATAGAGCTTTGATCACTATGGATTGGATGAAATCTTATCACTGCAAACTTTCTCTATTGGTTAGACTTGGCTCGAACCACTCCCCTATTGCTCTCACTATTGAGCTTTGCAATAGGAAAAAGGATTTCCCTTTCAAATTTGAGATGTGGTCTACTCATCTTGGTCTTTTTGACAAAATTAGAGACTGGTGGAGCATTGATGTGGAAGGCAAAACTATGTTCAAAGTGGCTAAGAAACTCAAAAACATCAAAATGGAGATCAAAAAGTGGAACAAAAAGGATTTTGGGGATATTTTTCTGGCAAAAGGATTATGGAGGACCTAATAGTGGTGCAGGAGGAGATCTAGAACATGGCCTATGATGAGGATAGGCTGAATGTAGAAAAGAATATTCTGGTTGATCTTCACAACATTATGGGAAAAGAGGAAATGTTTTGGAGGTAGAGATCTAGATCGGTGTGGCTAAAGGAAGGGGAAAAAAACTCTAGATTCTTCCACCTCTCAACTATGAAGCACAGGGCTGCCAACAGAATTAGTCTTATAAAAAAGGGGGATGTTTCTCTTAAGGAAGATAACAAGATCGCCCAGGAAGCTATCAGGTATTTCTCTGCCATCCTCACTAAAGAGACCAACCTAGGTGAAGAGGATCAGGTGGATATTCTCAAAACCATCCCCAGTGTGATTAATGCTAGTCAGAATAGGGCCCTTGTGGCTATCCCTAAAATAGAGGAAATCAAGGAGGTTGTTTTCTCCTTGCCTAATGAGAAAGCCCTTGGCCTTGATGGGTTCCCTACCATTTTCTTTTAGTTGTATTGGGAAGTTTTAAAAGATGATCTAGTTAAAGCAGTTTAGGAATTCTTTGGTGCTAAGTGCTTGTTTAAAGAAATCAATGCTACCTTCTTGGTTTTGATCCCCAAAGTCTCAAGTGCGGACTCTTTTGATTCTTTCAGGCCTATTAGCCTGCACAACTCTCTTTACAAGATTTTTTCTAAAGTTTTAACCATTAGAATAATTAAAATCCTTTCGGGGATTATTGCTCTGCAACAAACGGGATTTGTTCTAGGTAGAAAAATCCTAGATTCTATCATAGCTGTTCATGAGGTTATTCATTCTTTAGAGGAAGGAAAAAAGGATGGCTTTCTTCTCAAGCTTGATCTATCTAAGGCCTATGATAGGGTGGATTGGTTGTTCCTAGATCAGGTTCTTGAAGCTTTTGGCTTTAATGACAAAACTAGGAAGATTATATCTCAATTGATCTCCACCCCCACCTTTGCGGTGATGGTTAATGGTTCTCCCACAGACTTCTTCAAATCCTCTACAGGGCTCAAGCAAGGGGATCCCCTCTCTCCCATCCTCTTTATTATTTTGGTAGAGTGCTTGGGTAGACTTATTCATGATAAAAGGAGTAGAGGAGTTTTTTCTAGGTTAAAACCTTCTTCCGGTCCCCTGATCTTCACCCATCAACAATTTGTGGATGACACCATCCTTGGGGGTGAAGCTTTGGTGAAGGAAGCTACACATGTGAAGGCCATCCTCAATACTTACTCCAATGCCATGGGTCAAATCATCAATTGGAGCAAGAGCTCAGTCTTTTTGGTCAACACCCCTGAAGGCAGACAAAGGAAAATTGCTGGTATCTTGGGCTATGGCATTGGGACCCTCCCCTCTACCTACTTGGGGCTCCCTATGGGGGCTAAACCTCCTGACCTCTTTTGGGAAAATCTCATTGACAACTTCAATAGAAAGTTGGCTGGTTGGAAGGGTATCATTCTGAGTTAGGCTGGTAAAGTTCTTTTGATCAAATCTACTTTACAGAATTTGCCCACTTATGCCCTCAGCCTATTCTCTATTCCTTCCAAAGTGGTTGATACATTGCAGTCTATTCAGAAGAAGTTTCTGTGGGTTGGTCTAGAAGGAAATAAGAAGTACCCACTTGTGGTTTGGGACAATATCTACAGACCCAAAAAGTAGGAGGGTTTGGGGATTAGGAATCTGAAGCAGTTCAACAGGGCTTTGCAAGCTAAATAGATATGGAGGATCTTCAACTCCAAGGGAGAATGGAGGGATATTCTGAAAGATAAGTATATGACCAATATCAATTTCAAGTAGTTCATTAGCAGGGATGATGACCCTAAGGGATCCAATATTTGGAATGGCATTATAAAGACTAAAGGGTTAGCCATTGAGAAGGTGAAATGGAAACTCGACAATGGTGAAGATATCAATTTTTGGCTTGATGACTGGCTAATTATGGGGCCCTTATGGAGCATTGAAGAGTACAATAGATGGGTAATGCCTTGCATGGAAAGATTTGGTTGTAGGGTGAGAGACTACAGGGTAAATGAGGAGTGGGTGAATTTGACTGAGATATCCCAAGAGCTCAAGCCGTTGATGGACATGATCAGGCTCACTCCTCTATCCCTCAACAAGGATGCTATTGTTTTGGGGATGACTAAGGATGGAAACTACACTATGGCCTTGGGCTATGAAACCATGCAGAGTAGTGTTCCTATCCCTGTTTGGGCCAAAGCTTGGTTTCCTAGCCTCACTCCCAAAATCAACATTTTTTTCTGGATAATGCTCCAAAACTGTATATTGACAGTGGACAGCCTTATCAAGAGAGGCCATTAGATTCCTAATTAATGTATCCTTTGTAAAAATCAAATGGAAAGTGTTGATCACCTTTTCATTCATTGCCACTTCACCAGAAACATATGGTCTTCTTTCCTGGCTTTCTTCAAACAAACATGGGTTTTTCCCAATAACATGACTGAGCTCTTTCAATAGTGGCAAAGTGGGGTGGCTGGGGATGTGAGCTAGGGCTTATGCATTTGGTCTCTACCCCATCTCTATTGAGGGGTGTGGAAGGAGTAGAACAACCAAATTGTTAGGGAAAAAGAAGCCAATTCTATGGTGGTTTTTCACAAAAGCTTTAATGCTCTGGTTGAAAACTATACTATCATCAAGGGCTACAACCCTCTTCTCAATGCAAAGGAGAATGATTGTAGCAGGAGGGAGGACTACAAATGGACTCTTCCACCTAAGGGCTGGTGTAAAGCCAACTTTGATGGGGCTGTGAAAGGCAATCGAGGCCAGGCTGGGATTGGGGGCATCATCAGAAATGATCATGGGAAAGGCATTGCTGCCATGTCAACTCCTCCGGGGGTGCAAACTAACCACTATGTGGAGGTGACTGCGGCCCATCAAACTATAAAGCTTGCTAAGGATATAGGAGTCAGAAAACTGTGGCTGGAAGGAGACTCAAAGAACATAATTGACTACCTCAATGAGAAAAACTTTCCAAGCTGGACGATTACAAATATAATCAATGAGAGCATTCAGTATCTCAAGTCCTTTGAAAGAGTATATGTGGCTCATTAGTATAGAGAGGCTAATCAAGTGGCTGATAGGCTGGCCAATTGGGTTGTCAGGAAAGATGAGGTGAAAAAATGGATGGACAGACATATTATTCCATTTGAAATCAAGGAATTAATTGAAAGTGAGAGAATCATGGGTAGATTGGGAAACATTAAAGTTTAATTATGATAGTTTATGTGTTAGGGGAAATGTGCTAATATATGATGTGTAAGTACATGAGCCAAAGTATGAATCACTTGGGCAATTGCCATGATTGTACTTTGAGGCCCATTTTCGGGTTTATTTTTCATAATTTCAAAGGAAGGATTGAGAATACTTCTCATTCTATCTACTCACCCCAAATTTCAAAAAGCATTGTGATTAGAAGAATTGTTTGTAGAGAGAGAGGAAAAATGGTGGGGGAAAGACACGGGAGGGAACCAGAGGATGAAGCTGAGAAGTGGCAGAGGTGTTTGAAGGTGTGGGGCATTTTGAGCAAAGAAGAGGTGACTTATTTCATTGAAAGACTGCATGGGTGGAAACCCTCTGTTACCAAAACCATGGTTAAGAACTAGAATGAGGGGAGTGTCAAAATTGATGGGGTTGAGTTCACAGTGAAGAAGGAGGTTATTTCTATGGTTACGGGCATACCCATTGTTGGGAAGAAATTCTATAGAGATAGGCGCATTTTGGGTCAGGCAATGATGGAATTTAGCAAAGGAAAGGAGGAAAAGAAGGCTCTAGTGAAGAAGGGCACTTACTACCTATCAAGATCCATTAAACCACTGTGGAGGTTTGTGCTGAGGGTGATTATCAAATACATATCCCTGGACATGAGATTTGACTGCATCTACTCCTACCACTTTGAGCTTCTTATCCACTTCAGGTTTGGGGCTAAATTTCTATCCCTTTTTACCTTTATTCATCTATCAATGAGAATATCAATGATTATAGGGAGAAGCCTATCGACAATCCTACTTTCCATGAGGGGCTTTTGTTGTTGATTTATAAATTTTTTAAAGCTAAAACTATAGGTAAAGAAATTAAGCAGGGGAAAGGGGGGAAGGAGGGATCTGATGAGGAGCTTGACTCGGGTGAAGAAGAGTACATCCCTTTTGATACTAAGGAGAGCCAAGATATGCATTCAAACATGAATGTAGAAGCCTCCCCTCACACTAAAAAGGGGAAAAAGAAGATTAAGAAAGAAAAATTGGAGAAAAAGGAGAAACCAGAACCTAAGCAGAGCATTGAGATCTCTTCTGATAGAGATTATGATGAGGAGGTAGAGGGCATGGAAATGGAGGGAGAAAGTGCTGAAGAGGAGGAAGAAATGATCGGGGAGGAGGAGGAAACTAAGGAGAAAAAGAAGGGAGAGAGAAAAATCACAATTAAGATGCCTGTGAATAGAGAAGAGGATATTGATGTCAATTCTAGTAGGAAGCAGAGGAAAAGGAAGAAATTTGAAGAAGATAATAAGGGGGAAGGACAAGAGGAGGGGAAGGATAGTGAAGAGGAAGAGGAGAGTCAGGGGAGAGAGGATGATCACATGCAGGATTGTGAGGATCAAGGGACTGACCAGTATACCCGCAAGATCTCAGATAAAGAGAAGAGTGTGGTTTGGAGAGATTTCCACAATGTTTCTATCAGGATGGGCTTAAAGAGGGAAATGATGAAAACTTTGGTTAAGGAGAATAAGGAGGCAAAAATTCAAATGGAGGACCTTATTGACCCTACCCTGGTTATTCTAAGTGACATCACAAAAGAAAACCCTCAGATGGATGTGCTCAACAATGCCAAAAATAGTGTCATTGATAGCTATAGAACTACTAAATGGACCTACCATGAAATCCAGGAGTTAAAATTTAGGGTGGGTAGGTTGGAGAGGGAGGATAAAAACAACAAGCTTAGGCTTACTAAGGAGAAGAATGAAATGGAAAATAAAATGGAGGATGTGAAGAAAAGAATTTAGAGTGTGGAGGGAACATTGTAGAAAATTACTGAATAGAGCTAATACATCCTCAAAGCTTCAAACAACAACATAAAGGTTCTGATTAGTAAAATTAAGGAACATAGGGGTAGCAAGGAGGAGTCTCCCAATAACAGTAAAGATAAATCTTCGGAGGATGGCCCGAGGAAGAGAACAAGATCTAGCACTATGAATAAGGATACCCAGGAACCTGATAAGGATCTGGCTAACCTAAAGGAGGCAATAGAAAAGGCGTCTGAGCTTGAGATTCATGTGGTGGAGATCCTTAGAGAGTTTTCTTGAGCATCTCTCCTGGCTTTGTGTTTGGCCTGGTTTTTTGTTTCTGTCCCTGGTTCTATTTTCTGGACTTTTTGTTTTCTTTGCTGGTGGACTGTGTCTAGCTATCCCTTTTTGCTATGGCTATCTTGTTTATGTAAACTTTCAATGCTATATCTTTGTTATGCTTTAACACTGTAAGGGTTTTAGGGCCCCATTAAAACCTATTTTCCTTAGTAAAAAACTTGACGTAAAAAGTTGAACATCTTATGAACCTTATGTGAAAAAGTCTTAAGAATAGAATCTATAGTAAATTGAACATAGTTTCTAAACTACTAGCCCTTGTCTGAAATTTTTTTTATCTAATTGCTTAAAATTTTAGATTTCAATGCAGTAGTAGAAAAATTTTAGGGAAAAGATAAAAAGTACGTGTATGTCTGACCACCTTAATCACAATCAAATGATGATATATTTTCCCAAGATTCTAGATATAAGTAGTAGACTCATTCACAGATGTGACACATATTTTTTTGTAATTTTTTGCCAAATAAATAATTAATTATGAATTTTCCGCTACAACTTTTTCTAAATAAAAAAAATCTCGTGTCTGACCACCTTAACTAATTCTAAACTTTACAAAATTGAATTTTTATTTTTTTTCCTTGTAGTAGCCGAAGCATAGAATGTGACACATATTTCAGATTTCATAAAGGTTAAACAGTTTGAAAGTTATAGTTGTTTTTCAATCAATATGTCAATTACAACTTTAAAGATAACTCAATTGAAAAATAAGTAATAATTACTTACCGAACTTGAAATTTGACAACAATTATATTGATGGAAAGCTAACAATGTCTTTAAGAAACCCTTTTCGTTTCATCAATTTTGGGTGAAAAAATAGTCGTCAGCTACATGGTCAAAGTCTCGATATCAGAAACTATCTCCTGAAACACACCTAAAGGGTTGACCACCCACATTTGGTATTGCCCAAGAAAATACCAAGCCTAATCGGATATCCGATAATATTGGATATCTGAAAATTCCTACCTATTTTGAAATTTCAATTGCACTACTTTTCTCAAATTCAAGTTTCATATTAAATGTATTTTTTATATGGTAATATTGTGTGTGTGAAAATTGTACCTGATCTGTAAACACAACACTCAGTAAAACATTAGAGGTTAGCTAAAATCAAAATCGTGCAAAATTGAAATCTAATCTAACCAAGCAATTTACTGCCTTCTAATAGGTGCGAGATTGATGTTCTCAGATTGTAATCGAGATCAGTGACCTAGACAACACCTAAATGAAGGATTTGAATGCAAAAGATGGATATGAAATTGAATGCAATTAAGCTATATTTTTTATATTTTCTATGCAATAAGAATGATAAAAACTGATATGAATCTATGCTATATGAAAAACTTGATATGAAACTATCTAAGAATGATATGCAAAAAAAAATATTGATCTCACAAAGATGTTGATTCGCAAGAGCTTTGATTCTTCAATTCCAATTCTCCAGCGTGATTGTGCAAAAAATATGAGATGAATTATGAAGAGCTGAGCCTTGTTTTTATAGAAATCCAGGGCTTTAGAGGTGCATGGATAAAAGCCATAAATCACTCAAATAACTCAAGTTAATTTTTGAGTTATTTTTAAATAAAGGATAATTAACTCACAAAAACATGCAAAAGCTAAGTTTTAACTCAAAATAGAGTTTAGCTTTAATTGATAATTGATAGTTGTCTGCTTTTATGATTGTGCATGTTTTATTTATGAATTAATTTAATAATAAAGTGATTTATGCTCAACTTAACTGATTTTTGAAAATAAATAATTAATTTATGGGTTAATTAACTATTTTACCAAACTTTTATTAAAAATTATATTATTAAATAATGACAACATGCTTTAATTAATTAAATAAGAATTTAATCAATTATTCATATGATATTAGATTTATTGTCAAAATTAAATAATACAATTAATAATAGATAGAATTAAATTTAATTACACAATTAAGTGGCAAATATTAAATCTAATTAATTAAATATGAAAATATTCAATTAATCAAACTTTAGGATAAATGTGATTTATCACCAAATAATCATTAAATTAAAGATAATTAAGATAATTAGGAATATTGCTAGGAATATTCTCCGATGCAGAATTTAAGATAATCAATTAGGATTCGATGATGTTTAGATGTGCCTTAGATTAGGACTTCTATGTTGATTTCGTTCGATTTGATGATGTAGGAAATTAATGAACTTATAGCCCATTTTTGGGGTATTACAAATATTAATTATGTTATATTCAATTGTATTCTTTTTATGTTAATATTAATTCAATTGAGTATTTTTTTCAATTTTAAGTTATATATTATAAAATATTATTTTTAATATTAATATTAAATAATAATAGCATAGCATTTAAAAATGGGAACTCAAAACTAGAATATTTACCTGTCTTAATGACCTCCTTAAAAGATTTTGACTGCCAGACAAATCCTTCTTCACACTTTCGATGACATCAACTTTAGGGTTTCATTGTAGAGCATTACTATTATAATATAAATTTTTATAATAGCATGTATTATATTATTATTTATTTCTTTATTGTATAATAGTATAATATTAACTTATTAAATATTTATATTAAATATGTTCAATATTATACCTAAGGGAGGGAGAGAGAGAGAGAGAGAGAGAGAGAGAGAGGAAGGGGAAGGGAAGAGAGTAGGAGAGAGAGAGAGAAGGGGAAGGGGGGGGAGAGAGAGAGAGAGAGAGAGAGAGAGAGAGAGAGAAGGGGAAAGAGAGAGAGAAGGGGAAGGGGAGAGAGTAGGAGAGAGAGAGAGAGAGAAGGGGAAGGGGAGAGAGTAGGAGAGAGTAGGAGAGAGAGAGATTTTGGCAGGAGATATCAGATATCCAATAATATCAGATATCTGATAGTTTCGGATATTCGACATTATCGGATAACCAATAGTTTCAGATATCTGATATAATTAGATATCTGATAGTTTCAGATATCTGATATTATCAGATATCTGATTCTTTTCATTGGTGTAAAGTAAAAACAATATTCTCTGGGTCCCTCTAGAGAGTCACATTTTTTTGCTAATTTACGGGATTCGAGCTGCAATGAATCACATTTTATCTCTAGAGAAGACAAAAATCCACTTTTTGGTTGGATTTTTTCTATTACCAAAGGTATTTGCATCACCTTTTTGGTCTAACTATGGGGAGTAGTAGTCGTTGAAAGCATACATGGAAGAGGAGACTCACAAATGAAGATGTTGAAGTGTATAGATAAATGGATAGGGTTGCCCATCGGAACAAGAGACAAGGTATGTTAAATATTAATGAAGATGTCAACATAGACCAACCTTTGAATGTGGTTTCAAGTGAAGAACATGAATTTGAAGATGAAAATGTAGGTTTTGAAAAGGAACATGTCAATGTGGTCAATGGAAGTGTGGACATTGTCAATGACAATCCACTAATTGAATATGAAAGAATTGACAATGATAATGGTACACAAGAACTAAATCAATGTAACACATCTCCAAATTATATGAGAAATGAAGTCCCCTCAGAGGAAGAAAGACAAACTTCAAAATTGAGACCTTCAAGAACAACTAAATGGTTACTTTAAATTGATGAGAACATAATGAGCAATTTTGATGGCAAGAGATCAGAAAGAATCGTTTGGTTGTGGGTTTCAAAACTTTTTGATCATTTTTTTCACCACAAGATGTTGGTTGAGCAATGTCAAATGTTTGTGCAATTGTTAAAGATGTAGAAGATGAGACATATTCTAGTCAAATTGAAGATTAGTGTGAACAAGAAAAAGGAGAGGAATGCTATTATTGTGAGAAATCTTTTCAGTGCTCTCAATTCCATTGGGAAGACTACAAAGGAAAAAGATAAGAGATCTGCTAGAAGGGTTATTACAACCTCCTTAGTAAGTCATCATTTGAGAAAGGCTCGTTTGATGAGACAAACTTGTGTTGACTTAAATCTAAATCATAAAACTTTGGATAGAGCAGTTGCAAGAAGAGAAAGACTTGATGATCCTATTCAAAATGATACATGGGCTTATGGTGGGAGATTTTCACGTTGTGATAAGAAGATTATCGATGCTATGAAGGATCAAATTCAACTATTTTGGCAATCTAACTCAAGAGGGTCACCAAATGTGAATGATGTCTTGAAGTTGAGAATTGGCATTCGAGACCGCACCCCACATCCCAAACATTATTTGGAGGTGAGTCAAACAATGTTGTTCAAAAAATTTTGTGAGACACATCCAACATTGCAAATATCACAAAGAGCTTTTGAAGCCCTGAAACCTTTTTTTTGTGTGCCTCTTAAGATTTGAAATACTTGTTGTTGCAAATATCATGTGGAGTTTTCAATGCACCATGAATTGTTACGTTCCATTCATTCTACTTTGCATAGTAGTGAAATGTTGGAGGAGTGTGGTGCAAGTGCTCTTCCAAAATCATCAAGAGACTTGCTAGATAATTTTTTATGTCCTAGAGATGATGGATGTTTCTTTTATAGAAAATATTGCCTAAATGACAAGTGCTCAAAGTGTGGTGTGCTAGTGAAGTTTGTTGAATGTTTTCATGAGGGTTGCGAACATGATTTTGGAAAGACAATTTTCCACAAAAAGGTATATGAAATGGTTAAATATACATTAAAAAGTGGAGGTGAAGGCTCTAGATGTGAGTTGGTTACTAAAGAATGTAATGTAGCTGATTTTATTTCAGATTTCAAGAAGAATCTTTTTTACAAGTATGCAAGGCATAGTCACAGGTCTCAGTGGTTGGATCAACAATTGAGGATGTGTAAGGACACTTTTCTGATTGGCACTATTATATGGGTTGTTGAATTTGTAGAGAACTATACATTGCAGCCCCAAAATGAGTTGCAAGCTCAATATTACAATTCTATTCAGGTTTCTATTTTTGTGCACATAACATATAGACATTCTCCTGATAGTACAGAAGATGACCAAAAGATAATTAGAGAGTACTATTTTTATATGAGCGATGATAGATTGCACTCATTTGAGTTTGTCCAACATTGCTATAAGAATTATTTTGAGTGGGTGTGGGAAAATAATATTACTATGGATAGACATCTCATTTGGTCAGATAACTACACAGATCAATTAAAAAATGCTCGTATGTTTTATTGGTTATGTAGAATGCATGTAGAGAGAGGTGTACCTCATATTTGGAGTTTTTTTGAGGCCAGTCATGGAAAAAGGGAGCATGATGGAGCAGGTGCATGCGTAAAGAGAGCTCTAGTTAAGGAGCAACTAAGGATTTCAAATGCAAAAATCATTGATGCTCATTCTATTGTTGATTGGTGTACTTCAACATTGTCACAGGGGGGGACTCTTGATTTACGGTGAACAACTTATTTTGGTTGGTTGAGTTGGGTACAATAGGAGATAGGTTGGATTGTCAAACTATGCATTCATTTCGAAGCTCAGATGCTAGTACATGGACCATTTGGACACGAGAGTTGGCTTGTTATTGTCCGAGTTGTCTTTAGTGTGATTCAAGTGAGTGGGTTGATACATGGGTTCCACATTATTTTACTCCTTTATCTCTCACAGTCTCTGTAATAAATGATGACATGGATTGTTCACTTGACTATGACCATCTTTCAGATCTTCTATAGCCATGACATGTTTTTACATTGGTTGCACCACAAGGGAATGATGAGAGATCAAATTACTGGTTAGCACATTGTGTACGAGGAAAGCAGAAACTTGCACAATCGATTAAAGATGATGATATGTTCACATATCTAATAGGATCACATGTTGTTGTGGGAACATGGTTGCACACATATATGATTAGAAATAATGGCATTCCCACGTTTGAAAACTATGAGAAGCACAAAACCATTCTCATGTATTCACACCTTGTTATAGAAGCCAATGTTAAGTTGTTGAAACATCAAGGAAAACCAAAGATAAAGGAACTTTGGACTATTAGTACTGTCGATCATGAAGCAATATTGAATACTCTCAAGCACAGAGATGACCCTTCAAGCACACTTCAGTAGGTAAGTTCAACTCAAGTTGCAAGGTTTTCCATATTTATTATGAATACGTTCAATAAATTAATTGTAGTTTTTTGCTTTATTTATTTGAGCCAATAAACTTGGTTTTGTATGTGGATTGTAAATGCAGTTGGATACATATATGATAGATATAGAAGATCGAGGTGTGTATTTGATTAGCCCATCTTTTATGATGGTAAACTTCACTATGCATTGTCTAGTCATGTTCTTTGGTTCATTTAGTTACTTATACATGTTCATAATCTTTTTCTCAAACCTATATAAACTTCTTATATTCTCTATTAACTTTTCTTCTGCCTTCTGAATGCAAGGATTGGAGTGAAAAAGACACTTATTTTTTATATATAGTTGTGTAATTTGCATATTTAGATGCTAAATTTTGTATATAAAACCAACAATCGAATGTAATGTGCATAGTTAGATACCAAATTTTGTATATAAAAATAACAATCGAATGTAATGTGCATATTTAGATGCCAAATTTTGATGCAAAATTAGAAATATAAAATGTCCCATGGGGTTGATTTGCAAATATTAAGAGCCCACATTTGTATCGTCTTAATGCCATATAAAGTGCAAAAAATGTGTTTCCTTACTATGAATGTTGTATCCTTATATAATTTGTATCATCTTAATTTTTTATCCTTACATTTGTATTTTCTTAATTCCATGTACATTTGTATCATAAAATGATGTAATAGTTGGAGTCATTGAGTCAAAATTGGTCAAATGTGTCCAAAGTAAAATGATGATTCCCTGGGGTGAAGGGATAGTGTTCAAGGATTGCATCCTGGCACCAAATGGACTATGCCATTAGCTCTAGTTGGGTGGGTAAATGCTAGGGACAACCCCATTTTGACCACTGATTTAGTAGAAAATTCCAGACCATCCCGAACCAAAGTGTCCCCAAGGTGCACTAAGCACGATTGGGTAGCAAACTTTCGGGGCTCAGTTCATAGACTCCATGAGAGGTATTGATGATCTATGAGATGATACAGGACTATGTTTCTAAGGCCTACAATAACCTCTCTCCATTTTGGGAGATTCAAATTTTTTTGAATTTGGCGTGCTAGTCTCGCTCGATTCCAAAACTTGCAGTGAGGGTCAGTTGAAAGTTGCACCAATGGGTTTCTTCCAAACCATTCACCCCACCACCAAATGGACTATTCCATTAGCTCTGGTTGGGTGGTTAAATTCTAGGAACAACCCCGTTTCAATAACTAAGTCAGTAGAACGTTCTGGACCATGCCAAACCAAAGTGTCCCCAAGGTGCACTAAGCACGATTGGGCAACAAACTTTCAAGGCTTAGTTATTAGACTTTGTGAGTGGTATCGATGATCCATGAGATGATACAAGACTATGTTTTTGAGGCCTACAATAACCTCTCTCCATTATGGGAGATTCAAATTTGTTTGAATTTGGCGGGCTAGTCTCGCTCGATGCCAAAACTTGCAATGAGGGTCAGTTGAAAGTTGCACCAATGAGTTTCTTCCAAACCATTCATCTCGGCACCAAATGGACTATGCCATTAGCTCCATTTGGGTGGGTAAACACTAGAAACAACCCCATTTTGACCATTGATTTAGTAGAACATTCTGGACCATGCCAGACTAAAGTGTCCCTAAGGTGCATGCACTAAACATAATTGGGCAATGAACTTTTGAGGCTCGGTTCTCAAACTCTATGAGAGGTATCGATGATCTATGAGATGCTACAAGATTACATTTCTAAGGTCTACAATAAGATCTCTCCATTCTGGGAGATTCAAATTTGTTTGAATTTGGCATGACAGTCTTGCTCGATGCCAAAACTTGCAGTGAGGGTCAGTTGAAATTTTCACCAATGAGTTTCTTCCAAACCGTTCATCCTGACACTGAATGGACTGTGCCATTAGCTCTAATTGGGTGGGTAAATGCTAGGGACAACCCCATTTCAACCACTGAGTTAATAGAACATTCCGGACCATGTCGGACCAAAGTGTCCCCAAGGTGCACTAAGCATGATTGGGTAGAGAACTTTTGAGGCTTAGTTCTTAGACTCCGTGAGATGTATTGGTGATCCATGAGATGCTATAGGACTAAATTTCTAAGGCCTACAATAACCTCTCTTCATTCAAGGAGATTCAAATTTGTTTGAATTTGGCATGCCAGTCTCGCTCGTTGCCAAAACTTGTAGTGAGGGTCAATTAAAAGTTGTACCAATGGGTTTCTTCCAAACTGCTCATCCCGACACCAAATGGACTGTACCATTAGCTCTGGTTGGGTAGATAAATGCTAGGGACAACCTCATTTTTACCACTAAGTCAGTAGAATGTTCCAGACCATGCCAGACCAAAGTGTCCCCAAGGTGCACTAAGCACGATTGGGCAGAAAACTTTCGAGGCTTAGTTCTTAGACTCTATGAGAGGTATTGATGATCCATGAGATGCTAAAGGATTTCATTTATAAGGCCTATAATAATCTTTCTCTATTCTGAGAGATTCAAATTTGTTTGAATTTGGCGCGACAGTCTTACTCGATGCCAAAACTTGTAGTGAGGGTCAGTTAAAAGTTGCACCAATGGGTTTCTTCCAAACCGTTCATCGCAACACTGAATGGAATGTGCCATTAGCTCTGGTTGGGTGGTTAAATGCTAGGGAAAACCCTATTTTGACAATTCAGTTAGTAGAATGTTCCAGACCATGCCGGACCAAAGTGTCCCCAAGGTGCACTAAGCACGATTGGGCAGTGAACTTTTGAGGCTCGGTTCTTGGACTTCATGAGAGGTATCTATGATCCCTAAGATGCTACAGGACCATGTTTCTAAGGCCTACAATAACCTCTCTCCATTCTAGGAGATTCAATTTTTTTTGAATTTGGCGCGCCAGTCTTGGTCGATGCTAAAACTTGTAGTGAGGGTCAATTGAAAGTTGCACCAATGGGTTTTTTCAAAACCATTTGTCCTGACACTGAATGGACTATACCATTAGCTTTGATTGGGTGGGTAAATGCTAGGGACAACCCCATTTTGACCACTGAGTCACTATAACATTTCAGACCATGTCAGACCAAAGTGTCCCCAAGGTGCATTAAGCACGATTGGGCAGCAAACTTTTGAGGCTCGATTCTCGGACTTCGTGAGAGGTATCAACAATCTATGAGATGCTACATGACTGCATTTTTGAGGCCTACAATAACCTCTTTCTATTTTGGGAGATTCAAATTTGTTTGAATTTGGCATGCTAGTATCGCTTGATGCCAAAACTTGCAGTGAGGGTTAGTTGAAAGTTGCACTAATGGGTTTTTTCCAAACTATTTGTTCTGGCACCGAATGGACTATGCCATTAGCTCTGGTTGGGTGGTAAATGCTAGGGACAACCTTGTTTCAACCACTGATTGAGAGCCTAATTAAAGAACTACAAGTGATTAGAGATCACCGAGCATTGAATTGTTATGTAAGATAATTGAATAAGTCATTATGTTGTCATTGATGTCAACTAGTCTTGATAGTACTTATCATGGTAGTTGCAAATATCTAAACATCTGTAAAGGAGGAGAAAAGATGAAGAACCAAGATATCTACATGGAGGAAGATGGATATGACAGACGAGGATAAGGAATACTCTTGGTAACTTATTGATGAGTCTATGACTTCATATTGTTGACTTGCTTATGTTGCGTTAATCTGTTATGAAGTTAGAAGAAAAATATTACAAAGCAGTGTGGTTGGTTAATGAAGCATTCTAGTATACACCAAGCCAGTGTAATGTATATCGAGTGACATCAACTGAACTTGTGTTCACTGACACATTTCTTTGTTAACTGAGTATGAACAAAAGAACTAAATGATTAGTTTAGCCGACATAAATTGATGAGCTGTAAAGTGTATGATTACGAGGTGGAAAGATAAAGTTTGTTGTAAGATCTACGGCTAACAAAATTTGGAGAAGATCTAAAGGATAGAATTGAAATGTGTTACTGACACATCAAGCAAGGAAGGTTTAAGCATCAAAATCAACAAAGGAGATTAAGCGAAAAAATATGATGGATGAAATAAACGAAGGAGATTAAGCGGCAAAATTTGATGGATGGATTAACTAGGGTTTCATAGAGAAACAGATGTTGGAAGAAGGAGACTGCAGAGATATCACATGAACAAGCTTCATGCATGCGTGATCATACTCATTGAAGAAGAACTAAACTATAGAACAATACCGAGTGTCAGAGAGTTTTACCAAGGGACAATAAGTTATTGATTGTTGATGAACTGAATAAGAAATATTAATCAGAGGATTGTATGGACTTAGAATAGATTTGAATATCTACAAATCAAGTTGTATTGTAATCATATCACCTATTATTTTAGTTTAACCATTGTAAACAGATAAAATCTCTTAATCGAGTGGACTTGAAAGTCTTATATGTCATTCATAGAATGTACATTGTTATCCTGTCAACCCCATAGTGAATGTTGGTTGGATGATAACTATTAGTGTTAAATCCTCTAACAAGGTCACACCTGACAATGTGTTTTGTAAACTTTAACAGGGTTGTCTCTTCACCGAGCTCACTTCAGAAGAGTGAAATTTTTTTGGATTACCAGTCCCAGGTGGTTTTTCCCTTTGTAGGGTTTTCACGTTAAATATTTTGTGTTATGTGTTTATGTGGTGATTGTTTGGATATCATACTTTACATGTTGCATATTTTCTTTGGTCAGAAATCACTATGAACAATTAATTGGTAATGGGTAATTACACAGATAGTTAGTATTTTATGTCTACCGAGATATAGATTTAGTTGAATTTGTTTGAAGTGATACATTTTTTAATTGGGACTGTGGATAACTTATTCACCCCCTCTCAGTTATTATAACAATTGGTATCAGAGCATATTGGTTGCTTGGAACAGAGTTTTAAGGACTTTAGAAAAAAGATCACAAAATGTATAAGAGGGAAGTGCCAAAGTTGAATAACGACAACTTTACAACATGGAAAATCTGAATGAGACTTCATATATTTGGGATTGGGAATTCTTCCCTCACCCTATTGGACAATGGCTACTTAGCACTGCCTATAGGACCTTTGACTCTTGATCAATTGAGAGATAGACATGAGCATAATGTTACTATGATGGAGATTGTTGATGCTCTATCAGATGCTGAGTTTGAAGATGTCAAGGATTGTCTTACTTCAAAGGAAATGTGGGAAAACTTACTTAAGTTTATAGTGGGGATGCAAATGTCAAAAGAGCTAGAGCTGAAAGTTTAAGAGGAAGATTCGATGATATGAAAATGAAAGGAGAAAACATATTGTAGTACACAAACCAAATAAAGGAGATAGTTAATGCTATCAAGGGATTTGGTGGTGTCATTACTGAAAAAATAGTGGTAAGTAAAATTTTAAGAACCTTATTGCTTGTTTATGCAATCAGAATATCTACAATACATGAAATGAGGTCTGCACCTGGCAGTATTCTCACTCTTGATAGTATGATCGGTAAGCTAACAACTTTTAAACTGGACAACTTTGATAATAGTGTTGTACCGTCTATTGAGTCTACTTTCATGACTTCTCTGAAGATCGGTAAGTCTAGTAGTAGAATTAATAATGATGATACTGATAGTAATACTGATGATGAGCTTGATGATCTTGAAGCTCTTATGGCTAGGAGATTACCTAAAGGTAAAGGTAGATATAGGGGTAAATTACCTTTAGCATATTTTAACTGCAAAGAAGTTGGTCATATTGCTACTAGATACCCAAATAGGAAAGAAGATGATAGAAACAAGGATCGATCTAGTTAAGGAAAATATGGGAGGAGAAATAACATAAGTTACCGACACTACAACAGAGATAATTGAGACAAAAATGATAAAGGCAAAAAGGTATGTTACATTGCTGAAGAGAATGATACTGAGACCGACACAGATGATGATGTGGAAGTAGTTTTTGTTACAATGAAGGATGGTTATGAGGAAGAAGAAAGGTATGTAGAGACACCACTCATTTCTAAGGTTAATAAAAATGATACATGGATCATTGATAGTGGTTGTACCCATCACATGACTAGTGATGAAGAAAAATTTGATCATCTTGAGCAATATAATGCAGGATCTATAAAAATGGGTAATGATACACCTTGTATGGTTAAAAGAAAGGGAACTTTAATGATAAAAATGTAATAATGCTTATTAGGTAGAAGGACTAAATTATAATCTGCTAAGTGTGGCACAACTTAACAACTCAGGTCACCAAGTAGCTTTTGAGAGCAAAAAGGTTAAGATATTTGATGATGGAGGAAAACTTGTTGGAACAGGAGCACAAATGAATGGTAACTTGTTTTATCTTGATAATGATAAGTCTTCCTATTTAATAATGCAAAATGAGGATGCATGGCTATGGCATAAAAGGTTATGTCATTTAAACTTTGATAACATGATTAAAATTGATAGAAAGAAAAAGGTTAGAGGTCTGCCTAGCCTAGCAAATTTGGATCATGTTATGTGTCATGAATGTCAAAAGGGTAAAATGACAAAATCTAGTTTTAAGAGTAAAGACTATTCAACAAAGAGAATTTTGGAGCTAGTTCACACCGACCTATGTGGTCCCATGAGAACACAGAGCTATTATGGAGATAGATACTTCATTCTGTTTGTTGATGATTACACTACATTAACAACTGTGATGTTTTTAAAAGAGAAATCAAAGGTATTTAAGATGTTTAAATGGTATAAAGAAAAGGTAGTGAAAGAAACTGGGAAGGAACTAAAATGCTTGAGATCTGCCAGAGGTGGTGAATTTATTTCTGATGAATTTACTAACTATTGTAATGAGAATGGTATAAAAAGATAGGTTTCTACATCGAGAACACCTCCGCAGAATGGGATTGCTGAAAGGAGGAATAGATCAATTGTTGATTATGCAAGGACACTGATGTTGCAAAAGAATGTTGCTCAGACATATTGGAGAGAAGCAATCTGTACATTTGTTTATGTTCTGAACTGAGTACAACTAAAGAAGGACACAAACAAAACACCCTACGAGCTATGGTTTGGTCACAAACCAACTGTAAGTTACTTCAAAATTTTTGGTAGAAAGTGTTTTATTTTGAAAGATGAAAGAAATGGAAAGTTTGACTCTAAAGGGGATGAAGGAATATTTCTTGGATATTCCACTAAAAGAAAAGCTTACAAGTGTCTGAATAAAGTTACTAATAAAATGATTAAAAGTACTAATGTTAGGGTTGATGAATTTGATACTAAGAATAGTGAAGAAATCACTAGGGATCTGGAAGACTATGGTAGATTCACTTACATTGAACAACTAGATTACCTACCAAAGCCACAAATAGTGTCAATCGGTCATCAAGAAAAGAACACTGAGGAACATCAAAGAGAAACTGACGATCAAGAAAGAGCTACCGAGAAAGCACATGAACTTGAATAGGATGAAAAAAAAAGAAGAGATCAAGTACTGGCTAGATTTGTTAGAAGACATCATCCTGAGAACCAAATCATGGGTGACAAGAAAGATGGCATGATGACAAGAAGTAAGTTAAGAAAAGGTACAAGCTTAGATTGTGAGTCTGAATCAAAAAATGTTAAGGTTGCATTGGAGAATGAAGAATGGGTAAATGCAATGAATGAAGAGATAGAAAAGATAGAGAAAAACAAGACATGGAATTTAGTACCTAGTCCTAAGGATAAGAATGTTATCGGTACTAAATGGATTTTCAAAAAATGGCTGAATGAAAATGGAGAGGTTACAAGAAATAAAGCTAGACTTGTATGCAAGGGGTATGCATAGGAGGAAGGTATAGATTATGGTGAGACTTTTTCACCTATTGGTATACTAGGAGTCAGAATGTTACTTTCATATGCAACACATAAGAAGTTTAATGTTTATCAAATGGATGTTAAGTCTGCATTTCTGAATGGGATACTAGAAGAAGAGGTCTACATCAAACAACCAGAAGGGTTTGTTGATCTAGACAAAAAATATATGGTAGGTAGACTACATAAAGCTTTATATGGTTTAAAGAAAGCACCTAGAGCCTAGTATGAAAGGCTGCATACTTATTTGTTAAGTATTGGTTTTGTTAGAACTAGTGAGAACAACAATTTGTATATGAAAGGAGATAGTGATGATACTATCTTGATTGCTGAAATATTTGTGGATGATATTATTTTTGGAGGACAAGATCATATCTATAAATCATTTTCTGATGAGATGCAAAAAGAATTTGAAATGTCTATGTTTGGAGAGATTAAGTTCTTTCTAGGCCTGAAGGTTATTCAACAGAATGATGGAATATTCATCACACAATCAAAGTATATAAAGGAAGTACTAAGAACATTTGGCATGGTAGATGCTAAACCAATTGGAACACTAATGGTCACATGCTGCAAATTGACTAAAGATGATAAAAATACAGAGGTGAAATAGACATTATACCAATCTATGATTGGTAAGTTGATGTATGTAGTGCATAGCAGACTAGATATTGCACATGCTATGGGAATTGTTACTAGATTTTCTACAAATCCAAAGGAGTCACACATGGTTGAAACTAAAAGAATCTTAAGATACTTGAAGAAAACAAAGGACTATGGATTATGGCATCCTAAGGAAGGGAAGTTTGAACTAAGAGTTTACACCGATGCAGATTGGGCTGGAAATATAGATGATAGGAAAAGTACCACTGGAGGAGCATTTTTCTTTGGTGAAAGACTTGTTACTTGGACAAATAAGAAACAAACTTGTATTTCTCAGTCTACTACTGAAGTAGAGTATATTTCTACTGCAACAAACTATTCAAATATTGCTTACATCAAACAAGTATTGGAAGGAATGAACGAGGTAATCATTGAGATGGTGATTATATACTGTGATAACACAAGTGCAATAAACATTTCTAAGAATCATGTAATGCACTCAAAGACCAAGCACATCTCTATTAAGTATCACTACTTAAGAGAACAAGTACAGGAGAAGCAAGTTAAATTGGAATATGTTACATCAAAAGAGAAACTTGCTGACATATTTACCAAGCCTCTACCAAAGGAAACTTTTGAATACTTGAGGACTAGACTTGGGGTCTATCCCCTATCTACTGGTCACGAATGTGATCTAGAGGTTGCATCAGCCTAATCTTATCAAAAGATCATTCATGTTGATGTAGTGTAGCTCACACTTTGGATTCTATCTAAGGTTGTGAAAGATTTCAGGAACAACTATTTGCATATCGGTATACTGAGATACAAAGATACATTGTATGCACTGGACAACAGTGAGTCACATGGCTAATATAGAGCTACATGTTTATGTGTTTCTTTGGCATTATTTCTAGAGGGAGAGATAAATAATATGATAATCGAGGAGATCACTGGAACATCTATCTAAGGGAGAGACAATCTAAGAAGATAAAGGGAGAGATAAACAGAATGAATCTGAGAACTGGAAAGATCATATCTACAGAGGAAAGTCTGCATTTGCAATGCTATCATGTAACATAGTGATTAAACATATTAAGCTTAGGGAGAGCTTACCGAGCTACAACATTTTCTTACAGAGTTTTAGAATACATGTTTGGTATGTGTATGGTATATTTCATATTGCTTGAGTTTACATCAATGCCAAAGGGAGAGATTGATGAACTACAACTGATTGAGAACCTGATTGAAGAACTACAAGTGATTAGAGATCACCGAGCATTGAATTGTTATGTAAGATAATTGAATTAGTCATTATGTTGTCATTGATGTCAACTAGTCTTGACAGTACTTATCGTGGTAGTTGCAAATATCTAAACATCTATAAAGGAGGAGAAAAGATGAAGAACCAAGATATCTACATGGAGGAAGATGGATATGATAGATGAGGATAAGGAATACTCTTGGTAACTTATTGATGAGTCTATGAATTCATATGTTGACTTGATTATGTTGCGTTAATCTATTATGAAGTTAGAAGAAAAATGTTACAAAGTAGTGTAGTCAGTTAATGAAGCATTCCAGTATACACCGAGCCAGTGTAGTGTATACTGAGCGATAGTATCAATCAAGCTTGTGTTCACCAACACATTTCTTTGTTAACTGAGTATGAACAAAAGAACTAAATGATTAGTTTAGCTGATAGAAATTAATGAGCTATAAAGTGTATGATTATGAGGTGGAAAGATAAAGTTTGTCATAGGATCTACGACTAACAAAATTCAGAGAAGATCCAAAGGATAGAATTGAAACATGTTACTGACACATCAGCCAAGGAAGGTTTAAGTGGCAAAATCAACGAAGGAGATTAAGCAGACAAATCTAATGGATGAAAAGAAAATAGTTTACTTGTCTATTTAAGAGACTAGGGTTTCATAGAGAAATAGATGCCAGAAGAAGGAGACTGGAGAGATATCATGTGAACAAGATTCATGCATGCCTAATCATACTGGTTGAAGAAGAATCGAACTCTAGAATAGTACTGAGCATCAGAGATTTTTACCAAGGGATAGTAAGTTATTGAATGTTGATGAACTGAATAAGAAATATTGATCAGAGGATTGTATGGACTTAGAATAGATCTAAATATCTACAAATCAAGTTGTATTGTAATCAGATCACCTACTGTTTTAGTTTAACCATTGTAAATAGATAAAATCTCTTAACTAAGTGGACTTGAAAGTCTTATATGTCATTCATAGAATGTACATTGTTATCCTATCAACCCTATAGTGAATGCTAGTTGGATGATAATTGTTAGTGTTAAATCCTATAACAAGGTCACACCTTATAGTGTTTTTTGTGACCTTTAATAGGGTTGGCTCTTCACTGAGCTCACTTCAGAAGAGTGAAAAGTTTTTGGGTTATCGGTCCTAGGTGGTTTTTCCCTTTGTAGGGTTTCCTTGTTAAATATTTTGTGTTATCTATTTATGTAGTGATTATTTGGATATCATACTTTACATGTTTCATATTTGATTTGGTCGGCAATCACTATGAGCAATTAACTAGTAATCAGTAATTACACAGACAGTTAGTATTTTATGTTTACCGAGTTGCAAATTTAGCTGAATTTGTTTGAAGTGATACATTTTGTAATTGGGACTGTGGATAACTGATTCACTCCCCTCTCAATTATTCTAACAACTGAGTTAGTAGAATGTTCCGGACCATGCCAGACCAAAGTGTCTCCAAGGTGCACTAAGCATGATTGGGCAGAAAACTTTCAAGGCTTGTATCTCAGACTCCATGAGAGGTATCAATAATTTGTGAGATGCTACAGGACTACATTTCTAAGCCCTACAATAACCTCTCTCTATTTTGGGAGATTCAAATTTGTTTGAATTTGGCACACCAGTCTCGCTTGATGTCAAAACTTGTAGTGAGGGTCAATTGAAAGTTGCACCACTGGATTTCTTCCAAACCATTCGTCTCGACACCGAATGGACTACACCATTAGCTCCGATTGGGTGAGTAAACACTAGGGAATAGTAATGGTTTAAGTTTGTAATCAAATCAATCAATGAAAATAAAGTTCTCTTCATTTCTATAGTTCTTTGTCCTGTGGAATAGTCCAGGCAATAGTGAATTGATTAGAATAAATCTAATATGATCTTGGCTTGGTTGTGATATAGGAATGGTGTCTTGTGTTTGTTTACAAGTTTATGTAACTATTTCATTGTTTGGAATATCGTTATGATATTAGAATTGATTGATGTTGAGGATAGGACTGACATTGTAGGCACACATGAATACAATGTAGCACATAAATTTTGAATTCACTTAAATGATGAATTACACATGTGAACACACATAGCACATAAAACATACACATAAATTTGATTAATTCATGAAGCATACATGTAGCACATATTTTATAAAGCATACAACATGAATTCACTTAAGTCATGCACATAGCCCATACTCGTGAATTTAGGTTATGAAGAATGTACTTGAATATACATGAATATACTTAAGGCATAAATTGTACACATGAGTACATACACACAATCATATTTACATACTAACAATGAATAAATGAACACACACTTAACCAATTGGATCAAATATCAAGTTTCATATATATCAAAATGAACAATAATTCTGTATATATTTACATGTCAACATATCTAGATACAATGTGGCATATGCCATCTTAAAATGTGTCATATGAAATCTCAAACTAAGAAGTTCAACTACAAAAGTTTCTAGGACATCCTATTCTACTGGTGGATCATCAAAATGTAGCCTCTTTGAAGTACTCTTTGGATCTGATGGATCCTGCATTCAAACACAAAAGTGAAACCCCAAGTTAGACTAAAATTCAGAATCATAGTCAACAATAATAAATAAAATTTAAACTAAAATTGAACTCTCATATACCTCGCCTCTCTATCTCCTCCCACAGACATGGAACCTAATATATGTCCTTGGTAGCATAGGAACAATGCCACCAATGTTGACTCTGACCTATATATGTTTTTGAACATGAGATTGATCTACGAGTTATACTATTTAATGTTAAATACTTCAAATAGAAAATATATGTTTACAAAATAAGTGTCATGCCCCTAACAGTCTCAGGGTTTACTTTTCTATGTTATGTTATGTTATGTTAGACTTCTATGAGTTTGAACTCTGACTTCGTTCATTTGAACCTTGTTGTTTAGAATAAATATGTTTATCTCTGTAATTCTGCCAGACACTCAGAGAATTATGTCTATTTCTGTAGCTTAATGAGTTTTTTTCTGATGTCAGAATTGGTTTAGACTGACTTTTGAATTAATGGAACTGGATAGTTCAGTAGTGATTTGAGTATTGGTATGATTGTGAAAATAGTACAACTTAAATGGTTAGTCGATTGTCAGATTATTGGTTCATTATGTTGGGATTCTAAATAATATTTTAGACATAATTAGAATTGGTTATATTATTATGGTTAATTGTATCTTGATGTTATAGACAGTATATAGAGAATTATTGTTATTTAATGTTAATCAAATTTTGAATTCAAAATGAATAAATTTGTATATATGTATTTTTATACATATAATTATGAGTGATTGTTTTAGTAATTATGTGGTATTTCTTTTACTAAAACTATAGAATTATCTAAGTTAGCATATCCTATTTTGTATGTTAGTAGGAGGTTAGTTTCATGAAGTGTTAGTAATTTGGCATTGTTATGCGCTGTTATCTTTGGTGCTTAAGATAGTTTTTCTTAATCTAAGATCGATTAATGTTATCTAACATAGATGTAAATTAATCTATCCCTAAGTCTTCTTATTTATGATCTGGCTCGAAGACATGACTTATCAGCAGGGTTTAAATGCACTATCATCGCATAGTGGTGTTAGTGGGGTTTAAGCTATTTTCGGGTTATGGGATTGTACTTTGATGGACATTTGGCAGGGAATGTGTTGTGTTTACTGCAAGAGATAAGTTCACATTGAATGAACTCATCGATGAAATTCATTTTTGTGTTTGATGACTACCATTAGCTCTGGTAAAGGAGTTGCAGTTGGATTATGACTCCATTTTTCACCATGTTATTCTGCGACAGTTTGGGTAAACAGTTAGTAATGGACTTGTTTTCCTGTTGTATCTTACATGATAAGTGGCTTGGAATGGAAAGGGGTTTTCACGGCAAGTTATACCCTTATGTTCGTGGTCATTTAGGAAGTTGGGTGTTTCATACTATTATCTCTGCATTTTGGGCTCTCTTGCACGACACTTTGGCAGTTAGTGGAAAGAGATCATCGTGGTTAGGGTTCGACTGTGAAGCTCACCAGGTAGGGGCTAGCTTTGGCATTTCGGTTTTTGGATATCTCCCCACACAAATACCAGGCAGGGGCATTCTCTCACCTTATCCTTTGTTTCCATTTTATTTTCTGCAAATGAGATATTAGATTGTTTAGTTACGCTGTTAGTGAGTTGATGAATGGAAGGTATTATGATTGTATACTCTGTGAGTTTTGGTCATGAACCAGTTTTTCTTCCTTGTTGGAGTTTATTTAGTTAATGGATTTTATGTTTAGTGGAGGAATTTGAAATTCATATTATTAATATGCTATTTCGAGCATATTGTGTTGATGGGTTTTTCTTTGTTCTGAGTATGAGGTTGGCAGTGTTTTATTTATGTTTGTGCTGAACTATGGGAGTGTAGTTGTTGCACTTGGTATATGGTTATTCCATAGTGTGTTTGTGTCGATGTTTATTTTTTTTCTTTGGTCAGTAATAAAGGGGGTTAATCGAGAATGTATTTCGGCTATAAAAATGCAGTATGAAACCAGAATGAGTTTTGGTATAAAAGCTTCTTTTAGATATTCTCGTACTGGTTCCTATTGTTAGGAACACTGTGGTAACAGAATGTTTACAACTTGTAAGAGTTTTTAATCATAAAGTGAAATTGGGTATATATTACCACTGTTATGAACCGAATCTGGTATCGATGTTTTCTTTTGAGCTGTATTGTGGAAATAGGGATTAGTGGTAATTCATAGTGTTATCTGATACCTATCATATTTTATATTTTACACTCTCGCAACATAGGTGTGGATTAAAGTATTTTTGGGTGTACTCCTTTAGTTATCTGGTATCGATGTTAGTTGTGTCAAATGGGTGTTTGTCACTGTCTGTTTCAGTCAATAGTGATAATGTGGATATCTTTGGTTATACCAAAACTTGATTGCGAGCTTTATGTATCTTCAGAAATTATCACCAGTGTGAAATATAGTTTGTAACGACATTAGGAAATGTTAGGAATTTATAGGAAAGTCAATTTTATCTTTCTCAATTAGTAAGGAAGACCACTTTGGTATTTTGTTTAGATGTAGAAGATGGTTCTTATTAATCTATCATTCTTTTATGTATTCAGCAGATTCAGAGTATATTAAGGTAGATGTATTCTTTGACAGAACTGAGATGATTAGTATGGTTTTGTTCAATGTGTAGTTATGGGCTTGAACTTTTGTGAATGATGAGTTACGTTATCTAATAATATATGTTTATATATATATATACCTACTGGGATATGTATATGTATACACAAGCCGTGATGTATACATGTACATACGCCAACATGTATATAATAGATGTTATGATTATCATTCTGAACTATTAATTATAAGTTTATATAATTATATATACATATATATACCTGCTGGGATATGTATATGTATACACAAGCCGTGGTGTATACATGTACATGTGCCAACATGTATATAAAAGTATAAACTTGTAATTAACAGAGCAGGATGTTTGGAAAATTAGTTTATAATAAAATCAATTATGGCAAGCTTGTAAGTTTCTTAAAAGCGATGGGTGTTGTGTTGATTCAATTGATATATGATTATATTAGTTCTTTTCTATGGACATTTTATTGTATAGTTTTAGATTTAATGTTAAGTTAATGTGGAGATTATTATTTGATTGGATTTGTGATGGAGAAAGAACTGTGATCTTTTCTTCTTTTGAGAAACATCATGTTTAAGAATGTATGTTAAGGAATATGGAACATGGTTCTAAATAGATTTCTGATTGCTGTTTCAATTCTATAATTGATGCAATAGAAATGAAGTGTTAGTGAAATTGTGTAATGTAGTTCATTTCATTTCAATCACTAATTGTTAGATCAAGTGTTTTGAGATAATGCAAGTGTGATCCTTAGATTGGGGGCTGACACTAGTCTAGTACCTTGTGATGATAGAATTTTTGTCAGTTGTGACTGACACTAGTCTATATCCTTATGGGAAATAATTTTTGTCATTTGTTTAATTAAGTGATAATTATAAATTCAAGGGATATGGGTTTTCAATTAATAATATAAAACATTATGGTTTCATCAAACATAATGGATTACTACAAGGTTTCCTTACGGATACATAGCGTAGGTCCTTATGTGGACACCCATGAACTATTGGATCATTACTTTGTCATTTTCTTTGCGAGTTTATTTCTGTTAGAAAGAGATTTAGTACTTGATGATTTTGGTGTAAAAAGAATGGAATTATGTTATTTAGATTTCAATTACAACTGTATTTAAATATGCATAAATGTTATATTTTACTGACTTTTATGGTTGCAAAATTTTGGAGATGTTTCGTTAACTTTATCATGTGACTGAGCCCTATTTTCTATTTGTGTTTGTGTTCATATTGATTTTCAGGTTTTGGATGGATAAATTAATGATTATGGGATAGTGGATAGCAGTTGTTAAGATTTATGGGAAACAGATCATTTCGTGGTTATTAGTTATCAGAACTATTCGTAGAATGTAAAGGATTGGTTAAGAAGGAAATTTTGTTTTTGAAACTTAGTCTTTGAATAAAGAGTATTCTTATTACTCTGATGTAATTCAATTGAAAACTATAAAGCTCTTAGAAGTAGTTGTTATAATTATATGTTCAGTTTGTAATTTAAAAATTTTTTTACTATGGTTCTATGTGGTTTGTTTATGGTTGAATCTTCTTTGGTTTCATCTTTTAGCTTTATGGATTAGATTAGGAGTGTTACAATAACTGAATTAACATTAAAACTTACCTGAGTTGAACTTTCTTCAAGAAATGTTGGCTGAGTCATCAATGATACAAACCCTTGGCGTTCTACCTCCCTCAAACTAGGAGTGACCTACAAAAGTCAAATAGATACTTCGTACTATCATAACTTGATCATATTATATATACTTGATAGTAAAATACACACAAATAACTTTAGAAATATATGTACCATAGGGCTATCAATGCGAATGGATGTGCCTGTGACTCTATCATGATGATAGGGTCTAAGGACATCATCATATGTCACTCTCTGTCAAATAAACCATGTAAATTAAAAATGAGTACACACAACTTACAAGTATACATGTATGCATAAACAAACTAAATTACTTAATTACCTTTCCCTTGTTAATTCCATACACCTGGACCCCCTCACATTACCCCCCGGTGGCAACTGGTGACACCTACATCAGTATGTAAAAGATGATCATAAAAATTAGAAAACCATGTACATATACTATTATCATAATTTAAAAGGAAGCCAATGAGTACATTAAAACATATGTATCATGGAAGTGTCAAGACCAAATGATATGGCCAAAAGCATGGACCCCTCCACCTGTTCCATCTCCTCCTCTATCATCAACTGAACATAAATGTAATACATAAAAATACATAAGTGGGAAATTATTATAAGGAAATTCTACTAAAAATATGAACAATAAAATTTAAATACAATGTAAAAAGTGAACTCTTTACCCTTACTGTAACAGTGAGAGTCCATGGCTCTGTAGGCTCCTAATGCACATCTCTAGGAGCTACTTCAGTGCTTGTAGCGTGTTGTGTAGAATCATCCACATCGAAGGTGAAATTATATGCATCACTATCAGTCAGGGGACCTAAGCACATATTATTTCATATAATGCAAGTGTGGGGCACACAAACATGTGAGCTTGTGGAGGATGTGGAAGCGCTATAAGCATCAAGTTTAGGAGGTAACAATGTTGTGCTTTGCATAACTAGTAGATCACTTAAGGTGTGAATGGCTTGAATAGTCTGTGAGACGACCTCAGCAATAATGTTAGGATGTTGCACTATGGGAGGTGGTGAAATCTTAGGAGGGGGGACATATGTGCAGGATTTCACCCATTGTGCCTATGGCTTGTCCTGAGGAGCACCTAAACCTACACCCTGTTTTGGTCTCATACTCCAATAATTCACCTTGTGACTAAGCACAAATTCAGCATACAATTTTTTAATAAAATAAAATGGGACATCCAAATTATTGTGAGGTGGTCTATCAAAAACCATCCACCAATGGTCCCAAAAGTTGTCACGTATTGCACTATTTGTGCACCATTTAATTGACAACTTGGTTTTTTTATGGTCTACTTTTAGACCAGTTTTAGGATCCACAAGAAGATTAGCTATGTCATTTTTTGTTATATTTAGGTTCATGACTTGATCATAATCAAGACCATCATCAAACTGGGTGTGCATGGAATTGTGCCAAAGAAGTGCAGCACTATGTTGCTGTGTAAGTTTCTCCATGTTTTCAATAATTGAGTTCAATGTCATAAACATGGGGTGCAATGTGGGGATATTGCATAGGTGGTTTGAAATCCTCTAAGTTCATTTAGATTATCTCCTATTAGATCTTCTAAACGGTGAGGATTTGTGACAGGTACATCTTCTAGAGGTGGGGGATTGTTGGGAGGTGGTTCTAGATTGTTTGCAAGATCATTAGGAGGGTTTTCTGATTCCATGTCTGATAACAATGAAAAAACAAATAGATAATTATAATGAATTTTAAAAAATAATAAAAAAACTCATTGCTACCCTAATTTTTATATAAAAAACTATAAATTTCTATTTAAAAACAATAAAAATTAGAAGCTTTTACATACCTTGGGATTTAAGAAAAATCGGATAGGGGATTTGAAAGCTGATATCCATTTACCCTAGCTACGTTCACATTTTCACAATGAGAAAATGTTGAAGGCGGCTGGAGTACAAAGTTATATATTTATTGGAAAATATCGAATATCAAATATTATCAGATATCCGATAATATCGAATATCCGATTAATCCTTTTTCTTTGGCTTTTGGCTTGGCCAGGTGTACTAACACCCAAGCCTACTAAAAAAGTCAACATATGCATTTGTGCATTTTTGGACGAGTGAAAATAAGTTTTTTTCACATCGCCACTTTTTGGCATACCATGATCCTACACATACCCATATGTTTTGTGAGCATTCTGTTGTATGTATCTATTTGGTCTTGATTCTCCAAGCTTGGGGGTGGTCTCCTTGAGACCTTGGATGGGAGGTGAGCTCTCCATGGTTTCCTCTCTCATTTGTAGGTTTTTGGAGACTATGTTCACATTGATAGCTTTGGGAAGAATCCTCCATTTTGTTGTTATTGTGGAAATAATCCTTGGTGTTACAATTGTGAAACCCCTTCAATGGGAAAAGCTCTCCATCGTGGAGATGTATACTTGTAGTATTGTGAAAAGATACTTCTTCTTCAATTAGATGTTGTGATGTTGTATATTGAAAGATGTAAAGGAGAGAACCTTATTCATTTCTTCTTGCAACTCATATTTGTGGAGTACTACAAATTTGTATTTCATTATTGTAATGATGTAAGATGGAAATTAATGAAAGGAATGGGAACAATGTGGTATTCTTGTTTTACTATTGTAATGCAATGTTCCCTTGAAGAAATCTTTTATTGCATTTTATTTGATTGCCACTTAGATGTGATAATCTTATTAGGAATAAGAGGTATTCTTTTAATTAACTCATTGATCTAAAACCATGAAAGGAAAAAGGCTACTACAAGTTCTTTTGGTCCATTCTTTAGATTTCTATTAGTCTTACTTGAAATAAAATAAAAAGTGTATAAACATTGTCTTGACAAGCAAAAATACACTATGTGAAAAGACAATCAAAACAAAAAAAAAAAGATCAAATTGAGACCTACAGGTCTCTGGAAAATGTATGGGAAAAAAATCCCATACATTTTCCAAAACCACAGTCAATTAAATATATTATTTACTTTTCCACTTGCCTTGAAGAAATCCTCTTTCAAAAAAGAAACTATATTATTTTCCACCTAGTGATGTCTATTCAGTTAGTGGGACTGATTGGGTCGCCACCCCAAAAGGAACCCAAAAAGGTCCCCTCAAAAACAAATATATTTTTTTAAAAAATAAATTAAATTTTATAAAAAACTACACCCTTTTCGCATGAGACCTACTTTTAAATAGGTTTATAAAAAAAAAATTTAAAAAAATTTAAAAATTTAAAGTGATTGGGGGGGCGGGGGGGGGATGTGGTCCCCACTCCCCATGGGGCCACGACCCTGCGCGCTGCCATGACAGGGGCTCTGCCATGATTGGGTACCATCTTGCTATGACAGGTTGTACACCTACCGTGACAGGCAGTACCTATCACAACAGGGTACCCTGCCACGGTAGGTGGGACCCACGCCAGCGCCAATGAGACTTTAAACTATCTTTTGCTTGGATTTTTTAAAAATTATTATTATTATTATTTAGTTTAATTAAATTTATTTATAATATTTAATTATTATGTTTTAATAAATGATGTTAGTTTAGTTTAATTTATTTATAAGTTTATTATTGTGTTTAAGAAAATGCTTTAGTTTAATTTATTCATAATTTTATTATTATATTTTATTAAATTGTTAAAGTCATTTAAAAATATTTAGAATTTTATTTATCCTATTCTAACATTAAGATAAGCTTAATTTTTATTAAATGGTCACAGACAATTGCATTTCGTATAAATATAGATTAGAATTTGATTTTTAGTTTGCAATTACTCCCTTCTTTAAGGAGACTTAATTTAAAGTAATTAATTCCGGTCAAACTATTAGAAGAACACAATAAATATCTTGGTGAATAATTGTTTAATTAATATAGTCTTGTCTAACACCTCGATATTTTTGGAGGAATGAATATTTGACAGGTTGAACAATAAAAGTGGATATATTAGAATACTAAATAAGAAGAGGATGTAATATTAAAATTTATGTGATAATGAATTTTAAATAAGAAATTTATAATGAACTTTATCTAATAGATTTAATTTTCATACGAATTCAAGTTGTGCTTTTTTGAGCTTTGATTCATTTGGTCAAACATGCTACTTAGATGAAATTATACCCTTATAGGATTGGCATTTGTGTATTCTAATTTTATGACATTTGTATATGGACTTAGTTGAACTATTCAACTTGTTACTCAGACTAACTTAGTAACCTTATGGCACACATAGGATAATTGTGAACCTTTTTTGTTGAGTCCTCTTGTGGATGCTTTCATCCTCTAGCTAGTTCCTTATAACTATGGTGACGAGCGCATACAATTCCCCTTTTTGTGCTATATAGTCTCTTAGGGGAATGTTTATGACCTCATTCAATCCATAGAAGTGGGACACACCAATGTTGACCCTTGTAGCATGGCGTCGTTATTGGCGAACTTAGTAAACCTATGCAACCTCCTTTTTAGTCCATTAATTATCCCTCTCTAATGCCCTTTGAGCTCTTTAAAAAAAAAAATTTGTTGCATTTTTGAGTGGTATATTTTGGGCATGACAACTTGAATCATAGATCAATCCATTATATATATGATATCAAATGTAATACATTAAAATTACTAAATGGGGAGATCCAATGAAACATATGGATTATGAACATTGAAAATAAGAAAATAAACCGATAAGTATGTCTAATTGAGACTACATTATAAAATACCATCCAAATCTACTTGTCGATCTCTAGGTGGAAAATCATAATCAAGTGGATGGGTGAAAAGGATAGGAAATAAATATGCAACAATATTTTTAATGGAACCCTTGATGTTTGTAATTAGAGAGTCCCTGTAAATCCTCAATACAGCTGGAATTTTTTCCTGAACATTTAGTAAATTTATTAGAACACAAATAATAATGCCTCAATTCTTTATCTGTAATGGAAAATAGTACCATGTGGTAATTGGAGTACAAAGGAAGAAGATAGCTTTATCATATAGTTTTCCCACTATAAAAAATACCATCTATGCAAGATCCAAAGGAAATTAGGATTCAAAGTGATTGTAGTTAAGTAAATGACAGTAACAGTTCAATATTCATATTCTAGAAATTGAATGCCAAATATCACTTGATATATCACATAAAGGTGCAAGTCAACAATAGATATAGTAGGTCATAAGTGATCAAAGAGTTGGATATCAATAAAAATCATAAGAAAAGTATGTGTTATCATATCAAAACTAATTTTTAGCTAGATGAAACCTAAAATAATCTTGACAAAGATATGTGCTATCCATTTGACTCACATACCTTTCATTGAATGACTAGGATCTTGTACAAAGAGGACAAACACAATATACCAATCATTTTTGGTAACAAAATATTGACCAACCAAATGATCCAAAAATTAGTTGTTTGCACAACAGTGAAGCTACTCATAGTTCTCAGAAAGCCAATGACAAGAGGAAAAATAAGATTATGGAAAATAGAACATGCTTCATCATCCAATTTTATCTGCAAAACAAAGAGATATCAGTTATTGTGGGAAAAAATAAAACAACTAAATTTCGCTCTAATGGCTTTAATAAGCCTAGATTCTTGCAATTAGCAGACAATTTATAAACACTGGGTCTCCTCTTATAAAATGATGTTTAGTGTTCCAAAGAAAATGTTTGATGCTTAGAGAAACAATGTTGTATATTGTTAAAGAAATCTTTTCAGCAATTACCAGTGTGAAAGAAGAGATCAGCCATGGTGTTATCAATGCATCAATGTGAATCCAAGGAGATAAAATTCACAACAAAAAGATATGAATATGGTTATAAATGATGGATGATAACAATGATATCAAGACTTTCAAAGCAGTCATAAAATAACAAGATCATGATGGTGGTTTCAAGGCAAGGTTTTAAATTTGTGATGCCCATGAGAATGAAGAGTACAAATATGACGAGGAAAAATTAGTTTTAGAAAGATGAAAAGGTAGTGATATATGCAATGAATAACATTTTTATTAGAATTTTGATAATGCATGAGGTTTAATTTCAATAGACCTAAAATGGGAGTTTCATAGTCAAAGATAATAAGATAAAAATCGATGTAGCAAGGTCACTATTTTGAAGGCTCAAAACAATGATTTATAGTGTAAAAAGAAATGGTTTTGTCAATGTAAAGAAATAAATCATTAAAATTAGAGAATGAACAAATACAAGCACCTTTAGTGCATTGATTAGTCCTATGGAAAGAATTGTCATATATGTGGTTTAAGAAAAACATTTTATAAGATACAAAAAGAAGTGAAGTGTTATCTATCTAAAAGCAGTGACCAAGATCAAAGTGTAAGAAATAGTGAGAATGTATGTGATAAAAATAAGGAAAAAAATAGTGTCACTATTGTTATCAAAGAGAAAAAAAGACAAGGATGCTTCTACAAAGATAGTGCCATAAGGAATGCATCAAAGAAACATAGAAAGAATGTAGTCAAGTGCCAAGAAATGAAATAAATAGCAGTGTGCAAGAGTGTGAGAGGTGACTATCACAATGATCAATAAAGAAATGATGATGCCACGATAGTAGAGAAATGTCATCCATGTCATTAGAAAAGAAGATTGATAGATAATAGCTTCCAAAAATGAAGGGACAACTACTTTTAACTTGTCCAGATTAGTAGAAGGAGTAGTCCCCTTTGATGTATAAATGGTTCCAACTTTCCATAATCTCGTCAGATGATGGATCACACAATGTGGTGTGAAAAGGAAATTATCCAAATCTTATCACACCTTTTCCTAAAATGTATATTTTACTAGATTTCATAAGTTGTAATCTACTCACTGAAAACACAAAAACCTTAGTACCTTATTCATGTCAACATATCAATATCATCATGAGGACTTGAAGGAATGACTACCATTATGAGACATAGAAACATTACTGTGATGAAGGAATAGAAACTAAATTTTAATTTTAACTCATTTCCCTCTTTTCCAAATTTAAATTAAATGTATCCACAAGAGGCTTGACATATTTTAAAATCCTTATGTGATGTTTTAGCCACAGATGTTTCATGGTATAGATTTATGCCTTTATAGGTATTTGAGTTTGGGTTTTGATGATGGTTACATTATTGGATTACATGTGAGGAGTGTGCAGATTTTGCATGATGGATTTACAGTTATAATTAGAGTGGTGTAGCTTTAGCATGGTGAATTATTTTTGATATTGACATCAAACCCTAGGATCAAATGTGGTTGTAGACCAAATAAGTTTGTTTATTCTCATGTTGTATATGCATTGCTTATATACACATTGATTTTGATGGTACTTGGAAGCTGTTGTTATTATTATTGCTGCTATAGCTAACAAACAAGGTTAAAACCCAATGTTATTCTATATTTCCTTGTACAACATAATTGTTAAATGGGATTACTATCTTGTGGTATTGCAATCAGGATTCAACTGTGTAGTTTTTGAGTTAAACTCATTAACCCATGTTTCATGATTAGTGGTTCACAAGAACCCATATCTCATGAGAATGAATGGAACACTTAGCACTCATTTCATCTAGGTAATTCTCATAGAGGTGAAGTATTGAGACTTCCCAAGAGGTTACCCATCTCGGTACTTCTCTAGCGCAAGTGCATTTAACCATTGAGTTTCTTGCAATGTTGAACCCAATTTTTCTACAACCACATTACTATTTTGATGTTATTATATGGTAAATAAATTTTTTAGTCAAAGGTTTTGGAAAAAAGAAATACTACTTTGTATTTTTTAATATTTGCAATATACTCAAAAACAATAGTTTAAGGTATCAATATAATGAATTTTTAATGTTTGCACCTATTTAATTTTATATTTATGTTGATATGTTAAATTTTTTTGCAAATTTAGAATCTATTTCATAGTTATAGTCATAAAACCTATTTGACATAAATACCCCATGGAAAGAGAGAAAAAATTGGTTGGAAAACTGGGGTTTAACATTAGACAAAGTTAATGGGTTTTATACAAATGGATTTGATATTCTTTACATATGATTTAGGAACTTCCAAGAAAATGCAGTCTGTAGATTAAAGCCAAAATCTAAAGCCTTTTCTCATATGATCTCTACCAGTATCATCATCAAGCATAGAAATAGATTATCAATCTAGAAATAGAATGTTTGAGCAGACTTCTTGATGTAGGAGCATCCTGGGTGTAAGAGAAATCTTGCATCACCCAAAAATATTTCTATTTTTGTATTCAATAAGGGCTATCTTGTGCAAAGCTACTATTTATGGGAACTTGCTATTTTTAGTAAGTTGGTCTTACGATCTCAGAATGTTTTGATTTTACATGTGGAGGTTCATCTTAGTCATATCAACTTGCCAGCAAAGTTTCATGGCTAGATCAGGTCTAGTTTTGAAGATATTGAAGATTTTTGATATTGGCAGCAGGGTACAGAAACTTTGAACTCAGTTTTGAAGGCTTTAGAGGCCCCAGATGAGGTCAAAAATTTGGGTGACGGGCACTTGCGCAGGTCAAGCCAGTAGAGCACTTCATGGCATTTTTGAAATGGGGTTATAATAGTCAATCAGGTCAACTGGTGATGACTTATGGTCTCTAGAAATCGGGCCACCTAAAATGGCAAAAAATAATTTTCCTTCAAAATTTCTATTCAGGTTTCAAAAGTTATTTTGAGCCAACTTTGATGTAATAAATTAAAAAATAAAATAATTCTAAGTTTGGTCAGCCCTAAGGGCTAAATTTTTGGAACCTTCTCGGGCGGTGGGGAATGGCTATATAAAGAAGGCTCGTAGTGTTGTCTAGGGTAGTTCTGGGTACTAGATCTAGATATTGATTCGAGGCTTTGTCCTATAGAATATTGTAAGGGAATGCCCATGTGGCTTTGCATATTGTAATTCTGAAAGTTTGTAATTCCACATTTGTGGAGATAATAAGAAGCCAATTTTCTGTTCTTGCATATTGTTGTTGTTGTGTCTCTATTTCTGTTATGTGTTTGTGGTATTAAGGGGAACACCCTTCATCACTTCTAGCTGAAGAACTTCTCACAATGCTCAATACATGTGACACAAAACAATCAATTGAGTAGAGTTGTATGAGTAAGATCATTAATTGAAGAAATGCATTATGCTTTTCATATGAGTGAAACTATTGATGACTACTATTTGCAAGATTAACTCTTGTATCATTTGAGACATTAATGCATACCAAATGACCCTAAGTACCACAAATTTATATGGGAAATTCACATCAACAAGGTTACATATCATTTTGGAGTTACAAAGACTTACCACATTGAGGAAATATTTTGATAGTCATGTCTCAAATTTGATGTTGTAAAATACATCAAACACTATACCACTAGTGCCATAGCCAAATTGAAATGCAAGAAACAACAACCACATAATCCTTTGCCAGTATCAAATGATCCTTATAAATCAGTTTCAAAATTTCCATGGATTTCTTCTCGTGCATACCTACTACTAAGAATGATAATTATTGTGTATAATTGTATAGGTGTGAAATATTGGTTTAGGGTTTAGTCGGGTCTAGACCCATCTCAACGAGCCTAGACCTATCAAGACATCATTCCTGAATGGAGATTTGAAAGAATACGTATACATTGAGCAGCCAGAAGGATTCACCTTATCAAACAGACCTGATATGGTATGTAGATTGAAGAAGGCCCTCTATGGACTTAAGCAAACCCCTAGAGCATGGTATGAGAGACTAGATGGATATCTAACAAATATTGGATTCAAGAAAGGAGCAATAGATTGTAATCTATTCATTAGAGAGACATCTGAAGGTCTACTACTTGTAGCTATATTTGTTGATGACATTATCTTGGAGGTAATGACAAAATAAGTGCTGAATTTGCTAAAGAAATACAGAATGAGTTTGAGATGAGTATGATTGGTCATATCAAATACTTTTTGGACCTAATTGTGCAGCAGAAAAAAAAAAGGAATTTTCATTAATCAATCCAAGTATGTGAAAGAAATATTAAAGAAATTCAAGATGGATGATTGCAAGCCAGTAGGGACTCCTATGATCACTGGATGCAAACTTACAAAAGAAGATGACTCACCAGCAGTGGATACAACATTGTATAAGTCTATGATTGGTAAACTCATATATCTTACTCAGACTAGACCTAATATTTCCAATGCAGTTGGCATAGTTGGAAGATTTGCAGCAGAACTTAAGCAAAGTCACCTCATGGTAGTAAAGAGAATATTTAGATACTTGTAGGGCACTATAGATTATGGTCTATGGTATCCTAATTCAGAAAAAGTTGAGCTTCATGTGTACACTGATGCAGATTGGGTAGGATGCGTTGATGACATAAAGAGTACATCAAGTGGAGCAACTTTTCTTGGTGATAGACTTGTCACTTGGATAAGAAAGAATCAAATTTGTATTTCTCAGTCAACAGTAGAAGCTGAGTATGTTGCAGTAGCCTTGAATTGTTCTACAATTGTTTGGATCAAGTAGTTGATAAAAGATTTTGGAATTCAGATTGATTATCCTATTGTTATTCACTGTGATAACACTAGCACTATCAATATGTTGAAGAACCCTATGATGCATGAAAAGACAAAGCACATTGAGATCAAGTATCACTTTCTAAGAGAGAAAGTGGTAGAGAAAGAAGTCAAGTTGGACTATGTGAGTACTAAAGATCAGCTGGTAGATATATTCATAAAGCCCTTGCCTAAGGATACTTTTGAGTATCTTTGGGAGAAGTTGGGAGTAATTCCCTTCCTTGATTCTGCTTAGAAGAAAGAAGGAAAGGCATTAGTCCTTAGGGACTAATGGAAGGTTGACTACTCTACCTCAGGAGAAGTACCAGTGCTTAAAATGAATGGCGCCCTTTGCCATTGATGTCAAAGGGGAAGTAATATATAGAGTCATGAAAAATAGAAGTAAAAAGGAGTAGTATACTAAGGGGGAGCAGTATTAAGTCTTGGAGGGAGTTCTGTTGAGGAAATGGAGAATATTGAAGATTAGTACAGCAAAAGGAGGATTCATCTTTGGGAGAGTTTTGAAGAGGAAATGGAGAATGTTATAATAAAAATATTCAATTAGGTTGGTGGTGGTTTTTCATTCCACATGTTGCCATCAATGCCAAAGGGGGAGATTGTTGGAGATTTGCCAAGCAGGCCAGTACTGACTGTATGTTTGTCATTGATGACAACATATGGAAAGTAGCATGTGTGGAAGTCTCATGTAGTAAGATTTTAGTATATGTAGCATGGACATGATATCAACATGATATCATGGGCGCAAAGGTTAACTATTAGTACAGACAATTATACAACAACTTGTGTCAGTAGTGTTCCTAACAGAGTAACATGCAGTGTTCTATGTATGGTTGTCCATATAGTTATCACGCAACCTTGCACACTTGGATATATGTTGAAGACATGTTAGTGATATTTTAGTCATGGACGCATAGTCTGATATTTAGTAGAAGTGAAGTTATGCAGTCACTATTCACCAGTAGTAGTTTCCCGTGTTTATTCAGAAGAGCTGACATAGATTTTATTGGTTCTGGAGTTGCGCCTATATTTTGGGTATGTGCCCTTGGAGTTCAGCTTAGAGAAGAGTTATTGATGTTTATTTAAGAGTGCATGAAGTAATTCAGCTTGAAGAGAAATATACAGTTGTTTTGGTAGAGCCGATAGTGTGTAGCGTGTGTCTACAATTTTCTTATTGGACAGGTCCTAGAATGTATTGTGTGCATAGTAGAGATGACATAATGTTTATCAAAGTTTGTTATGGTTTCTCTAATATGATTTCAAGGTGGTTCTAATAGGCTAACTTGATTATATCATTTAGAGGAAAGATATTTATAGGCAGTCATTTGTGATTGCTTGAGTGTGGTTCATGGTTGATTAAGCAGAGCAGAGTAGAGTGTGCGAAGTGTTGAGCCATCAGAAGAAGGTCTATGTGATCAAGTAAAGTATTTGTGCTATACATTGGAACTGATCCAGATAGAAAGTCAAAGCACAGCTCACCAAGATCCAAATATAGTGTGTATCTGTTATTCAGAAGGTTGTAGCCTTCACCCCTTTGAGCAATGAGCTCTTGGAGAGTGCGTCCTATCCCCTAACAGGGACAATTGTAAAAGACTCCTAACAGGGTCTGACCCTTGACCAAGTCTACTATACTAATATATTGTAAAGAAACTCCTAACAGGGTTAAGTATCTTCTAACAATGATCATAATACACTAGTGCAGAATATTAGTGGGTGTCGATTACCATCGGGGTTTTTACCTATTTGGGTTTTCTGGTAACTAAAATATTGTGTTGAGTTCAAGTGTTCTTTCATTGTGTTTATGCTTTATGTTTAAGTATACTTAATTGGATAAATAATTGAAAATTGTAGATAACTGATTCACCCCCCCTCTCAGTTATCTCTTGGGACTATTCCTAACAATTGGCATCAGAGCCAAGTGCCTCGGAGAGAAAGTTTAACAGTTTGAGGTTGATCAGATGGCACACTTGAGGAAAGTCCTAAGTTTGATGGAGAGAATTATCTTGATTGGAAGAACAAGATGGTGACCCATTTGCAGTGCATTTCTTTTGAAGTTTTTGATATAACTATCAAAGTAGCCGAGATTCCTACCTTAGAAGACCTTGCAAAGGATGATGCTACTAATAAGAAAAAGAATTGTTTCATCAGAATGCTATAGCTAAAGAAGCTCTTATCAACACTCTATTTGATGGTGAGTTTTCAAAAATAAAAAAGGTAGATACAATCCACAAAATATGAAAGCACCTAGAAGACATATTTGAAGGACACAAACAAGCAAAAGATGTGTGCAAAAAGACATGGAAGAAAAGATACAATGCATTAAAGATGTTACCTAAGAAAAATATTAGAGCTTACAATCAAAGGATAAATGAACCAGTTGCTGCAATCAGAAACAATGGTGGAGAGATTTCAGAGGAAGACATTATGGACAAGCTAATGACCTGTAGTACCCCGCCCCTAGTCTGATTTTATAAATGATACGATTACTTTAGGATGATGGATAATATGTTAGGAAATCATTGATGCATATGATTTTACTAACCCCATACTTGCATGTGTATGGTTGATGTGTTTTTTTTACATTTTTGTTTGACGTGCTTGATATGGTTGAGGGATGGAGTCATAGTTACTTGCTTGCGAGATCCACATGATGGGCCAATCCCAGCCATTGTCTGTTATATATTTATATATGTTTGTACATGTGGGTGTTGTATGCAGGTTCATAGGTACCGGGCATTGTCTTCCTTGAATTGTTAGGATGAGCGTGCCCTATCGCAATATCTCAAATTGTAAGAGAGGGGAGATAACACAGATCCAAAACCCTATCCTAAGCCTATTTATCCTAGTTGTTGGATAAGTATCTGTTGACTACCCTATCTGAATTTGTTAGGTTGACAAAGTTTGTGGAATCCCTATTTTGAGCTTGTATGTTTATATGATGATCTTGATTTATTGTTGATTGATTTTGTGATTTTCTATAGTTATGAAATTTAATATTATAATTAGAAAATAATATTAAATTTATTTCCTATGTTTTGTATGATTATTAATTAATTAAAAATCAAATATTAGGATATTTAGTTTTAATTAATTAATTATGTGAAAATAGGATTAATATTATCCATTAGATTTTAAATTACTAAATTGCATGATTTAATGATGTTTGTAATATTAAATTATTTAATAATAGATTTTAATATTTAGATGTTCTTTATTGAGTTTAAATATGATTTGTTTGAAAAGGCGACAACTTGTCTTTAGGAGTCTAAGTTGAGTTGTGCACAATTAAATATATTTTTAATTATTACTTAGCAATTTTTTTCAACTTAAGAGGGTGAGTTTGATTATGAGTTGTATTGTGAGTCATCTAGGTTTTGCATGAATGGTGAAGTTGAATCCCTAATAGGGAGAATTAACATTCATTTGGATTCAATCAGGTTGTTGGAGATTTTTGGAGAGAGCTTTTTTGAGAATTTGAGACATTTTTGTATTCTTGAGCTTTTGTGTGTGCTTGAGTTTCTGGGTAAAGACTGCTTGCATCTGGGATTGGGATTTCCATATACTATGATTCAAATTTGTAGGATTGAGTTCTTCTATTGTCAGATATGGGAGTTTCAGCATTTTATAGACATTTTATTTCAGTTTCTAGCATTGAAATTAAGATAGGGTTGGAAGAAACTTTCCTGTAATTTTGTCTGTTGAATTCTTAGTATTTTATTGTGTTTGTTTTAATTTATTGTTATAGATCTATTTTTAATTATGCTTTCAATTTGGGTGATTAGAGAACCCTTAGAATTATAGTTTTTAGTTTATATTATGACTTGGCAGAGTAGGGTTATGCTATCCAAATTTCATGAGAAAATTCACTATAGAAACTTTAGAAAATGAAAAATTAAATTGGCTATAGTTCAAACTATTGAGTAGATGAAATAAATAAATGGGTTGATGAGAAAAATCAATTTTGGTAAGAAAAAATGCAATCTGGGTAAAAAAACCCAATCTCTATCCAAAAATGATAGTCAAAATAAAATTACCATAGTAGAAAATAAATTTACTTGCAATAATAGAAAATTACATTAGTATATTGGAAATTTATTTGCAAACAAAAAGAGGAAAGACACTATAAGGAAAAAGACAAATTTCTATGTGGATTTGCAAAAAAAAAAAGTCATATTTCCTTTTCTCGAAAAATAACCACCGGTCATTAATTTCCATTTTTGAAAAAATTTAATTTATTGAAAAAAAATCCCAAAAGCTTATTGCTAATTGAAAATGTATATATATGTATTTTATTGTTGCTAAAATTCACAATAAAAAATATAATATTTTTATATTAGCATATTGTTTATCTTGGAAAGTTGAAAAAAGTTAAAAAGAAATATATATTATTAAATTGTATTGGGTTGTGAGAAAATAAAAAAATAAATATATAAATTAATTTGAGTTTTTTAAAAAATACATTGGAAATTGTTTTATTAAAAATTATAATAAAAAAAATTAAAAAGAAAGATGTTTGGAGGGGCGGGGGCCACCACCTCCCCCGCCTTGACTGTCGTGCAAAGGCAGGTACGCCTACGATGGCAGAGTACCTGCACAGGCAGGGTACTCTGCCATGCACAGGCCCACCCACGAGTGGGTAGTTTATTTTAAAAGTTTTGTTATTTTTTTTTAATTTTGTTTCATTTACCTGTTATTTATGTATAATTCCTAAATGTTAATTTTATTAAATTTTTTTTTTATAAATTAGTAAAATTTGTTAATAAATTTTGTTAGTTAGTTTTAATAATTATTTTCATTAATAATTTTATTAATAATTTTTATTTTTATTAATAAATTTATTAACCATTGTTATTTATAACTTCGATTTGTAATTTTTATTTGTATTAATAATTTTTATTGATAATGTTATTTATATTAATAATTGTTGTTTTATAATAGTATTCTTTGGAAGATGGTATTAATTTATTAGATGTATATTTTTAATTCATAAAGGAAAATTTAATAGTCGTTTAAACCTAGCCCAGGTATGTCATACAAGATGATTTAAATGTACCATAGATGTGATTGTAATAGTGTGCACAATTGGACTGTTATTTAATTTTGAAACGTTTGAATTATCTTATATCTGTACATGCACTTTTATAATAAAATTGGGTGATTTTGCCCTACTGAATTTATGGAACGTAAATAGGGAATGCTCTTTTAATTATTATATTATCTTAATGTTTATGATGAGTGTCTTCTATCGATTAATGTATTCCGATTTTTTAATTTCAATTTTGATGAGCTTGGAGTGTAAATGATTATGGTTTAGTTTCAGATCTTTATGGCGTGAGTGTTGTTTTCCTCATTCCTACAGTGTCTTCATTTGTGTTATGGGTTATCAGGTACTAGAAGACCTAGGGGGAAAACAGAGGCTTGGGTATGAGTTGGTTATGACATGGTTTCAGTATTATATTTGATGTGTGTGTATTCCAATTATCATCCCTGTCTTGACCATTTGGGCTCATGTTGTATTGAGTTTTACTTCATATTCTATAGAGGAGAATATTGTATTGACTTTTATGTCCGATGCATGGGATCATGTGTATATATTCTTTTGTGAACACTTTGAGAGTGTTTTGTGACATTATAGTTATGTGAGAACTAGTGTGTTCCTATTATTTTTGGGGAGCAATCCCGAGGGACATTATTATCATCTTGTGATCTATGTGAGATCTATGAACTTAGGGTAGTTTACCTAGATATGTAGTAGGAGGTGGCTTGCAATAAGCACCAGGGCCCACAAGTGGCTACCAGGATCACTTATTGTTAAGTATCTTAATCAAGTGATAACTAAATATAACATTGAGAGATTTTAAAATGAACCTAACAAGATATGGTTTCTTCGCCCTAGCTTAGTGCTAGTATAGACTATGGTGGGAATGGAGAAGATGACTAGCCCCCTTTTCAGGGATGAGTTGGCATAGTTTATGACTTCATTTGTATGAGAGGTCATTGATGTCGTGTATGGTTACTTGGGTGCCGAGATCCAGCAAGATTACTAGGACAAAACTCAAGGGTTAGACGTACATGAAGACACTTTCTTATGCATAGTCTAGTTAGCCTACATGTGTCGGATGCCTCTGGATTAGTGGGTGTTTCATTTCATTATGCTTTTTTGCCTTGAGTTAGAGAGCTTTCAGGATCCTTTCCTCAGCTTGATTCATTTGATGTTTGTTATCTGAGTGGGATCTATTGTTATCTCCTTAGCACGGTGGGAGTGGACCATTTAGGTTCACGAGGTTGGGTGGTAGTGATTCTTTTACTATTTGAGATTCTGATGTTCGTGTACCAGGGCTAGATGATCCCTATGGTAGTTGTTCCTTTTTAATCTTCTTTGATGGAGTTGTACTCTCTTCTTCTTCTTCTTCTTCTTTGTGTTTCATTGTATCGGTGTTTCAGAGATATCATGTTGTACTTCTTCTCAGTTATTGTATTACATACCTTGCGACATGTGCAGTGGATGTAGATTTATGGATACCTTATGGTACCAGTTGTATTTATGTCATCTTCTATGTGATGTTGTTTTATCCTCATTTTTTTAAATGAGTTTTGTAATTGTACCTTATCTAAATTAATTAATTAATGTTAAAGTAATATTCGTCAAGGAACCCTTGAGAGTTGTAACTTGTGTTGGTTATGGTATTATTGTGAGTAAATGGTAATTGCTTCCATGTTGATGTTTATCTTGTATGTTAACTGTTTAAAAAAAAATAATTCTGCAAACTTAGATGAATGTTTAGGTTAAGTTCTCCTAGGTTCCCTGGTGGGGCATTACACTTGGTATCAGAGCACCGAGTTCTACACTAGGAACTCTTGGAAGTTGTGTGCCTGTTAGATGTCTAAACTGTTAAACTCGAAACCAAACATAGACATATAACTCATTTGTGTTTTGATAACCATTAAACTACATCTAAACATTTATACTTTTCTTTCTCTTTGATGTCTTGAGATATCACTTTGTCTGGTGATTGTCATAAGTGAATTGACTGCTTAGTGTGCATGGTTACCTTCTCTAATGTATCTAGGGTGAAATACCTTTGGATGTCATGAAGTAATTACTCCCTTGAGTGTGGCTACTACTAGTCACCTTGTTATGTGGATGTGTCATGATTGATGATTTATTTTTGGTTGATTTATGAATTGTTCGTGATGTGTATGGGCTAGCATTGAAAATTTGAACTTTCTTATGATTGGATTAGTCACCTAACTCTCTATTTTGTTATCTATCTTGTGACGCTAGTCACACTTAATTTATTGTTGAAAATTGAGTGCTCTTATGATTTAATGTTGGACTTATGATTTCCCCACTTGGGTTTTACCTTTTTGAGTTTTGAGGTGGCTACTCTGAATGTTTGTTATTGTTGGCCCTGTTCTGTAATAAGTTTTGTTTCTGTCATGTTCATCATGAACCCCTGATAGTATGTATAAGGGAGGACATTGCGAAGATGGTACTATGTTTGTTGTATGAAATTAGAATCATTGTATATCATATATATATTTGTATTAGTGTTGCATTAACTAGATAGATTTTCATGAACTTCTCAACTTCCTATTTGATATAGATATGAATGTGTTCTTTATGCAATTGATTGCTAGATGTTTTCTATGATGATGAATGAATAAAATTTTTGATCTATTTAAATTGTTAATAAATGATTGATCAATGTGAATTTCTGTTAATCCTAACTAGATATTATATTATTCTTAATGACTGTATATCATGTTCTTATTTTAAAGCTTGTTTTTAGATGTTATATTTTGTTTTTAGTAAATGCTTTGTGTTTGGGGGATATATATATCCTTATTTATTTGTAGGCTTCCAAGAGTAAGCCTAATCCTAGGGGGGTGGATATAGTACCCCACCACTACTCTGATTTTATAAATGATATGATTACTTTAGGATGATGGATTATATGTTAGGGAATCATTAATGCATATGATTTTAATGACCCCATACTTGAATGTGTATGGTTGATGTGTTTGTTTTACATTTCTATTTGACGTGCTTGATGTGGTTAAGGGATGAAGTAGTAGTTACTTGCTTGCGAGATCCACATGATCGGTCGATCCCAGCCATTGTCTGTTATATATTTATATATGTTTGTACATACGGGTGTTGTATGCAGATTCGTAGATACCAAGCATCATCTTCCCTGAATTGTCAGGATGAGTGTGCCCTATCGCAATATATCAAATGGTAAGAGAGGGGAGATAACACAGATCCAAAACCCTATGCTAAGCCTATTTATCCTAGTTGTTGGATAAGTATCTGTTGACTACCCTATCCAAATTTGTTAGGTTGACAAAGTTTGTGGAATCCCTATCTTGAGCTTGTATATTTATATGATGATCTTGATTTATTGTTGATTAATTTTGTAATTTTCTATAGTTATGTGATTTAATATTATAATTAGAAAATAATATTAAATTTATTTCCTATGTTTTGTATGATTATTAATTAATTAAAAATTAAATATTAGGATATTTGGTTTTAATTAATTAATTATGTGAAAATAGGATTAATATTGTCCATTAGATTTTAAATTACTAAATTGCATGATTAAATGATGTTTGGAATATTAAATTATTTAATAATAGATTTTAATATTAACATGTGCTTTATTGAGTTTGAATATGATTTGTTTGAAAATGTGACAACTTGTCTTTAGGAGTCTAAGTTGAGTTGTGCACAATTAAATATATTTTTAATTATTAATTAGCAATTTCTTTCAACTTAAGAGGGTGAGTTTGATTAGGAGTTGTATTGTGAGTCATCTAGGGTTTGCATGAATGGTGGAGTTGAATCCCTAATAGGAGGAATTAACATTCATTTGGAATCAATCAGGTTGTTGGAGATTTTTGGAGAGAGTTTTTTTGAGAATTTGAGATATTTTTGTGTTCTTGAGCTTTGTGTGTGTGCTTGAGTTTCTGGGCGAAGACTGCTTGCATTTGGAATTGGGATGTGCATATACTGTGATTCAGATTTGCAGGATTGAGTTCTTCTATTGTCAGATATGGGAGTTTCCACATTCTACAGGCATTTTATTTCAGTTTCTAGCATTGGAATTAAGGTAGGGTTGGAAGAAACTTTCCTGTAATTTTGTCTGTAGAATTCTTAGTATTTTATTGTGTTTGTTTTGATTTATTGTTATAGATCTATTTTTAATTATGCTTTCAATTTGGGTGATTAGAGAACCCTTAGAATTATAGTTTTTAGTTTAAATCATGACTTGGTAGAGTAGGGTTATGCTGTCCAAATTTGGTGAGAAAATTCACTATAGAAACTTTAGAAAATGAAAAATTAAATTGGCTATAGTTCAAACTATTGAGTAGATGAAATAAATAAATGGGTTGATGAGAAAAATCAATTTTGGTAAGAAAAAATGCAATCTAGGTAAAAAACCCAATCTCTGTCAAAAAATGATAGTCAAAATAAAATTACCATAGTATAAAATAAATTTACTTGCAATAATAGAAAATTACATTAGTATATTGGAAATTTATTTGCAAACAAAAAGAGGAAAGACACTTTAAGGAAAAAGAAAAATTTCTATGTGGATTTGCAAAAAAAAAAGTCATATTTCATTTTATGGAAAAATAATCACAGGTCAACAATTTCCATTTTTAGAAATATTTAATTTATTGAAAAAAATCTCAAAAGCTTATTGCCAATTGAAAATGTATATATATGTATTTTATTGTTGCTAAAATTCACAATAAAAAATATAATATTTTTATAGTAGCATATTGTTTATCTTGGAAAGTTGAAAAAAGTTAAAAAGAAATATATATTATTAAATTGTATTGGGTTGTGAGAAAATTAAAAAAAAATAAAATATATATATATATATATATATATATATATATATATATATATATAAATTAATTTGGTTTTTAAAAAAATACATTGAAAATTGTTTTATTAAAAATTATAATTAAAAAAATTTAAAAAGAAAGTTGTTTGGAGGGGCGGGGGCCAGCACGTCCCCCCCTCGACTGTCGTGCAAAGGTAGGTACAGATGCGATATCAGAGTACCTGCGCAGGCAGGGTACTCTGCCATGTGCAGGAGTACCTACGCATGCACAAGCCCACCCACTGGTGGGTAGTTTATTTTAAAAGTTTTGTTATTTTTTTAAATTTTGTTTCATTTACCTTTTATTTATGTATAATTCGTCAATGTTAATTTTATTAAATGTTTTTTTTATTTATAAATTAGTAAAATTTGTTAATAAAATTTGTTAGTTAGTTTTAATAATTGTTTTCATTAATAATTTTATTAATAATTTTTATTTTTATTAATAAATTTTATTAACCATTGTTATTTATAACTTTGATTGGTAATTTTTATTTGTATTAATAATTTTTATTGATAATGTTATTTATATTAATAATTGTTGTTTTATAATAGTATTCTTTGGAAGATGGTATTAATTTATTAGATGTATAGTTTTAATTCATAAAGGAAAATTTAATAGTCGTTTAAACCTAGCCTAGGTATGTTGTACAAGATGATTTAAATGTACCATAGATGTGATTGTAATAGTGTGCACAATTGGACTGTTATTTAATTTTGAAACGTTTGAATTATCTTATATCTGTACATGCACTTTTTATGCTGAAATTGGGTGATTTTTCTCTATTGAATTTATGGAATGTAAATAGGGAATGCTCTTTTAATTATTCTATTATCTTAATGTTTATGATGAGTGTCTTATAGTGATTAATGTATTCCCATTTTTTAATTTCAATTTTGATGAGCTTGGAGTGTAAATGATTATGGTTCAGTTTCAGATCTTTATGGCGTGAGTGTTGTTTTCCTCATTCTTGTAGTGTCTTCATTTGTGTTATGGGTTATCGGGTACTAGAAGACCTAGGGGGAAAATAGAGGCTTGGGTATGAGTTGGTTATGACATGGTTTTCGTATTATATTTGATGTGTGTGTATTCCAATTATCATCTCTGTCTTGACCATTTGGGCTCATGTTGTATTGAGTTTTACTTCATATTCTATAGAGGAGAATATGGTATTGACTTTTATGTCTGATCCATGGGATCATGTGTATATATTCTTTTGTGAACACTTTGAGAGTGTTTTGTGACATTATAGCTATGTAAGAACCAATGTGTTCCTATTATTTTTGGGGAGTAGTCATGAGGGACATTATTATCATCTTGTGATCTGTGTGAGATCTGTGAACTTAGGGTAGTTTACCTAGATATATAGTAGGAGGTGGCTTGCAATAAGCACCGAGGCCCACAAGTGGCTGCCAGGATCACTTATTGGTAAGTATCTTAATCAAGTGATAACTAAATATAACATTGAAAAATTTTAAAATGAACCTAACAAGATATGGTTTCCTCTCCCTGGCTTAGTGCTAGTACAGACTAAGGTGGGAATGGAGAAGATGACTAGCCCCTTTTTAAGGGATGGGTTGGCATAGTTGATGACTTTGTTTGTATGAGAGGTCATTGATGTCGTGTATGGTCACTTGGGTGCCGAGATCCAACAAGATTACTAAGACAAAACTCAAGGGTTAGAAGTATATGATGACACCTTCCTATGCATAGTCTAGTTATCCTACATGTGTCAGATGCCTCTGGATTAGTGGGTCTTTCATTTCATTATGCTTGTTTGCCTTGAGTTAGAGAGCTTTCAGGATCCTTTCCTTAGCTTGATCCATTTGATGTTTGTTATCTGAGTGGGATCTATTGTTATCTCCTCAGCACGGTGGGAATGGACCATTTAGGTTCACGAGGTCGAGTGGTAGTGATTCTTTTACCATTTGAGATTTTGACATTTGTGTATCAGTGCTGGATGATCCCTATGCTAGTTGTTCCTTCCTAATCTTCTTTGATGGAGTTGTACTCTCTTCTTCTTCTTCTTTGTGATTCATTGTATCAGTGTTTCAGAGATATCATGTTGTACTTCTTCTCAGTTATTGTATTACATACCATGCGACATGTGCAGTGGATGTAGATTTATGGATACCTTATGGTACCAGTTGTATTTATGTCATCTTTTATGTGATGTCATTTATCCTTCATTTGTTTATATGTGATCAGGATGAAAGTGGGAAAATACTGAAATCTAATTTTTCCAAAATTTCATATGTTTTAGTAAATTGCAATTTTTGAGGGTCTTCGGTGCATTTCTGGGAAAATATGCTGCCCGGAGGATGTATTTTTGTTCATATACATCCTTCAGGAGGTAAGCTTCTTTTATGTATTCCACAAATTCTCCCCATGTGGGCTTCTTATCAAGAGATATTATAAAACCATCTTCATCAACTAATTCTTGTTCTTTATTTGCTACTCTGGTTTCCCATGCTAATTTCACATGGGTTTCAGCTTTGAGGAGAGCAAATGTTATCTTTTCAGCATCTGAGAAATTATTTACAGAAAAGTACCTATCCAACTTTGATAACCAGTTATCAATAGCTTCAGAATCGACCTTTCCTTCAAAATTCGGGATGTCAAAATTGACCTGCACTTTGAAAGGGGTATTTCCACGAAATGATGTTTCAGATTCAGAGGGTTTTTGCTTCTGTAGGAGGTGTGAAAATTGACTCATCATCTCCTCTCGTTGCTTATTTAAAGCTTCCTCGACCAACTTCTTAACATCATCACCTAACATCTTCGATCATGTGCGTCTCAAAGGTGGGTATTTTGACAAATCTTGTGTATCCAATCCTAATCTTTGGTAGGAAGACCTTGTGTAAATTGGCATAAAGGAGCGTTCCCGCTCTGATACCACTGATCTGATTTATGAAAACCAGATTACAATACCTGGTGTGATACCTGCAGTATTGTAGAATTCAACACGAAAATTGAGAACAACAAGATTGCAAACCAAAAACTGTCTCTAATTGCCCAGATTCAGAATCGACCTTTCCTTCAAAATTTGGGATGTCAAAATTGACCTGCACTTTGAAAGGGGTATTTCCACAAAATGATGTTTCAGATTCAGAGGGTTTTTGCTTCTATAGGAGGTGTGAAAATTGACTCATCATCTCCTCTCATTGCTTATTTAAAGCTTCCTCGACCAAATTCTTAACATCATCACCTGACATCTTCGATCGTGTGCATCTCAAAGGTGGGTATTTTGAAAAATCTTGTGTATCCAATCCAAATCTTTGGTAGGAAGACCTTGTGTAAATTGGCTTAAAGGAGCGTTCTCGCTCTGATACCACTGATCTGATTTATGAAAACCAGATTACAATACCTGGTGTGATACCTGTAGTATTGTAGAATGCAACACAAAAATTGAGAACAACAAGATTGCAAACCAAAAACTGTCTCTAATTGCCTAGATTTAGAATCGACCTTTCCTTCAAAATTGCTTCAGAATCGACCTTTCCTTCAAAATTCGGGATGTCAAAATTGACCTGCACTTTGAAAGGGGTATTTCCATGAAATGATGTTTCAGATTCAGAGGGTTTTTGCTTCTGTAGGAGGTGTGAAAATTGACTCATCATCTCCTCTCATTGCTTATTTAAAGCTTCCTCGACCAACTTCTTAACATCATCACTTGACATCTTCGATCGTGTGCGTCTCAAAGGTGGGTATTTTGACAAATCTTGTGTATCCAATCCTAATCTTTGGTAGGAAGACCTTGTGTAAATTGGCATAAAGGAGTGTTCCCGCTCTGATACCACTGATCTGATTTATGAAAACTAGATTACAATACCTGGTGTGATACCTGCAGTATTGTAGAATTCAACACGAAAATTGAGAACAACAAGATTGCAAACCAAGTTTTGTAATTGTACCTAATCTAAATTAATTAATTAATGTTAAAGTAATATTCATCAAGGAACCCTTGAGAGTTGTAACTTGTGTTGGTTATGGTATTATTGTGAGTAAATGGTAATTTCTTCCACATTGATGTTTATCTTGTATGTTAACTATTTAAAAAAAAAAATCTCAAACTTAGATGAATGTTTAGGTTAAGTTCTCCTGGGTTCCCCGGTAGGGCATTACATGACCACTCTCACTCCAGAATATGAAAGTAAGATCAACATCCTTGATGAAACCAACCAGCTTACTTCTAATTTCAAGAGAGAGACCTTGATAATGATAGAGAAGAGAAAACTATAGGTCATACTAAGAAATCTGCAAACACTTCTGGTAATTTTGATAATGATAGAGAAGAGAAAACATTAGATGATTTCATTTTTATGATTGCCAAAAGAGAAAAGAAAGGAAAAGGAAAATATGAAGGTCAATTACCATTTAAGTGCTTTTCATGTAATAAGATCAGTCACTTTGCATCTAAGTGTCCTACTAGAGCTAGAAACTTCAAAAAGGATTACAAGCCTAAGTACTCTAAGGAATGCTACTATGTTGGAGATGGAGTTTTAGATGATGAATCAGGTGAAGAATAAATTGGATTCATTTCTATTATATACAAAATGAATAATAAGACAGTTGATGAAGATAAGAAAGAGGATCAAGAGCTAGCATTGATTTCACAAGCTGATATAGGGATAGACTAGATTATAGACAGTGGTTGTTCACATCACATGACAGGTGATAAAGATAGGTTTGCTTATCTGGACAAATACAATGGTGGTCTGCTTAGATTTGAAGATAACACTCCTAAACCCATAGTTGGTAGAGGAGCCATCACCTTGGATGGAAAGAATAGTACTGATGATGTTCTCTATGTAGATGGTTTGAAACATAACCTTCTTAGTGTTGGATAGTTACTTGGAAAAGGATATCAGTTGGAGTTTAAAGATGACAAATGCATCAAGATGGGTCTAGACCCATCTTGGTGGGTCTTGATATGACATAGTCTTTTATGCCACAACCAATTGTCATCAACTTTAGCAACAAAACAACTTGCTTCTTAATTGAGTTGGAAAATATTACCTCTTGTCTTTGAGTCTGATGCAATCATAAAAACATCCTTGTTGTTAATGATGCATTTGTAATCTTTAAAATCCAACTGATATCCTTTTCCAAGTATCTATCCAACACTAATAAGGTTATGTTTCAAACCATCTACATAGAGAACATCATCAGTAATATTCTTTCCATCCAAGGTGATGGATCCTCTACCAACTATGGGTTTAGGAGTGTTATCTCTAAATCTAACCATACCACCATTGTATTTGTCCAGATGAACAAACCTACCTTTATCACCTATCATGTGATGTGAACAACCACTGTCTATAATATAGTCTGTCCTTCTATCAGCTTGTGAAATCAATGCTAGCTCTTGATCCTCTTTCTTATCTTCATCAACTGTCTTATTATTCATTTTGTCTATAATAGAAATGAATCCAATTTCTTCTTCACCTGATTCATCATCTGAAACTCCATCTCCAGCATAGTAGCATTCCTTAGAGTACTTAGGCTCTTAATCCTTTTTGAACTTTCTACCTCTAGTAGGACACTTAGATGCAAAGTGACCGATCTTATTACATGAAAAAAACTTAAATGGTAATTGACCTTCATATTTTCCTTTTCCTTTCTTTTCTCTTTTGAAAATCATAGCAATGAAATCATTTAATGTTTTCTCTTCATCATCATCATCAACAAAATTACCAGAAGTGTTTGCAGATTTCTTACCATGAACTGTTGCTTTGAAGGCTATCTCACTCTTTGGTTCTGTCTTCAATCTTGAAATATCAAAAGATGAGATTTTTGTTGATTAAGGTCTCTCTCTTGAAATTAGAAGTAAGCTGCTTGGTTTCATCAAAGATGTTGATCTTACTTTGATATTCTAGAGTGAGAGTGGTCATTAGCTTGTCCATAATATCCTCCTTTGAAATGTCTCTACCATTGTTTCTGATTCCAACAACTACTTCATTTATCCTTTGATTGTAAGATCTGATATTTTCCTCAAGCAGCATCTCTAATGCATTGTATATTTTCTTCCATGTCTTTCTGCTTGCATCCTTTGCTTGTTTGTCTCCTTCAAATATGTCTTCTAGGTGCTTCCATATTTTGTAGGATGTATCTACCTTTTTTATTTCTGAAAACTCACCATCAGATAGGGCACTAATAAAAGCTTCTTTAGCTATAGCATTCTAATGAAACAATTCCTTTTTCCTATCAGTAGCATCATCCTTTGCAAGGTCTTCTAAGGTAGGAATCTTGGTTGCTTTGATAGTTATATCAAAAACTTCAAAAGCAATGCACTGCAAATGGGTCACCATCTTGTTCTTTCAATGAAGATAATTCTCTCCATCAAACTTAGGACTTTCTTTCTTGAAGTATTCCATCTGATCAACCTCAAGCTATTAAACTTTCTCTCCGAGGCACTTGGCTCTGATACCAATTGTTAGGAATAGTCCCAAGAGATAACTAGAGGGCGGGGGGGGGGGGGGGGGGGGGGCTAAATCAGTTATCTACAAGTTTCAATTCTTTATCCAATTAAGTATACTTAAACATAAAGCATAAACACAATGAAAGAACACTTGAACTCAACACAAGATTTTGGTTACAGAGAAACCCAAATAGGTAAAAACCCGGTGGGAATTGAAACCCACTAATATTTTGCACTAGTGCATTATGATCCTTGTTAGAAGATCCTTAACCCTGTTAGGAGTTTCTTTACAAATATTTAGTATAGTAGACCTGGTCAAAGGTCAGACCCTGTTAGGAGTCTTTTACAATTGTCCCTGTTAGGGGAGAGGACACACTCTCTGAGAGCTCACAACTCAAAGGGGTGAAGGCTACAACCTTCTAAATAATAGATACACACTATATCTGGATCTTGGTGAACTATGCTTTGACCTAATGTTTAGATCAGTTCCACTGTATAGCACAAATACTTACTTGGTCACATAGACCTTCTTCTGATGGGTCAACACTTTGCACACTCTACTTTTCTCTGCTTAATCAACCATGAACCACACTCAAGCAATCATAGATGACTGCCTATAAATATCTTTCCTCTAAATGATATAATCAAGTTGACCTGTTAGAACAACCTTGAAATTATATTAGAGAAACCATAACAAACTTTGATAAACATTCTGTCAGCTCTACTATGCACGCAATACATTTTGGGACTTGTCTAATAAGATAATTGTAGACGCACGCTACACACTGTCAGCTCTACCAAAACAACTGTATATTTCTCTTCAAGCTGAATTACTTCATGCGCTCTTAACTAAACATCAATAACTCTTCTCTACGCTTAAATCCAAGGGCACATACCCAAAAGATAGGCACAACTCTAGAAACAATAAAATCTCTGTAGGCTCTTCTGAATAAACACAAGAAATTGCTACTGGCAAATAGCGACTGCATAACTTCACTTCTACTGAATATCAGACCATGCGTCTATGACTAAAACATCACTAACATGTCTTCAACACATATCCAAGTGTGCAAGGCTCCATGATAATTGTATGAACAACCATACATAGAACACTACCTGTTACTCTGTCAGGAACACTGCTGACACAAGCTATTGTATAACTGTTTGTACTAATAGTTAACCTCTATGCCCATGATATCTTGTTGATATCATGTGCATGCTACATATGCTAAAATCTTACTACATAAGACTTCCATGCATGCTACTTTCCATATGTCATCATCAATGACAAACATACAGTCAGTACTGGCCTGGTTGGCAAATCTCCAACAATCTCTCCCTTTGACATTGATGGCAACATGTGGAATGAAAAACCACCACCAACCCAAATGAATATTTATATTATAACATTCTGCATTTCCTCTTCAAAACTCCCCCAAAGATGAATCCTCCTTTTACTGTACTAATCTTCAATATTCTCCATTTCCTCAATTGAACTGCCTCCAAGACTAAATACTGCTACCCCTTAGTATACTACTCCTCCTTTTTATTTTTCTTTTTCATGACTCTATATATTACTCCCCCTTTGACATCAATGGCAAAGGGTGCCATTCATTTTAAGCACTAGTACTACTCCTAAGGTATAGTCAACCTTCCATTAGTCCCTAAGGACTGATGCCTTTTCTTCTTTCTTCCAAGCAGAATCAAGGAAGGGAATAACTCCCAACTTCTCCCTGAGATACTCAAAAGTATCCTTAGGCAAGGGCTTTGTGAATATATCTTCCAACAGATCTTTAGTACTCACATAGTCCAACTTGACTTCTTTCTCTACCACTTTCTCTCTTAGGAAGTGATACTTGATCTCAATGTGCTTTGTCTTTGCATGCATCACAGGGTTCTTCGACATATTGATAGTGCTAGTGTTATCATAGTGAATAACAATAGGATAATCAATCTGAATTCCAAAATCCTTTATCATCTGCTTGATCTAAACAATTGTAGAATAATTCAAGGCTACTGCAACATACTCATCTTTTGTTGTTGATTGAGAAATAAAATTTTCTTTCTTTCTTGTCCAAGTGACAAGTCTATCACCAAGAAACACCACTCCACCTAATGTACTCTTTCTATCATCAACACATCCTACCCAATCTGCATTAGTGTACACATGAAGCTCAACATTTTCTAAATTAGGGTACCATAGACCATAATCTATAGTGCCTTGCAAGTATCTGAATATTCTCTTTACTGCCATGAGGTGACTTTGCTTAGGTTCTGCTGCAAATCTTCTAACTATGCCAACTGCATTGGAAATATCAGGTCTAGTCTGAGTAAGATATATGATTTTACCAATCATAGACTTGTACAATGTTGTATCCACTGCTAGTGAGTCATCTTCTTTTGTAAGTTTGCATCCAGTGATCATAGGAGTCCCTACTGGCTTGCAATCATCCATCTTGAATTTCTTTAATATTTCTTTCACATACTTGGACTGATTATTCCTTTTTTTGTCTACTGCACATTTAGTCCCAAAAAGTATTTGATAGGACCAATCATACTCATCTCAAACTCATTCTGTATTTCTTTAGAAAATTCAACACTTAGTTTGTCATTACCTCCAAAGATAATGTCATCAACAAATATAGCTACAAGTAGTAGACCTTCAGATGTCTCTCTAATGAATAGATTACAATCTACTGCTCCTTTCTTGAATCCAATCTTTGTTAGATATCCATCTAGTCTCTCATACCATGCTCTAGGGGCTTGCTTAAGTCCATAGAGGGCTTTCTTCAATTTGCATACCATATCAGGTCTATCCGATAAGGTGAATCCTTCTGGCTACTCAATGTATACGTATTCTTTCAAATCTCCATTTAGGAATGCTGACTTGACATCCATCTGATATAATTTGAAGTTTTTGACTGTAGCATAAGCTAGAAACAACTTAATAGCTTCTAAAATGCTCACAGGAGCAAATGTGTCTAAATAATCAATGCCTTCTCTTTGCGCATATCCCTTACATACTAACTTTTCTTTATTTCTTACTATTGTACCATCTTCATTCATCTTGTTTCTAAATATCCACTTTGTTCCAATCAAATTCTTATCACTTGGTCTTGGGACTAGTTCCCAAGTGTCATTCCTAATAATCTGATCAAGTTCTTCTTTCATAGCATCATGTCAATCTGAATCATTACATGCATCTTCAACACTTAAAGGTTCAATATGAGATAGTAAACATACAGCTTCACTACTAGCTGAGTTCTTTGCTTGTGATCTTGTTAAGAATTTGCCGCTCTGATCTCCAATGATGTCTTTCTTGGAATGATTTCTAGATGTAAACTTTGGAACTTTAGGTGATGCTGACTCATCAGCCTTATGAGTACCTTCTTCACTTGTCTTAGGGTCATTGAATAACACATCAATACTGTCAAACATTTCTTCAATAACTATTTCACTAGTAGAGGGTCTGGGTTCTTCTTCAATCATGGGTGAGTAATCATGATATCTTTCTTGAACCATAAAATTGTCATCAATCTTAACATGAGCACTTTCAATGATCTTTTTCAATCTTAAATTGAAACATCTATAAGCTTTACTTTTAGTAGAGTAACCAAGGAAAATACCTTCATCACTTTTTGCATCAAACTTGCCTACTACTTCACCCCTCTTGATTTAGCACTTGCTTCCAAAGATTTTTAAGTATTTTACTATGGGAACATTACCAAACCATAGCTCATATGGTGTTTTGTTAGTGCCTGGCCTCAATTGAATTCTATTGATGGTGTAGACTGTTGTATTGACCGCATCTCTCCAATAGTTGTGTGTAACTTTTCCTTCAATCATGATGGTGCACACTGTATCAAGGATGATCATATTTCTTCTCTCTACAATTCCATTCCATTGAGGGGTTCTAGGTGTACTTAACTATCTCTTTATGCCATGTTCTTTGTAGTACTCATAGAATCTGTCAGAGGTGAATTCTCCTCCTCTATCTAATCTTAAACATTTTATCTTTAGTCTAGATTCATTCTCAACCTTAGCTTTGAATATTTTGAACTTCTCAAATGCTTCTGACTTATCTTTTAAGAACGCAACCCACATCATCCTAGTATAATCATCAACAAACAAAATGAAATACCTTTCACCATAGTATGATCTTGTTTGAGTTGGACAACATAGGTTTGTATGAATCAAATCCAACTTGTTCTCTGCTAAATTGTGCTTTCTCCTGAATGAATTTCTCACATGCTTCCCCATCACACATTTCGTGCATATAGTATCAACTAGTTTTTCTATGTTAGGTAGATCTCTTACTACCTTTACATTGCTTATCTTTACTATGTTATCAAAATTGATATGACATAGTCTTTTATGCCACAACCAACTGTCATCAACTTTAGTAACAAAAAAAATTGCTTCCGAATTGAGGTTGAAAACATTACCTCATCTTTGAGCCTGATGCAATCATAACACCATCCTTTTTGTTAATGATGCATTTTTCATCTTTAAACTCCAACTGATATCCTTTTCCAAGTAACTATCCAACACTAAGAAGGTTATGTTTCAAACCATCTTCATAGAGAACATCATGAGTACTATTCTTTCCATCCAAGGTGATGTCTCCTCTACCAACTATGGGTTTATGAGTGTTATCTCTGAATCTAACCATACCACCATTGTATTTGTCTAGATGAAAAAACCTACCTTTATCACCTATCATGTGATGTGAACAACCACTGTCTATAATCCAGTCTGTTCTTATATCAGCTTGTGAAATCAATGCTAGCTCTTGATCCTCTTCCTTATCTTCATCAACTATCTTATTATTCATTTTATCTATAATAGCAATGAATCCAATTTCTTCTTCACCTAATTCATCATTTGAAACTTCATCTCCAGCATAGTAGAATTCCTTAGAGTACTTAGGCTTTTAATCCTTTTTGAACTTTCTACCTCTAGTAGGACACTTAGATGCAAAGTGACCAATCTTATTACATGAAAAGAACTTAAATGGTAATTGACCTTCAGATTTTCCTTTCCTTTCTTTTCTCTTTTGGCAATCATAGCAATGAAATCATCTAATGTTTTCTCTTCATCATCATCATCAAAATTACCAGAAGTGTTTGCAGTTTTCTTAGCATGAATTATTGCTTTGAAGGCTGTCTCACTCTTTGGTTCTATCTTCAATCTTGAAATCTCAAAAAGCTGAGATTTTGCTGATCAAGGTCTCTCTTTTGAAATTATAAGTAAGCTTCTTGGTTTCATCAAGGATGTTGATCTTACTTTCATATTCTGGAGTGAGAGTGGTCATTAGCTTGTCCATAATGTCCTCCTTTGAAATCTCTCCACCATTATTTCTGATTCCAACAACTGCTTCATTTATCCTTTGATTGTAAGCTCTAATATTTTCCTTAGGCAGTATCTCTAATGCATTATATCTTTTCTTCGATGTCTTTTTGTGTGCATCCTTTTCTTGTTTGTCTCCTTCAAATATGTCTTCTAGGTGCTTCCATATTTTGTGGGTTCTATCTACCTTTTTTATTTCTGAAAACTCATCATCAGATAGGGTGCTGATAAGAGCTTCTTTAGCTATAGCATTCTGATAAAACAATTCATTTTGACTATCAGTAGCATCATCCTTTGCAAGGTCTTCTAAGGTAGGAATCTTGGCTACTTTGATAGTTATATCAAAAACTTCAAAAGAAATGAACTACAAATGGGTCACCATCTTGTTCTTCCAATCAAGATAATTCTCTGCATCAAAATTAGGAATTTCTTTCCCGAAGTATGCCATCTGATCAACCTCAAACTGTTAAACTTTCTCTCTGAGGCACTTGGCTCTGATACCAATTGTTAGGAATAGTCCCAAGAGATAACTGAGAGTGGGGGGGGGGGGGGTGGGGTGAATTAGTTATCTAAAAGTTTCAATTCTTTATCCAATTAAGTATACTTAAACATAAAGCATAAACACAACGAAAGAACACTTGAACTCAACACAATATTGTGGTTACAGAGAAACCCAAATAGGGAAAAACCCCTATGGGAATTGACACCCACTAATATTCTGCACTAGTGTATTATGATCCTTGTTAGAAGATCCTTAACCCTATTAGGAGTTGATTTACAATATATTTAGTATAGTAGACCTGGTCAAGGGTCGGACCCTGTTAGGAATCTTTTACAATTGTCCCTGTTAGGGGAGAGGATGCACTATCTGAGAGCTCACTGCTCAAAGGGGTCAAGGCTACAACCTTCTAAATAATAGACACACACTATATCTAGATTTTGGTGAATTGTGCTTTGACCTGATGTCTAGATCAGTTCCAATGTATAGCACAAATACTTTACTTGGTCACATAGACCTTCTTTTGATGGGTCAACACTTCGCACACTCTACTTTGCTCTGCTTAATCAACCATGAACCACACTCAAGAAATCACCTTGATATAATCAAGTCAGCCTATTAGAACCACCTTGAAATCATATTAGAGTAACCATTAAAAACTTTGATAAATATTCTATCGAATCTACTATGCACACAATACATTTTGGGACCTGTCCAATAAGATAATTGTAGATGCACACTACACACTATTGGCTCTACCAAAATAATTGTATCTTTCTCTTCAAGCTGAATTACTTCATGAAATCTTAACTAAACATCAATAACTATTCTCTAAGCTTAACTCCAAGGGTGCATACCCAAAATATAAGCGCAACTTGAAAACCAATAAAATCTATGTCGACTCTTCTGAATAAACACATGAAACTGCTACTGGCAAATAGTGACTGCATAAATTCACTTCTACTAAATATCAGACTATGCATCCATGACTAAAACATCACTAACATGTCTTCAACATATATCCAAGCATGCAAGGCTCCATGATAATTGTATAGACAACCATACACAAAACACTGCCTGTTACTCTGTCAGGAACATTGCTAACACAAGCTGCTCTATAACTATCTGTACTAATAGTTAACCTCTGTGGCCATGATATCATGCTGATATCATGTCCATACTACATATACTGAAATATTACTGCATAATACTTCCACACATGATACTTTCCATATGTTGTCATTAATGACAAACATATAGTCAGTACTATCCTGCTTGGCAAATCTCAACACTCCTACCAAACTCACAATTCGTAGTTGCTACCCCATGATTGTATCTTTAGAATGCTTGAATGTTGAAAATGGTAGATCAAGGAAGAAAGAATCTTTCTTGCTCCAAATGAATGTCCATAATAACTTTTCCACAAAATGCTTTCTTTCATCAAGGCATCATCATATCTTGTTCTCCTATATCATCCTCTTACAATCTTGCATTATCATCTCCTCATAACTTCTTACTTGTTGCTTGTTACTTGTTGAAAATGAAGGCAAAAGAGAGTGCTTATATAGAGATTTCAAGGCAAGGTTCCTTGGGAAATGTAAGGGCCCTAATTAAAATTTCACCTCGAATTATGGTCCAATCACAATATCCAACTAAGGAGGAAATGTATTAAATGAATTTTGAATAAAAACCCTTTTGCATTCAGATTTGGAGGCCCATTTTTAATTTAGGGCCCCGCTATGATCCAAATTTGAAAGCGGGAACCAAAACCAGACAAAGATCAAGGTCGACCTTGACCCTAACTTGAGGTTTTAGGCCAGTCAACATAGAGTTTAGGTGAAGTTTCTGGGTCGGCCAGAGACTTAGAATGATGGTAAAATAGAATAGAATGTTGGAAAAGGGCACAAAGGCCTAGAAGAATTTTGATGAAGGCTAGGAGGACCAATACATAGGCCCTACCTAGAAAATAGAGCCATGAAGAAGGAAATCTAGGAGAATCCTCAGGATCCTAACCCTAATTTCACCTAGAAATGAAAAATCAAGTGCAGATGCATCCTAAATGCAAATCTATCATGAAAATGCACTGAATGAGGGTGCTAAACCTACCAAGATGGAAGTTCTTCCATTTTAAGATGATACATTTAGCCCCCACTTTATCTTAGATATGACACTATGTGAATATGCAAGCTAAAGTAAGAAAACATCATAATAAATAAAAAGGATATAACCAAGCTCTCAATGTAGAGATCCTACAAAAAATCGTTAGTACTCGCAACCTACAGGACACAAGGTTAATGAAAATCCATAAATCACCTAAGAATTACTACAATGAAATTGAGAAGTGCATAGAGCCCCTTATTCCCTCCCCCTGTTTCGGCTTTCTACTTCTGAAGGGTGAAACAAGGTGATAAGGATAGCCCTATACACTTGATGTACAATTTTTTGAAAGAGGCCTTTTCCTAAACTAGTTAGAAGGATTCCTACCCTTCCTAAACTAATTCAAGGATTTAGGTATCTAAATCATGATTTCAACACTGTAGATGACACTAAAAATAGAGCTACAAGACTCAAGTTATGATGAAAAGAGTGAATGTTTATCTAAAAGCATATGAAGGGAAATTTGAAGTTAACATAAATAAACCCTAACAAAAAATATAATAAAAACCCTAATTTTGATCTACAAATAAGGGAAGAGAGAACATACCTACTCATTCTTATCATTTGTAGAGTTTAGGAGAGAAAGCGGGAAAGAGCAAACAGGATGCCCCCAGCTAATAGTATCGGTGCAGATGTGCATGTTGTTCATGCATCACCACTGAGATCACAACGACCTCCACGCGCCCATACAGAGACACCACATTCGATACCTAGACATAGTGAGCATGGAGAGAGTAGTCACTCCATGCCCCCACCATCCAGACCCTTCAGTGATACCTAGGAGGGAGATAGAGGTATAAAACATGTATTTGATTTAAATATTTGACTTACTTTGTGAAGAAAAAGGACTAAAAGATAAATATATTTTAATTCTGTAGCTAGCGTAGTAGAGTGGAGGAGCTTTGCATCCAAAGTCTTGAAGGATACTTGCCTGTCCTACTGACTACCAGCCAATGAGCGAGAGTTCCCCATTGGTCATAGAGATCCCGACAAGCATGCTGATATATTTTCTTGTGTCTAGCAAGAGTTGAGATCATAGGAGTGTGCATATGAGCTTAACCTATTGAGGATCCACTCACGGACTACCATACAAAGATCTTCATCTTCTCATAATAGACTAGAGAGATCTAGGAGCCATCGACCACTAGAGCATAGGGATAGAGAGAGTGATAGATAGGGCATTGTGCCACATATGTATCAAACTCAAAAGAATATATAAATGAAAAACTCTCTTTTCTAGTTAGTTCTATGATTGATTACTATATTTTTACCAATAACATAGAACTTAATAGAAAGAAAGAACATGTATAAATGTATTCAAATGTGATTTTCTAGAATCACATAGCCTATAAAAGAAACATAGCTATTTTATAAGGAACACATAAATAGACAAGGAAAAATTATGTACTAGGGATAATAACATTTGAGATGCATAATTTATTGATAGGTTCCTTAAAAGTTACACCATCCATATCAACAATTTTGTAAGCACCTAAACCAAAGTCCTCAATTACAACAAAAGGTCCAAGCCAATTAGGGCAAAAATTTCTTTTTTCACCAGGTAAAGCATTCACATTTCCTTAATTCTCATATAATAATAAATCATCCACTGAAAATGATTGTTCAATTACCTTATGATTATACTGCTTCTAAAGTGATTTATGATAAGCCTTTATATGTTCCAAAGAATTTATCCGTTGTTCATCCAACATTTTTAATTCTTGTAATCGTTGTTCTCGAAATGTATCTTTGTCAATTATCCCATGAAATGAAAAATGTAAAGAAGGTATTTCAAATTCCAAAGGAATAATAGCATTAGTACCATAGACAAGATTATAATGAGAAGTACCCATGGCAGTACGAGCACTAGTCCTATAAGCCCATAAAGCATAGGTAAGTTGGGTATACCAATCTTTCGCATGCTTATTAACTGTTTTCCTCAGAATTTGTTCAATGACTTTATTTGATGCTTCAACTTGACCATTAGATTGATGATAATAAGGATTCGAAAATCTATGTTGAATTTGATATTTCTCCAAGAATTTTGTGACTTCTTTATTCGTAAAAGAGGTACCATTATCCGAAACTATCATTAAAGGAATACCAAATCGTGTTGTAATATTTTTAAGAATGAAATCACAAATAAAATCTGAGGTAGTTGAATGGAGAGGGAAAACTTCTACCCACTTTGTAATGTAATTTGTAGATATATGGATGTACATATGTCCTTGAAAAGAAGCTGGTGAGATTTTGATCTATGAAGATGTACGTATGTATAAATGACTAATTTTGATCACATTACCAGTAGTAGTTTATTGCTGGTCATTTATCTCGCGACCAAATTTATGACTAAACTATTTTAGTCATTGATTTGGTCATTTATTTAGTCATTTATTTGGTTGTTTATTTGGTCATTTATTTGGTCATTTTTTTGGTCATTGATTTAGTCATTTATTTGGTCATTTATTTGGTCATTGATTTAGTCATTTATTTGGTCGTTTATTTGGTCATTGATTTAGTCATTTATTTGGATGTTTATTTAGTCATATATTTAGTCATATATTTAGTCATTTATTTAGTCATATATTTAGTCATATATTTAGTCATTTATTTATTCATTAATTTAGTCATATATTTAGTCATATTAGGGCACGGTGGAATCAAACCACCATCCTCCTACTTGTAAAGTAGGTGCTCTTCCATTGAGCTAGTTCCCTTTAAAGAATAATCATACCATGTATACTAGTACTTTCCATTAAACATGATTTCATGTTTTTCCATCTATAGTTCAAGGGTTATGATAGTAAATGGTTATGACAATCATTCAAAACAAAGTATGTCAAAGATTTTTATGAGGCAAGGTTTGTGATTGTCATGTAAAGAGGAAGAAACAAAGGTTCCATCACTGTGAGAAGCACATTCTATACATGAAGAAAATGTAAATTTCTTGATCTAAGGGGCAATAAAATGGCAAAAAAATAGAGTAGCAACCTCCATGCAATTTCATGAATAAAGGAGAAAAATTCAGAGATTAAAACATAGCTCTTTGCATGAAGGAACAACTCCTTTAGTCAAGACAACAATAGATCACAAGGGTTTCCCACAAAGTATCCATTTGAATGTAGGGCATGCACAATTCTTTTATGTTATCTCTTTCCTAAGAGAGGGATCTCTTGCATTCCATATGCTTCATATTATTTTGATGAGTTGTATTGAGCATTTTTCACCCACCAAAGCATGCCCCATGTAATGCATGAATGCAATATTTTGATGGAAAGATCAGAAGTCATTCACAATTTTATGATAGGGAAAAGCATTGATATTTTATAAAAATGCAAGAAATAGAGAAAAGAAATGCTATGATATGCTGAGGATTAAAAACACTATTAAATCACATAGTGAGAAGCCATGAAAACATTTTCTTTCAAGAGGTATAGAAGCAAAATGGAAAACCATAAATAACTAATAGTGTCATGATCAAATATGCAAAGGACATTGATATGTTCAAAGCATTAAGTAAGGACAGATATAGAAGTTATAAAAATCATGGGCAAAAATAGTGAAAACCTATGAAGTGCATCAACAATGATATCAAACTAAGTGGGGACAATAAGGAATGCAGACAACAATTTATTATTTTAGGGACTAATTTGTAGTTATGTCACTGTATTCAATCTGAAGGCTTGTATATGTGTTTATAGTAGGTGAAAATTAGGCTTTAAAAACAAAAACTTGGACAAGAAATTAATATCTCAATGGCAATTTGTCATTTATAACATGAAAAAATCCTGATATCTAATGGACACTTAATTAGAGTATGTTTTCATTTTATTCTTTTCAAAGAAATTACTAAGAATGCCTACACTTAAAATATAATTGTACTCATTAAAATATCAGACATTGCAGTGCGTCAATGACATTTCAGAAAAGTGGGATTGATAGTAAACGAGAAAAGTAAAGTCAGCAAGGCATATAAATGAAAATATGGAACACTAAGACAAGAAATAAAGTAAAAAATAGAAACACTTCTAGAATACCAATTCCTAATAGACATATGTTAGAAAAATAAATAATACGCTTCCTTTGTGGGCTATTAAACTACTACTGCTGCTAACCACACCAGTAGTTCATCAACTCAGAGACATATACCCCTGGTTTCAAGGCCCTCAAATACTTGTGTGATTGAAATCAATGTGAAAATTTCTCCCCTCTAAACCTTGTTATACTATTTGAAATCCTAATGAATGCTAAATTATTGAATTATGCAATCTTTTTCTCCTCTAGGTTATAGCTCACAGAGGAAGGGCAACTGACAACTTTGGTAGACATTATCTGTAGCAGGTATGGAATTACCTCACTCTGATACTACCTGATGCAAGAGTAGGGAGCAAGAGGGGCCAAACAATGGCACACCCTAATGATCCAAGCGTGATCAACACATGCGGAAGAAAATAAACACAACAGTGAGAGAGAATGCCAGATCAACTATATATTTCATCAAATAGAATGATACATGCTGGGTTGTAAGGCCTTCCTAGTTAGGGCCAGATATTACAATGAATTACAGAAGTCCTCAAACATGCGAGGATCTATCAAAATCTCCAATTCTATTTTCTATCTAAAACTCCTATCCAAAAATTGCCTCCTAAACTACAACCAAACAACTACATTTATACAAGAAGCTACCGAACTGAGTCGGCCTTCAGACCCATAATCAATGGAAGAAACAGTCAGATCTGGGACCACACATCTCCCAATTATTGATATCAACATTAATCTGTGATCCAACATAAATGCACAAGTTGGTCAGAATAGAAACTAAAACTAAACCCGTCAGTGAGCAGGGATAACCAAGCAGCAGACAAGAAACGTCGAATGCCAGTGAAACAACTGACCACCCAGGAGATAACCGACCACACTTGGTAACCAAAGGAAACTGACCAACTACTGACCAACTCGGTCAAAGCAGGAACTGAGCAACACACACAAACTCCAAAATGTTTTTGGTGACACAGGATTTCCAAGGACTCGAGATGCTCCTGCACCATTTTTGGATTTTATGAATTGTAATGTTTCTTTTCATTTTTTTCTTAGCCATGTGAGCTTTGAACTAGGGTTTAATATCTTCTCCCACAATTTGATGTGTGTATAGCTTTGCATTTGGAAGAATTAAATGATGCCTGATTTATAGGGACAGGACCAATCTGCTACCCATTAGCTCCCATTCATGATACTTTGTAACCATTTTAAGATCTTTTAAGAACTCTTATTATCCATTTTGCTTGATCAAATCTATGATAACTATTGTTTCAAAGTGTCTTAATAATTTTGGGGTTTTATATACTTAAATAGTGATGAGTTGGCCTTTTTGTTAGCTACCCAGGTTTTTCAATTGCAAAATACCTATACATGATTAGAACTTATTGCCATTACTTATATTAGATAGTATTTGTTTCAAAATGTAAAGCATATAGAAAAGCAGTGAAATCCTCTATAAAAGTGATGCAGAGGCAACCTCTAACAAACACACTAAATCCAATCACTTCCACTTGTTTTGCTATAGACTCTTATAAGGGATTTCTTCCTTCCAACTTAACTAATCAACTCCTCAAAGGTTCCTCACTTGAAATTTAGATTCTTGGCATACCAAGGCCATCACAAAACACATTGGTAGTAGAGATTTCTTTCCCACTAACCTATCATCCAAATTCCTCAAGCACCTACCACACACAAGTCTATCTCCAACTAGGATTCAAAATTATCCTTAGGTATAACTCATATTGAAAAATGAGTATTTTCCAACCCAAGGAATTTTATGAAACCCTTGGAGGGACTCCTCAACATAGGAAAAGCACTACTCTTGAACCATCCATCCACCCTAATGGCCATAAGAAGAACTTACTTCTATATTACTGGTTCACTATGGTAGCCACAACCTTGTTTAGGATAGTCATAAAAATCTGAGCAATCTCCCCTCTATAGGGCTTCCTATCACCTTCAAAGGCCACTAAGGACTTCCAAACACCTTTTGAAATGGTCTCCCAGCCACCAAACTCATTCATTTCATTAAATTCATAAAATCTCAGTCCACTAGTTCATTGGGACAACAATATACGCATCTTCGGGATAGTTATACAAATGGTGATAATTTTGACCAATCAAGGGCTACAAATACTTGTTTAGGGTCTACACTAACTCCTCACACCCCTCCAAGACTTCACCCAACCTATGGGAGCCCAATCTTGCAATCTTGCATGCTTTTCACCCTCATTCCATTGTCATTCTCAGACTGAGACACATAATTTCAGTCTTCTTCAATACATTTACAAGTACCAATCTATTAATGGAGTCCTGCAATGAAAAGAAAATAGATAATCCTATTGACACGGGTCATACAACTCATTGGTATGATTATTAACATGGGAATGACCCCAAACTCATTATTTTATTGTCTCGGGTTAACCTAGTCTAGGGTATTGACAATTTTTACAAAAATCAACGTATCTCTGCCAAAACGTGATGAAATTAATTGAGATCAAGACCAAAATGAAGAGGACTCATGCCTCTTCTATAGCTAATAGGTATTCAATGGAAATGAATAAGTTTTCACAATGAAAAGTGAAATAAATAAAACTATAATATTCAGAAAAAAAATAGTAAGAATATAGAAAACTCAGAATTTTATTGCCTTTTTATTCCACTTCTTCCATCTAAACCCCCACATTGGATGACAGAAGGTCTATTTGAAGGCTTTAAAATCCTCTCCAATGGTTAAAAATTCCTTTCTAAACTTTCCTCAACAAGAAACACCAAATGATTACTGTTGTACCACCAAGTTGCATTGACAATTCCTTGTCAAGAATGACAACTCTTCCTAAAACTTTCCATAGACCTAAATAAAACTGTACGACTTCATCCTATTGTAAATAGATGCAAAGAGGCATAATAAGCCTTCAATCATGATTGAAAGTCCCATTTGTCACCTTGGTGCGCATTTACATTATATTGATAATTTTGACAATTTGTGTCACCATGATTCCTTATAGAACTCAGAACACTACATAATGGTCTCAAGGACCTTGATTACATAAAAAATGGTCTTCTAAGACCTTATTTATGAAAAAAAAAAATCATTAAAGATCCTATTCTTTATACCATAATGAATCAAGGAGATCTTCTTGTTCTAGGTGCTCTTGTACCAAAAAGTCAATTTTTTTTGTAGGTGCAACAACTACAAATGTAGTGTTGATTTATATTCACCAATTCTCCACTAGGAAATGAGAAGAGTGTTGATTAATTAGGCCTCCATTAGTGCCTGAGTTCTTATTTCACTTTCATTAAAGGGAGATGTAGAGTAGGAGACATTGAAAAAGTCAATAAGAAGTACATTTCAAAATGGGTACCTGTCTATTTTCAGCAGTACAATTTGATAAAAAATATCCAGATGCTTAGTTAAGACAGATTCCTCCCAACCTATGACATATGCTCTTAATACACATTCAGTGACCTCAAGATGCATTTAAGGTCCGCGTTGAGAGAAATCTATGCAAGAATGGTTGTTGTTTTTTATTGCAAGAATGGTTGTTGTTTCTAGAGCATAAATAAGTGTTTCAGTAGTGGAAGATATCTCTAAAGCAGGGATGAATTTTCTTCTACTAATAAATAACAAGACTAAAACACCTTAAAAATTCCACATCATGTTATCCTTGAATCTATGATGCAATGAAATTCATAAAGAATCTCTAGTAGAAGTCTCTAGACATTCAAAAATTAGATGCAGTGTAACACAATTTCTAGATTTTGAGGCCACTTTACTCTTTTATCCAATCATAAGCAATCAAGGAAATAGGTGGAAGAATTAAGGTATCTTTCTTATGAATGAAGGGTAACCCATTCTTTTTAAGTCATTAGTCAGGTGATGATAAGGCACCATCTATATCATTGAACCCTAAAGAATTTTTTGCCTAGGCCAAGTGGAATTAAGAAGCTCTCAAGTATTGTCCAATTGCAAATTAGATTAGGTAAACATTATCATCCTATGATATATCTAAAGTTGTTTAAGAAATTCTCAAGTATTTTCTAGCTATAAATTAGATTACATAAACATGATTAGCCCATGGTCTATCTAAAATTGTACAAGATATCCTTTGAAAGAGAACACATATTGCTTTTGATCTCATATTAGCTTTGGAACAAAATGATGCAACACCATTTTATTCCAAAATCATTCTCTGTCTTTCCAATTATAGTATGTCAACATGCATGTAAAATCACTATTCGTATTTTCTTAATCAAAATTTTGATAAATGTCCTTTCAAATCATCCTAATAATTTTAGGGTATTACATACTTTAATAGTGATGTGTCATGATTTTCGTTAGCTAACCAAGTCTTTCAATTGTAGAAGACATGTGCATGATTAAAAGTTATCACTATTATTTATATCAGACATTATTTGTTTCAAAATATAAAGAATACAAAAAAGAAGTGAACTATATAAAAGTCACATGTTTTTGTACCTGCAACAACTACAAATGTAATGTTGATTGATATTGACCAATTCGCCAATAGCCAATGAGAATAGTGTTGATTAATTAGGCCTCCATTAGTGCCTATGATCTTATTTTAGTTGCATCAAAGAGATATGCAAAGTACGAGACATTGAAAAATTCAATAAGAAGTACATTTTAAAATGGTTATCTTTCTATATTTAGTAGTACATTTGATAAGAAAATGATTTCAAATGCATAGTTAAGATAGGGGATTCCTCTCAACCTCGTACATATGCTCTTAATTCACATTCAATGACCTCAAGATGCATTTAAGGTACAGCTTGAGAGAAATCTATAGTAGTCTTCATCTATTAGATTTTTGCATGTATTGTTGATAAGACAGATTAAGATTAAAGGTTTGCTACAAGAGAAGATCTGTCGCAAGAAATAGGAAACCCAACATAGGTTTCTTCCTCCCAAATGTACTCATTCAATGCTATGAAGCAACCCTTCTAATATGGTAGATCTCATTATAAAAAGAAAATTACCCACATTTCAAAACCTTAAAAATTATTTGGGATAACTCTATAGAAATTGCCGCATTCCTCAACAGCTCAAGTATAAACATTCTTTGTATAATATGAGATTGACCTTCCAACATGTAGAGTGATAATATTAAGGTGGGAACGAACAGAGATGAGTGTAAGACTTTATGTAATGAATGACTGGAGCTTAAAGATGAGGATAAGATAAAGTGTATGGAAATAAGTTTTAAGGAAAGAAGACTACTAGATCAAAAACAAGATCAAATTTATAGAAGAGTAATACATCATTTGTCTATATAATTGTACTAAGCTCCTTCCATCAAATGCCCAAAGAACTAAATGAGGAAAGGATTGGAGAACTTTACAGAGAATTGTCATTTTAAAGAGAGTTCCAATTTATATCATCTTGTGTTGTTTAAACACTTAGTTATCGATGCGTTCCCTAGAGGTTTGGATGTGGAGGCAGATGCGCTCTGGATGCGTCTAGGAAGCACATCCCTTGGTTGTGGATGCCCTGTGGATGCATTCCAACACATTCACAGGGCATCCACAACCCTGGGATGCACTTTTTGTGTGCATCCTATGCGCATTTGGAAGCTTCTAGGCAAAAAAAATGTCAATATTGACGTTAAAAAGCAAAAAACACACCTTGCTTCCATAATTTTTTATGAGATAATGGATGAGGTTATAGCTATATCTAAGAAAAAGAATGATTTAATTTTGTATATTTCTTTGCATATATATATATATATATATATATATATATATATATATATACACACATCCAAATTCATCGGCATCCCTCAAAAAAAAATTTCAAGCATCTGGACACCCGTTTCTCACTTCCGCATCTGCAACCAAATCATAATGCATAATTCTATCATTTTAATCTTAGCATATCAAAAAATTTCTAGTGTATTTATTTTGGAATGCCAACCATACAAGAATAATGATTGATGACGCTTGACATAAATAAAACACATTCAATATGTTTAGAAACATATAAATGAAAATAAATTATGTCTCAAACTCAGATTACAATATGATTGCAAATATTTAATCTACGACAATCTAGACCTGCGCCCCCAACTGACTTCTTCAATTGACTGGAGCTGTACTGAACTCCTTTGATCCTCGTATTGTCTTATGATTGTGAAATCTGAGGGGCCTACCATATCAGGACACAATGAAACTTCTGTTAAGATGGTACTTTTTAAGTTTTAAATACAAATAATTTTGAATAGTATCCATCTCTATTGATATTCAATTTACTTAGAATATTTGCAGTCAAATTATGGGATGATAACTAAATATTTTTATGGAGTTAACAAATTCATCATAATTCATATCTAAAATAAATAATGATGCATTCAACCTTTTTGTTGGTACTTTTCTAGGCATTACTTGGAATCTATGTGTGTGTGGAGAGCAAGTCTGCTACTTTTAATGCAACATCAATTAATAAAATCTCTTTTGGTCCGGCTTGGTTTCCTCATTCCCAAATCAATGCCTTCAGAAATTGATGAAGATGATTTAGAATCAGGGGTCAAAGAAAAAAGCCATAACTAATAAGGATTCTATAGATTTGAAGGTTAAAACATCATCTACTGTAGATGGTGATTAATAATTTCAAGGTAAGAATTCTGAAGAGAATATGCAAAAATCAGCAATCAACCATGAAGATGATCCATCACGAATGCTAGATGACAAGATCATTCAACCTTAGAAATCAGTAGTTCCAATTGAACTGTTATCCACCCCGCTCTGATCAACAAGTTCTTCAGGGTTGATCATTCATTCCTAATAGGGGAGTACACACATTCAGCTATTAATGTGTACTGCAAGGCAGGTTGTATCTCCACGTGTGATTAGCCCCTATTGATCAATAAGTTGCGGTAAAGAAGAATAGTGAGTAGCTGCTCAGGTCTCTGAGCTGTATCTCACAATCTGACAAGTTTGGGAGTAACCTGGTATTCTAATTTCTGGGCAAGGAGACTGAGTTTACCATTGTGCGTGCAGAGGTGGCCCCTATGATATAAGAAGCAGAGTGGTTGGTAAATGGCAGCCAGACTGTCAAAATAGCCCCGCCAACACCAGAGTGCGAGATAAATTGTGTCAAAATCCTCCTCCCAACCATAGTATGTTTTCGGGGGTTTTATTTATCATTCATTAATTCATAGTCTTCAGCAATCGGAAAGTGATGCAGTCAACAATGAAGTGTAACAGACTAGGTATTTATTCTAAAAAGAGCCCACACTATTGAAGTTGTTAAACTATTTCTGGGGGGAGAAAAGTATGATTTCCAGTGGAAGAAGGATATGAAAAAATACTAGATGAATCTATTTCTTCAATTTATTTTCCCGTCTATTTTCTAATCTATAGAAATATTAATATCAAACCACATAAAAATGCATCAACGCCAACTAATATAATATGCTTGCTTTTGTTTAAATGATTCCATGTGTTAAGTTCATTTGGGTGCAGCATACAATTACAACAAGGATGGAAACACCATACCACCAAAATTGGAAATTGCTGCTATGCAAGTTGAGGATAAGCATTTTGATGACTATTATCTTACGGTGACCAGGTGGGTTCAAGAAAAGAGACATAAGTCTCCATCGTTCGAATAACTTCCAAGTTTACAAATGGTCTTGTCGTAGAAAAATGGCCTAGAAAGAGACTCTTTCAAACATTATTCAGATTTTAAAATCACTATTAAACTAAAGTGTTTTTTTGAGTTCCAAGATCTTAGAGAGTATAATTTTTATTTAAAGAGTGCTAGCTCAATGGAAGAGCACTTGCTTTATAATCAGGAAGATGGTGGTTCGATTCCATCGTGCCCTAGCATGAATTAATATTGATTTATTTGAATAGTGTGTTGTTTTTAAAATTTATTATTTTATATCATTTTTAGAGAAATAAAACTGACATTCTCTCTAATGAGGAATTTTTTATTGTCTTAAGAAAGACAATAAATGAGATTAAAGACATCTCTCTCCACAGAGACAATGTATTTTTAATTATAGCTATCGTCTTTATAAAGACAAAATTATAATTATCTTTCAAGAGACAATACTATTGATGTTTTTTTATTGTTTTTGTAAGACAATATTTTAAGACACTCGATTTAACACAATATTTAAGACAATACATAGATTTTATTTTGTCTCAAGCTAAGACAATTTGCTTAAAAATTGTCTCAATTATTATCTTAAATCCCCCTTTTATGTAGTAGTGGTTGCAAGCCCTAAATTATATTTAGTTTTAGAAGCGTTTACAGGAAAATGCAAGGTAGCAAGGATTATCATATTCTCAGTTATCAAGTTTAGGAAGACAAAAGTAGCTTTGTTAACAACGAACAAAGTAAAAAATGTTTCATCAAAACTAAAAAAATCTCGACATGGCATAGAAACCTGAGGTTAGATATGTGTTTAGATCTTACTCTTGATCATGCAGTTGTAAATCGCAATCAATTTTTTTATCTAGCTTTATAAAGGTAGAAATATGATACAATCAGTGCATTGAAGAAAAATAGAGCGTTTAAGGTTTTATTTGAAATATTAAATTCATTTATTTGTAATTATATTCAAGGTTGAAAGGGTAGTTGGTTAAAAAACAAGGATATACAACATAGTCCTTCAGTAAACCTATGATATATGTGAATAATTATATAAAGTTCTTGACTTTCACAGCATTCCAACCACTAGCTTTTTATTCTAGGAGATGAGAGACGACCATTATTAGTACAATGTGAGTTGGCTTCCTGTACACTTGACACGCCAATGAACCATCCTATTTTTTTCTCAAAAAGGACATCCAAGAGGAGTATAAACCATACCTCCGTGTAGATGATTGATACTCATTAATTATCTATGCACGATTCCTTGAATAGTATTTACCAAAACTATGAAAGGACACCTAGCAGAAAACATGGTGTACATGTTTACACTTTGCTAGATCATATTCATTCTAATTAAATGACTGTCTAATTTATTTTTTTTAAATTAAATTTATAAGGGAAAGTTCAAGAGAGGATTTTAAATCAAAACCAAATGACTTACCGTGAAAGGAAATTTCATGCACATACATAGAGTTGAGAATAGTTGTCATGCTTTATTTTCTATAGCTACTTTTCTTTTCTTTTCTTTGAATTATTATAAAATGGTAGGAAAATCTTACCTATTCAAAGAAACACTAGATTTGCAACTTTCAACAAGCCCATCAAGTGTGATAAAGGATCTGCAATAAATAGAAGAAAACATTAAGTACTGAAAAACTCCAAATAATTATTGTGTGCATTATCTACACATTTCTGACCGACAAGTAAATGCTTCTTTATGAAAATGTTTCCAATACTGTGCAAAAAATGTAGATGATGCTTAAAACCATTCCTTAAAGGCTGCTGCTAAGCTAAGAATTGATCAAGAATCAAGGGTGTCTTCTACACATGCATGTTTTTTTGGTTTTTTTATTTGTTTTAGGATTATTCTTTCTTTAAAGTTCCTTTGTGTAGCTTCTCAACACCCGTAAGTGTTTCAACATTCTATTGGATGCGTTTGCATTAATTGTGATTGAAACTAGGTTGTGCTCTATCAAGCTTTGTATCGATAACATCTATCCACCAAAGTAGTGACTTTGAATACAACTTAGCTAATTATTTCTTGAAATTGTGTGCTGCCGATCTAGAATTGTTATCCCTTTAAAAATCATTTGTAGTGGATTACTGTTGTTTATTTTTTACAAAAAGATGTTGTGTTGTTTAGAGTTTTCAATTCAGTTTCCTCTTTCGTTGATTGATAATCTTGTTTGCAGGGCACTACTATTAACAATGTGGTGCATGTATCCAAGGCAAAAAAAAAAGACACAATCATTTTTATTTATGCAAAAAAAAAACCCCGAAACAATACTATGAAGTGCATATATATGTATATCTTATCTATGGTTTTGTGTCTAGAGTCCATTTGGCTTGGGTTTAGATTAAGTTTAGATCTCAGGAAGCTTCCCCTCCAAATTTAAAGATAGATTTTATCTCACCCACTATTCTTTTGTGTTTTCTTGCAATAGGCAAATTAATATACTAACAGACTACAGAGGTGGCATTGATTAGCAGCCTAATCATAAGGAAATTTGAGGTGGTGAAGAATGTGAAACTCCTGAATTCAATGAATCAGATTTTCTTGAGGATTGTGAAGATGTTGTAGTTGAGGAAGGGAGCATTTCAACCTTCTATGAGACCTTCAGTTATGATACTCTTGATGTAGTCAATCTTTTGGCTGCAGCTGTGTGTCTAGATGGAAAGGAAGATCACCTTGGGGAGAATGAAATTGTTCTTCCTAAACTCATTGATGAAACATCATTCTTAGATTGAGATTCTGCTACTCCACCATTTTTGAAGTGCATCCTTCTTTCTTGGAGAGCTACAAAGTTTGGTTTTAAATCACCAAGAGAAAAAGGAGAACCAATGATGAGTAAAGCATGTAGAGAGGAGGGTGGAGATGATATTGATCTTTTTTGTACACAACAAAGTCCTCCCTATGGTGATATATATCAGGGTAGTGAAAATGGAGAGAAATCAAACTTTTGTGCCTTCGGAGATGACCAATTCACCATAGAAAGTTGGGTATGGAAAGAGCTGGTTAGTAGAGATGGATAAATGAAACTGTCAACACAAGTATTTTTGGCTTACTAAGTATTTTTTGGCTTGCTTGATCATCGTAATGAGCAAGTAGTAGGCGAGAGTGCTTGCACTACTTTGGTAGTTGTTCTTTCTCATTGGTTTCATAGGAACCCAAATTCTATGCCAGTCAAATCACAATTCAACATGTGGATTAGAGACATATCACATGAATAGAGGAAGCTTTGTGATGTGGTTGATTACAAGGAGATATTTCCTAATAGATATTTTGATTTGGACACAATATTGCAAGCTAAGTTATGTTGCTTTTCTTTTAATCCAGAAAAGTCTTCTGTTGGCTTCTTCAGGTCTGAAGGCCTCCAAGATTATTTTGACTTCCTGCAAGGGTGTATGTCCTTTGATGAAATTTGGGAAGAAATCACCAATGCTAGTAATGTGAAAGATCAAGATGAGAAGCAACATATTTACATAGTTAGTTGGAATGACCACTCTTTTTTTCTCAAGGTAGAGAAGGATTATTTCTACATAATCAATACACTCGAGGAAATTTTTTTTGAAGGGTGTAACCAAGCCTATATATTAAAATTTTATAAGGAGACAACAATTTATTAGTTGCCAGAAAAAGACCAACATAAAGGAGAAAAAAATAACATAATTTCAGCATCCACTACTGCAAAAGATTCAAAAAATATAGTTTTGAAAGATCCAAAATCCATAGTGGTGGCAGAAGATAGTGGGAAATCCTCAACTGCAAGGAATTTGAAACCTTCAATTGGAAAATATTTGAAATATATTAGTCTAAAAGATTAAAAATCAATGGTATTTATAGAACTGAAATCTACCACAGAAGAGGATCAGACATCTTTAACAACAAATGACTTGAAGACTTCAAAGGCGCAACCTGTTCAAAATATCCATTAGGAAGCAATACAAATTAACAGCATCAAGATGACTCAATAACTCAAGCTAGCGACACAAGGGAAATTGAGGTATTGAATAATATAGAGGAATTTCTCCAAATGTTGTGGTTGCAACTACCCAGGAAGACTTGTACACAAAATGTGGAAGCATAGACAAGACATGTGAACCATTTGGAAAAATACCTCAAGGAAATGAGCTCTCATGGAATGCCATGGTCATAGGAAAAATAAAAAATGGAATTTTTTCAAATACTTTAGAAACATTCAAGATAATGCAATTAGCAGGTGTAAATTCGAATTCCACAACATTTGCTAGCATAATTTTAGTGTGTAGCAAAATTGTGGCTTTGGAACAAGATATGGACATCCATCAAAGCATAAAATGGAAGGGGCCTTTTTGGCATATGATTTAGTCGCAAGGTCCCTGGTGATCATGTATGCAAAATTTGGAAGCATAGACAAGGCACATGGACTGCAATGATTGTTGGATACGTGCATAACCAAACCGTGAAAAGGCTTTAGAAATTTTCAATCAAATTTGATTTGCAGGTGTAAAGGAAAAATCCACAACCAGTAATAATGATACTTATTTTCATAAATGTAGTATAGGTATCTCCATTTATTTGAGACTACTTTGTATAAGAGATCTAAGAATCATGAGATCAGACTCAACACCCTAGAAAATTTGTTTAATTTAAGTCCTCACAACCCTACAATTTTTTTTATGGAGAAGCCAAGATCTTCCATTTTCCACAAGATTGCAACAAGTAGAGGGTGTTAATCTCTATTGAGCATTTAAGGTTGTCATTAGTATCAAAGGATAGTAAACAGGTTGGTCAGTTACTTATATTGAGTTGGTCGATAACCAGAAGTAAGACAGAGCAGTCGGTAAAGTCTTTACACCGAGCATCACACAGTTCACCGAGCACTAGCGACATCGACACCGACAGTTAGTAAATACTGAGCATCATAGTATACACTGAGAAGATTATACAGTGTTTATCGATGATCACATAAAATGACATAGTAATCTGAAATGGCACATTATTCTATGCAAACGGTTACAACAGATCGTAAAATGGTTTACCAAGATCCAGGAGCATTTATTGTAAAAGATACTCATTAAATGTAATGTTTATCTTATTGTAATAGTTGATCTAGGTTATTTTGCACCGTAGATCTTAGGGTTATGATTATTTTTTTTGTAACCTAATTTTTGCTAAAGCGGCAAAAATAGAACACTATATATTTTGTATGTTCTCACCATTTTGAGGTTGGTAAACAAAAATATATATGAATCATGGAGCACTTGAAGACATTGCCTAACTTCAAGACAATCAATTTACCAAGCAGAACAGAGTATAGAGGATATTAGATTGAGTAGAATCAAAGAAGGCTACTGAGTAGAACAGAGTAGAGAATCATTACAGTCAAGGTGATATTTTTATGAGCACTTATTGATCTGTTTCAGACAATTGAGTTGTCAACTAGCAGATAACAGCCTATTACTTTTTGACAATTGTGATAGAGTTTTTTGATAGAATCTCTTAACAAAATAGATTTAACAGTCTTATGTAAATCTCTTAACTGAGTACACACTTCATTAGTGTTGTTTAAATCCTATAACTAGGTAGATCTAGCTGATCTAACATGTTACTCCTAACAGGGTAAGATCACCAGAAGTGATCAAAACTTGTAGCCTTAACAGACAAACCTTTTCTATCTGCAGTAGTGAAGAATTTGTGGGTGTCATCCCCACCGCAATTTTTACCTTCTAACAAGGGTTTCTGCATTACCAAAATACTTATGTTATGTGATTGTCATATTGATTTCATGTTCTTTACTTTCTAAAGTTAACTAGATGATTGATTTATGCAATTATGTTCAAGTTATTTTGATCGGTTATCATAGTATATAGTTATAGATCTGAAAGGTTTTACAAGTAAAGTTTTGAAGGCATTGATTCACCCCTACCCTCTCAGTACTTATCTCTCCTAATTCCAACAATTGGTATTAGAGCACAGTTCTCTTGTTGAATAGTCTAACCACTAAAGGGTAAAGATCTAAGTCATGGAGAGATACAAGCTTGACAAAACTATTGAGAATCAGAAGATACAAATACAGATGTTTGTGGAACAATATAAACAAGCCAAGGAAGAACTAAAGAAATTACTGGTTGAAAGGAAGAACCTTGCAATTTAGCTGAATGAAATCAGTTATCATGAAGAACCTATTGATGAAATATTTGATCATATTGGATCAAGCTTTGGAATCATCTTTGACAGATCTGAAAGCATAATCTTTGACTTGTTTGAAAAGAATCATCATCTATCTGAGCAAGTGAAAGCACTTCAAATCAGTCATGAATCTCAAATGGTGAGAATGGTGGAAATCATGAACAATGCTAGACAAGTTGAACAAGATCAGAATCTAGCTATTGAAGACCGAAGATTGGTGACTGAACAACTCCAAGCAAAAGAAAGTGAAATACAGAGACTCACTGATCGTCACTTCCAAGTATCAAATTAAATGATGATAGTTAATCAAGAAATGAATCGAGTCAATGGAGAATTATCAAGAAGACTTGAAGATGTTGCAATACTCAGAGAAGATAATGAAAAACTAAGAAATGAAATAAAGATACAAAAGCAACATAATGAAATGATGAGAATAGCTGAGGACAGTTCTAAAAAGATTGATGATTTCCTGACTAATCAGAGAAGATTTGTAAGAAGAGTTGGTATAGGCTACACCGGTGAAGGAGAATCATCACAACAAGCTGAAAAAGTCAACAACAATCAAAGTCAGAAACCTAAAGAGTTGACATGTTATCACTGTGGAAAACCAGGACATACATCTAATGTGTGCAGAAGCAAAGCACAAGGTAAACCTCCTATCATTCCAAAATTCAATGGATATTGTTATTACTATGATAAGTTTGGACATCCAACTTATGAATGTAGAGCTAAGCAGAATGACATTGCTAATAATACTACTAAGGAGAAAATATGCTATACTTTTAATAAGCATGGACACACTGCAAGGCAAAAATGAAACAAGTCTGGACACCTAAGGAGAAACCACAACGAAATCCATATCAACCAAAGAGACAAGGTAACTCATATGTTTGGGATTATAATACATGGACTAATTGTGTTGTATGTGGTCGATATGGACATATTGCAGCAAACTGTTACAGAAAGAATCAGATTGGACAATCAAGAAACTGGACAAATGCAGGAATGGCATGTATGCACTGTCACAAGGTCGGTCATGTAAGCAAGAACTGTAGAAACCGAGCACCAAATGAAAACCACATATTTGAGAGTGGATATAACATTGCAAAAATTATAAAGTTAAGGAACACAATGTGGAAGAAAGCATCTAATGAGAATGTTGAGTCAAGTAACACTGTTGGTGAAACCTCATCCACTGGATTGAGTGACATCGGTACCTCCACTTAAGATGACAAAGGTATGTATGGAATTGACATTTCAAATGATCGCATTTTACATATAGTTCCTTATATATGATGTACAAATACCAAATCTGCATGAATAAAGATGCACTATGGTTTATGTGTTATAAGTTTACAAATGTCACATAGTCAATAAAAGAAGAAATGAGAGTTGATTACCCATCGGTAATCACTATACAAGGTTAACCGACAACAGTGCAAACCGATGAAGAAATTATATGTTAACCGAGAAAAAGAAATTGTAGACATTACCCAACCAATAGCTATTTCATACCAAAAGTTAGGTCACGCATTTAATGCACTAAAGTTTGAGCGGGAATATCAAAAAGTCTATATATACATGGAAACAGAGTTCATTGTTACATTGCGATTTCGAAGAATAGAGATTTCACAAAGAAGAGTTCGAGCTAAAGATTTTCAGAAAATATTCAAAGCCACTGTAGATTGAACTGACAACAATTCTTCAATGATATCGAGTAAGTTCATTTGCCTACCGAACACTGGTTATCTATTGCTTGCCGAAACCCTAGAAATAATTTATGGCATCAACATCAACTGCAAGCAAATCGCAAAACATTGAGGAGGAAGTAGAATTAATTGTAAGGGCACATTTCGCCAAGGACAAATTTAAACCACATCCCAAGGTCACAGCACAAATAGATGATATGGGCACATTTTTTAGTATTCCAGATAGGGTTTTGTTAACAAAAGACGTTAGGGCCTATATTCACTGCAAAATCAGAGAAGTATGTGATTTTGAGACCATTGTTGCTTATCAACAAGTCTGTGAACTAGATGGAAAGATAAAATCCAAATACAAGAAGATTGGGGAGTCAAGGTTATTCTGTTTTACATACTTCCCACAATCTTTCAAAAATGACTAGATAAGAATCATGCTAAGCAGATTTCATGATGGAAAATTTTGGTTAGATAAACCTGTTGAGGTCACAAAGAAGATTATCAGTAGGGTTACTGGGTACCCTACAACTGACAAAGCCAAAGCCTTTTGAAGTTCATCTCATCCCGACATTGAAAAGAACATTGGAGCTCAATGGGACGGTAGGGAACTACAAATCTCAACCATCAAAGACTAAGTGATAAAATTCATAGGACATGTCATCAGGTACAAGATATTTCAATCTAGTAGACCAAATAGTGTACCTTGCAGCACCGTGGACATGGCATATAAAATTGTGAAGAAAGATCACCAGGTAGATCTTGCTAAACTACTACTACACCAATTGCAAGATAATATGAAGACAATAAAAGCAAAGAAGTCCAATACATGTAAGTACAGATCACTTCTTGTTTGTACATTTTTCTATCTGCAAAAATATGTACCTAGTATTGATAAAGTAAACTGGCAATCTGACAAACCAATAACTGCACAAATTGGTGAAATGATGCAAAGTTTAGGAGATAATCTGAATAAGGAATTTAATGCATATTTCAAGGAATTTTAGGCAAAAATACAACAAAGGAGTAGAATTCCAAGGGAATTAGTAAGTAAATTTGAAGATGACATATGTTTTGTAGTCAGCATAGACCACTCTATGATAAAGGCAATAGAACTGAGAACAAAATGGTTAGCACCGATGGGATATGAAATGAACCATGATTTCACTTTGAAATCTATTAATGCATTGCTGGCATTACTGATAGATATCACTGCCAGTAGGTTTGGTGTATATGAGGAAGCTAAGTCACGAATCACTATAGACATAGAGATTGGAAAAATGTCTAGAAGGGAAAAGAAAATGAGAAAAGATCTCACAACAAAATATGGAAATGCATCTAACTCATCTAAGGAGTCATCAGTTAAAGAAACAACCGAAGGTCAGTTATAGTTGGCTGACAAGCCCTATGATAGCAAGGAGACTGAGTCAGACAAAGAAAAGGATCTCACACCGGTTCCTCCCACCAATGTTGAACAGGAAATGCAGTTACTAGAACCTGAAGGAGTGAGGACACATTCATCAACTGTAGCACAACCTACCAAGAAAGAAGTAGTAAAAGTAGAAAAAATAAGAGTAGCTACACCGACATGGAAATATGTTAAGAGAAAGAACAAGAAAGTAGCTGAGACACAGAAGAAAATGAGGAAATACATAAGTAAAGAAGATATAGAGGAGACTGACATAGAAAATGATCCTAATCAATTCAAGTTAGTTCATAACAGGGAAAGTACAATGGAAGAAATAATTGATGATATAATTAAGAATGAAAATCTTACAGATCCAGGCATAGACAAATTTAACAAAATGTCAATTAAGGACAAGACAAAGCTATAACATGCTATCATCCAGATGATGATTAAATTCAAGAAAGTACCAATGGAATTCACATGTCAATTACCGAAGGAACTTGATGACAAAATAAATGAGAGATGGGCTATTGCACTAGATACATAGAAAATTAAAAGAGAACGATCATTAAGTTGTGTAGCCTCACACTTTAGCTATGCTGTTGTAAGTGAATACATGACAAAGTATCAGGCTAGATTTCTAGTCAAAAATAGAGCTATGTAGATAATGGATGAGAATGTGGGTGATATGGATGTCACATGTGATTCTCTATGGACATCAATTTTGAAAGTAGAAGAGAAACCTAAATAGGAAGCATTCCTGAAACTATCTAAGAAGAGACATAGTTCAAAAGGTAAAGGTATTTTCATCGATGATAACAAAGGAAAGAAAATAAAGGACACCGGTATATCAGTTACCGAGGTAATTGATATCACCGAACAAAAGGAAGAAATAAGAATTTCACAAGATGCACCGAATCAAGTAAAGATCCACTTGCAGAAGAAAACTGATGATGATGCACTCATTAAGGACATCACTAACGGTGATCCTGATGATGAGGATGATGAAGATGTGACAATTGCACCAAAAAAAGATGAAGCATTAGACATTGATAGTGTGTTCACATCTCTACCGGGTACCTATACTTGCAGAGGTAGTTGAAATACTTTCACAAGTACAACCTGATGCTTCTCATCCTGAGCATAATAAAGATGCAACTAAGATACAAGCACCTGAGCAACCTGCATATACAAATGAGCCTACCAAAATAGAGGCACATTCTATAGAAACAAAGGAACCAAAAGAAACAAAGTCGACCAAGGTGAACCCACCTGACACTACAATCGAGACTCCCACACCATCTACTAAGGAGAAGAAGATGGATGATATGGTGTCAATTGGGAAGGATACTCCAAAGAGTGGAGAAAAAGCTATTGTTATAAGTGAGAAGAAGTCACCTCTTGCACCAAAGAAGAAGAAGAAGAAAGCCAAAGGGGTGATCACCATTGATGAAGTTATAATTATACCAGAATGTGACCCGAGAACCCTAAGCCCTGAGGAACTAAGTAGATATGGGGAACTATGTTCAAGGAAAGCGGCACAAAAAAAGTAAAGGCAAGAACACAAATGCAAAGAAGTGTTAAATGATGTGAGGGATATTCTGCAACATATAGTACTGGAAACAAATATTGATGAGAACACTCCCATCATAGATCAACTTGCTACACTCACCGAAAAAATCAATGCCCCTGATACAGATGCAGATAAAAGAATAGAAGAATGGACATAATCAAAGATTCAGAACAAATTGGCAGAAAGGATTAGCACAGAAGTGGCATTGAACAAGGTAAAATTATCTGAGATCATTATCGAGGTAAAATCTATTACCTAGATAATCTGTCAATTTCTAATCAAGCTTTGTACTTCAGACACCTTCACTGTAGAAATAAGTGAAAAGATAAAAGGTTTAGAAGCAGAGATACAGTTGAGTACACAAGTAGCTATCACTGAGCCAACTACTTTCTTAAAGCATATTCACCAAGTTTAGGAACTCCGACGGCTGATAGAAGAATTAAGAAAACAAGAAGCACACATCACCAATTAGGTTATAGAGTTACAAATAGAACTCATTCCTTACCTGAAAATTTTTTAAGCATATATTTTCAAAGCTGAACAACTTGTAGCAACACTAGAGATTTCAGTGTTGGATAATATCTTTGACATGCATGCACAAGTCGGTCTTGAGCATATTGCTCTTACCAACTTGAAAGAGGAATGGAACAACCTCTTGGAGTCTATAAAGAAAACCCATCAAAATATTTTTTATCAGATGTAAGTATACATTATATTTTTTTTATTTGGCATTATTATCAAAAAGGGGGAAAACATGTATATGCCAAATAAGTATACTTTGATATGTATGTTAATACTACCAGGAGCATGCACCAAGGGGGAGTACTTTGCACTTAGAAACATTTTTGTTGTGGATATGTATATGGCGGAGATATAAGGAATATATAGAAATATTTTTTCTATATACATTTGAAGTTTTGATACTAATGCCAAAGGGGGAGATTGTTAATCTCTATTGAGCATTTAAGGTTTTCATTAGTATCAAAGGATAGTAAATAGGTCGGTCGGTTACTTATATTGAGTTGGTCGGTAACCAGAAGTAAGACAGAGCAGTTGGTAAAGTCTTTACACCGAGCATCACACAGTTCACTGAGCACTAGCAACACCGACACCGATGGTCAGTAAACACCAAGCATCACATTATACACTGAGCAGATTATACAGTGTTTACCGATGATCACAGAAAATGACATAGTAATCTGAAATGGCACATTATTCTATGAAAATGGTTACAACAGATTGTAAAATGGTTTACCAAGATTGAGGAGCATTTATTGTAAAAGATACTCATTAAATGTAATGTTTATCTTATTGTAATAGTTGATCTAGGTTATTTTGCACCGTAGATCTTAGGGTTATGATTATTTTTTTGTAACCTAATTTTTGCTAAAGTGGCAAAAACAAAACACTATATATTTTGTATGTTCACACCATTTTATGAGGTTGCTAAAACAAAAATATATATGAATCACGGAGCACTTGAAGACATTGCCTAACTTCAAGACAATCAGTTTACCGAGCAAAATATAGTACAAAGGATATCAGATTGAGCAGAATCAGAGAAGGCTACTGAGTAGAATAAAGCAGAGAAACATTACAGTCAAGGTGATATTTTTATGAGCACTTATTGATCTATTTTAGACAATTGAGTTTTCAACTAGCAGATAACAACCTATTACTTTCTAACAATTGTGATAGAGTTTTTTGATAGAATCTCTTAACAGAGTAGACTTAATAGTCTTATGCAAATCTCTTAACCGAGTACACACTTCATTAGTGTTGTTTAAATCCTATAACTAGGTAGATCTAGCTAATCTAACATGTTACTCCTAACAGCGTAAGATCACCAGAAGTGATCAAAACTTGTAGCCTTAACAGGCAAACCTTTTCTATCTGCAGTAGTGAAGAATTTGTGGGTGTTATCCCCACCACAGTTTTTACCTTCTAATAAGGGTTTTTGCGTTACCAAAATACTTATGTTATGTGATTTTCATATTGATTTCATGTTGTTTACTTTTTGAAGTTAACTAGGTGATTAATTTATGCAATTATGTTGAAGTTATTTTGATCGGTTATCATAGTATACAGTTATAGATCTGAAAGGTTTTACAAGTAAAGTTTTGAAGGCATTGATTCACCCCTCCCCTCTTAGTACTTATCTCTCCTAATTCCAATAGAGGGGTATGAGCCATGAGAGACACATATTTCCATTCCAATGGGTCTATATTTTCCATCATGCTCAAAATCATCGGTGTGCCCCAAATAGGTGTATTCTTGTGCTTTGAAATTTGTACTAGTATGTTGAACATTTTTTTTTATGGTTAATAGAAATGGAACACTTAATTGTTGGTGGAAAGGAACAGTTTGTTGTGGTAAATGAGGAAGTCCACTAGGATGCCTAAAATATCCTTGCCAATACATTGACATTCCCAAACCCATTCTATTTTCTCCTGTTGATGAAGATGGATAACCCCACAATCTTAAATTTACACCAACAGGATACATTAAAGACATACCATCTGGAAATGGTAATAGAATCATTGCCAAATATAGATCTTGAGAACCCATATCTAATAAAATCCTGACTCCATATGGTCCAAACAATGTAGATACTGAAGCTTCCAAAGTATGTTGTGACTAAATGAAAATAAAAAGAAGATAAGTCATTAGGATCTGAAACAGACTTCAATTTTAACAATTAAGTCTTAAAGATGATGATTTATGGGTGAAAATAATACATGGAGAGAGATGATTGTTAGGCCATTGTATAAATGAGAAGTTGTCTGGGATGGAATTGAAGACTTCACTTGCAAATCTTGAAGAGATAAATTAAATAAAAGTATATAATAAAAGTTACATATGCAAGAAGTACAAGTTCAAAAAATTTATAAGAGCACAAAATAATAAGAAAATTATATGCATTCAATGTTGTTAAGAATCACTTACTTTCTAAAGAACTTGAAACAAAAGTATCAATGAAACTTGATTTCACTATGATCAACAACAAAACCATTTTTCAACTTCTCGACTCTCTTTCCTTGATTATATAGATTATCCAAACTAATAGTTGCTACTAGAAATGATAAGAAAGAAAAGAGAATGATTATTAACCCTCACAATCAATGTTGATAAAACTATTTACTAAATTCCAAAGATGCCAAATTTACATGCCTTGCAATGAGCCAATTCAATTTCAAATTCTTGAAAGTCATGGTATGTTGAAGATAATAAATAAACCATATCATTTTCCACCTCTTAAGAAAGATGCCAAATTAATCAATAAGGGAAAAACCCTTGAGAGAGTACTGATACAATTTTTATGGAAGTAAAATCCTTTGGATAGAACTAAGATCTTAATGGAACCCTAAAGAGCTCATTTTTAGTAATCCAATCCTTGAAAAATTCAAAAACTTAAAAAATCAATGTTTCAACATTGGGTTTAAACCCCTAAAAATTTTGTATCAATGCATTTTTCAGATTGGATAAAGATTTTCACACAAGAAAATCAAGGAGCATAAGAAAGAAATCACTACCCTTTCAACTAGAATCAAAGGGAATAAAGAGGATTACCTTGGATTGTTTGAGCCTTGAGAGATTCATTGTAGTTGTCATCCATAACACTCAACAACATATGTAAAGGAATAAGGGAAAAAGAAGAGCTTTTCTTCACCAAATCTGGTAATATAGTAGCTTTGAAGTTTGAATGAAATAGGAAGTTTCCTGCTCTTGATATCCAACAATATCAAAACCGCAAAACCAACCTTTGATACCCTACAAATTATGCAATCAAAATCGTAGACTATATTCAAAACATTTCACAATTTCACTTACTTGCGTTGAAGAAAACCTGTATCCTAGATCGAGTTTGGATAAAAAAATGAACAAAAATTTATCAAAATTAACAAAAACATATCAAAAACTCATTTCCCTCCTAGATCCTTTACCGCCTATTGAAAAATCATGTTCTTATGTGTTAATTTTTAATTTAAGATAATAAAAATATTTTTAATTTTTAATTAAAAAATTTCTTAAACTTTATTTTTATATAATAGTGTGAAAGTTATAATTTGATGTCATGCTTACTTATTCTAATCATCTTTATTATATATTTGATATTTAATAAAAATCTTCCATTTGTCAATTTGATAATTTTCAGTATTCTAATTTTTTATAATGATTAATAATTCATTAATAAATATTCAATTTTTAAAAAATTGTCTAAGTATTTACTAGTATTTGGCAATAGTAATTTTGATATTTTATTTCTTAGACTATTATAGACTTTTCATTACTAGAAATCATAATTCCCCTAAATTTTCCTTGTTTTGTAGAAGACCTAACAAAATTTGACAAACTTGACTTGTTGGAATTCTAAACCTAACAAAATTTTAAGAAACTTGACTTGTTGGAATTATAGTCATTTGTTCTCTTTTCTCTTGATGATGGATCACATAATGTGACTCAAAATGTAAATAATTTTTTTTTAGATGGAGTTAAAAAAATAATGAGCCATGACTACTGTTATGGGTTGTGGAAATCTAATATCCTTAATGATCACAATTTGTTACATTTTGGTTCTATCTAAGTAGCTAGAATGACTCTAAAATGTATTTAGTTTTCCTACATTTACTATAGAATATCTATATAATCATCTGGGCTATTGGATCTATTTTTGTTCTTAGTTTGCATTATTTTTATTGTAAATTCTAGTGACAATTAAAACTCACTTAGAAGTTTTTATGCAAACTAGGCCTTAGTGGGGATTTTTTTTCTTGAAAATGAGTTTTGAAGAAAATAATGGATGCATCTTAGATCAATGATCCTCATAGCTCTTACCATACAAAAGAACATTTCACTTAAGAAAGAAACCCTCAAACAAGTGTGAGATAGAATATAAAACTGTATGATGTATGAAGTCTACTCATGCAAATAGTCTTGACTAGACTCCTATGTGTGGATTAACCATTTGCAATGCATGAAATGGGTTTCTCATCCATTTGCAGATATTCAATGGAAAATTTGCACTAAAACATCTATATATTTTATACGTTGCAATTTATGGGTCATAGGTACACAAATTTAGTTTTCCACACAATAGGTGTTTTTAGTGCACCAAACAACCTAGGTGACTAAATGGGCTACTTAGGTAGGGTATATAAGTCTATGGTATTATGAAATGTTATTATAAAAGAGTAAAAATCATTCATTTAGTCATTTTTATTTGGATGACTAATTTTTTAGTCATTTATTTGGTCATTTGTTTAGTTATTTTTATTTGGGTGACTAATTATTAGTGAATAATTGTTTAGTTATTTATTTGGTCATTTATTTAGTCAAATTTATCTCGTGAATTACAAATAATTAGTAGAATTTGATCAATTTTAGTCATGTGACTAAAATTTTTAGTCACGTAGTCATTTATTTGCCTAATTCTACTAGTGTATTAGCTACATAATTATCTTTTTCTCAAGATTAAATGATGGTTTGCTATGATATGTTTCATTTTTTCCCTTATTACATGGACAATCGATATCTATGCACCTTTCATCTACTTGGTTTTTTGATTTGTTCAGATTATATGCCATGGACATTTGAAATAATTATCATTATAAGTTTATGATTTTTCATGTTATTTTTTGAAGGTTTAACAGTCTTATACTTACTCCAAGGCCAGTTCATGTCCTTGCAAATACTATTTTGATCTGATTTCTTTATTTATTCCAACACAATACTAGTATGGGAAACACCATTATCATAAAAACAACTTGAAAGAGCATTACCAAGAATTCACTTAATTTATTTTTAGTCACTTATATATGAAATACTCAAATAGTCAATTTATCACTACCTATAAGTTTATGATTTTTCATGTTATTTTGTTGAAGGTTTGATATTCTTTATAGAATTACTCCAAGGTTGGTTGATGTTCTTGCAAATACTAGTATGGTCTGATTTCTTTATTTATTCCAGCACAATACTAGTCTGGGAAACACCATTATCATAAGAGCAACTTGAAAGAGCATTACAAAGATTCAACTTAATTTATTTTCAGTCACTTATATATATAATACTCAAATATTCAATTTATCACTACTTCTCAATATGTATCTTTTTTCACTTGGAAAGAAATAAAAATTAGAACATTGCAATATTATCACAGTACAAGATTCTAATTATACTTGGAAAAATTTGAAATCATGTCTAATGGAAAGTACTAGTGTACATGGTATGATTATTCTTTAAGGGTACTAGCTCAATGAAAGAGCACTTGGTTTACAAGTAGGAGGATGGTGGTTTGATTCCATCATGCCCTAATATGATTAAATATATAACTAAATTAATGACTAAATATATGACTAAATTAAGGACTAAATATATGACTAAATTATAGAATAAATATATGACTAAAGTAATGACTAAATATCTGACTAAATCAATGAGTAAATATATTACTAAAGTAATAAATAAATATATTACTAAATTAATGACTAAATAAATGACTAGTTAACAAAAATCAATGACTAAATTAACAACTAAATCAGTGACTAAACAATTGACCGAATCAATGACTAAATCAATGACTAAATAAATGACTAAAATAGTTTAGTCATAAATTTGGCCATGAGATAAATGACCAGCAATAAACTACTAATGGTCACATGATCAAAATTAGTCATTTATCTGTAATTTTTAGTAGTTTATTTAGTCATATATTGTTGTTTTTATACTAGTGATGGTGTGACTAATGATGAATTCGAAAAGAGTTAAGGTGAGATTGTGTTTATTTCTATTAAAGAAGAGAACCCTAAATTCACAAATGAGGAAAAAATCCTAGTTGCACATGTTGAAGAAAATGATGAATGGGTGATAAACAACAGATGTTCACATAACATGACTAGAGATAAAAGAAAATTTGTGAAGTTGGAAAGGTATGATGATGGTGTTGTTAGGTTTGGTGATGATACTCCTTGTATGATCAGAGGTAGATGTTCCATTACACTTGATGGTAAGAATAATATTGATGATGTTTGAGGACTACTAGAAATATCTATTATATTGAAGAAAAATGTGAGAACATATGTTTCCTAACTCAATATAATGAAAATTTGGGAGATGAAGTTGAGATGGAACTAAAACAAGAAAAAGTGTATTCTACATTATTGAATAACATCAAGGAGAAAAAGAAGGAATACAAAATATCGGTGGAAGAAAAAAAGGATTTGGTAGACCAGAAGCAGATGGAAGAAAAAAGGGACTTTGTAGACCAGAAGCAGGTGGATGATAAAAAAGATTTAGTAGACATGAAGAAATTGGAAGAAAAAAAAGCGATGGTAGATTAGATGCATGCAAAATATAAAAAGAGGTTGATGAGTTAGAGTCTTCCTCCTATTCGTTTGTTATTAGAAATTAATTTTCTTGCAATAAAGTAGAGCATAGAGCTAATGAATTTAGAATTTAGAAAAGGAATTATCTTTTTAATGGAGGATGATATCATTGTAATTTTAGTTTGGACATAACATAGCTATGTAGAAGTAGAATGAATATGATTAGAAATGTTAAGAACGTCAATGGATATTGCTATAGTTACAATGGACATAAATGGACATAAAAAGGTTGAATGTAGAATAAACATTAATGTCTAAAATAATGAAACTGCAAGAATGAAAAAGGATGGTTTAGTTTTCTATAATTGTAACATGACATGACATATTAGAAGGTTTTCTAAAAGTATGGATCAAAAGGATGATCATCTCATTGTTTTAGAATATTCAAAAGGAAGGAAGAAGACATATTTGATGAAAAAAATAGAAGGGTCTTCTGAAGGTGATCTGACATCCATTCTAGGTGTTGTTCCCTCTCCAGCTAAATGAATCACTTGGTGAAAGGTCAGAGGGGGAGTTTTCATGTGAATTTGCTTCCCCCCTCTAGGTTCAATGATGAGTATCTCCTCAACATGGAAATAAGGATTAATTAAAGGATTTTATGGAGGGAAGATATACTTTTTGTGATTTGGAAAGGTGACTATATGGTTCAATAAATAATGTATTAGTTTTTTTGTTGTAGAATGGAGAAATAATATGTCTATTGGTTCAAAAATTAAGATTCATTTGGATAGCTTAGATAATAGTATTTTTGAATTGTAGAAGATTCATTGATAAGTTGAAGGATAGGTTGAGTCTAAGTAATAGGTTTCTTCCTAAGGTCATTGAATAACATAACGATGATTTTGTCCTATATACATTGACGATAATTTTTTCTACATAGATGTGGTAAAGCCTAAAAATGTTTGGGAAATTGAGTTTCACTATGGACTACTAAGGAAGAATGTATGAGCATTATTAAAAATTGATTAAATATCCAAGGGATAGTAATGTTGCAAGAATTGAAGCTATGGAAAAAATGTTCATTGTTTCTAAAGAAGGGAAAGATGTGTATAGAGGATTTGTCCTTTGGTAAACAAGAAAATAAATTCAAAAGAATGAGTCTAGAGAGATTCTCTTCTCTAGTGATTGTTTCAAGTGATAGTGAAGAGGAAGAATAGAAGGGTATTGATGAGAAGGAAACTAGAGGTATTGATGTGCAAGTTGGCATTGGTGAGTAGTATGTTGATTCTCCTATTTCATCAAATGAAGATGACCTATCAATTGAAAAATTATAACTATGCATAGTTAGTCTAGAGGACTGAATACTATTGAAGATATGTTTCATGAAGTTCCAACATGTGATTAGCATACTTTTGTGTTTCCTAGGGAGAAGCTTGTGGTTGTTGCCCCACGTCCTTTTAAATATGTGTATCAAAGTGGTGCATCTATATATGGGGACATTTATAGCTTATTTAGTTTTTTGAATGATGCTAGTGGTTATTCTTAGGGAGAGAAATAGTAAGTATATTTTATCCTTTGTCCTTGATGGAAAAGAGGGATAAAGATAAGGAAAATATCTATTTGACAATGTGTTTTTGTACAAAATTTTGAAATGTACATTCAATAATGTTTTGGATATTTTAGTTATGGGGAGTTAATAGTGATTAAAAGCTTTATGAAACATTTTTGGTGGCTATTTACCATCAATGATAAAGGGGGAGATTGTTAGAAATATATGCTTTTTTTTATTGTCTAGTTTTCATTGATATCAAATATTGTGGTCTGCATGTGTTTTCTCAAATATAGAGGTCTAGAGACATTTTATGAAGGCATGTTAGGTATATCTAGTGGTCTGGATAAGTCTAGAAGAAGGATACTAGTCTTGAAGGAGTAAGTTTTTTTTTAACATGATAGTGTTATAGAATAGTGGAAGACATGTATGTATTCTAGTGATCATGTGAGAATGATCTTTGGAAATACTTTAGTTTTGTATCCTTAGGTTCAGAAGTCAGTGGTTCAGTGACAAGGATATATAGTTGAAGCTAGTAGTTGTTCAATTATATTTTTTTGAATGTTTTTTTCCCTAGAAATCAAGGTTAAAGATGTACATATATAATTTTTAGAGATTTATTCAGGGCTTGGTCTTAGTTGTGGCATTTCTTGGTGATAAAAAAAGTGTTACCAAGTGATCCAATTATTTTTTGTTTATGTTTTAGTCAAGAAATACTTTGTGATGGCTACTAACATGGTCAGATAGCAAGTGATATGGAATTTGGCATGGAGTTTGTATCTCAACATGGTATATGGAGGTCTAGATACAACTGGAAAGTGATGTGGTTCTTTGGGAAGACTAATGCTACACAATCAATGTAATTGTCAAAGTTTTTTAACTTATTGTGGATTTAGTATTGAGCTATGTGTAATGTGTTCATGGTCCCATTTCTCTCTTAGAGTAGATCATGCTTCATATTTTTGGTTTGAGTCCTATATTTAATGATTATCTCTTTAGCAAATGGGTTCATGTTATGTATGACCTATATTGTATTTAATACTTATCTCTTATTTGGATGGGTTAATGTTATGTATGGCCTATGTTTTGGTCTAGATGCTCTTGGCAAGAACCTTATTTCAATTTGTTGTTGACATGACCAAATTGTAATGTTCTTGTAATTTTCTTCTGGTCGACCTTGTTTTAATTCTAATGATCTATATCTTATATATAAGCATAGTCTGTGCTTTGGAAAAATAAAATATTCATTTGTTTGAGAAAATGAATATCTATAAGAAACATTTTGGAAGAGAAGAGTATAGTTTATGAGGTTTCTATTTTGTGACTATGGTAGAGAATTAAAAGTAGAGACAATGTGTTGCTGAGGTTGACAAAATTGTGTAGGAAACTTGCATCATCAAGAGGATTTTTCTTTATCTATTTTGGAGATTTGTATGTACCTTTTCCCTAGGACAATGATTCTTTGCTGCACAAGATCTTTTATATATCTTGCCACTTTGGATGTGATCTCTCATCTATATTTAGTTTTGTATGGGAAGAAATCCTCTTGTTATAAGTCCAGAGTAGTGAGCTCCTACTATCTTTGTAATTAGACTATATAGATCAGTGATTTATCTTTGAAGGAAACTAATCACCATGATTTTTCTCAGTTTGGGTTTTCCACATATAAAAGGTTTGGTGTTCATGTGTTATTGTTTTAGTTCATTATTTTATTCATATTTTATGTGATGAACATTCAAGATAGTTGATTACATAAGTGATATTTTTTGAGGTTGATTCATCCCCCCCCCCCCCCCCCCCCCCTCTTAGCATATGGTGTGTGTTGAACATACACATCAAGGTCAAGATAAAATTTTAGGTGAATGAGCTTGGAAAATTGATCAACATCTAAATAAAATATTATAGAAATAATGTAGACATATGAAAATAACTCATAAGGACTAAGGTTTTAGCTAAAGGATATAAAGTGTAACACATTCGAACTAGATACTAGAACCCTAAGTTTTTTAGGATAATTATTTGGAACATTCCAACAAGATCCACCTTTCATATTCCATCTTGAGACAAATATTGATTTGTAAATAATCCCAATAATATGTTAGTCAAGAGAGATGAGTGATATCTCTTGAATATAATGTTTAGACATTATATTGAAGATGACTTTGAGTTTAGCTCATTATCAAATAATGAAACCAATCTCTTCTAAAAAATACTAGTTTTTGTTAACATAAAAGTGTTCTGAATGTTTTTCCTCACAATTTCATAGAATTATTCGAATTAATGCCAACAAAATTTAAAAAATAAATTATTAAAATAATTGGAAATAGTGCTTGTAAACTCTCAATTCTACCTTCGCATTGTTTTAATACTTTATTGACATGTGTATGAGAAACAAATTAAAAAAATTGATCATTAAAAATTATTTTATCATTCTATACAATTTTGATAAAATAATACTATCCGAAACCTATTCAAAATGAAATTTCCATGTACAAAATTTTAAAATGAAGAATTGAAACGAGCTCACTTATGTTCATTATTACTAATTGCTAAGTTTTTCAATCTTTAATTACTAATATTTTGATTCTTTAAAAGCATAAGACATTATAGAACCAAGATATAGAAGAAACCAACCATAAATAAAATAGAAGTACTAATTATACAAGCTTTGATTTCTATCTTTTCCCTAGCTAACTTATATATATATATATATATATATATATATATATATATATATATATATATATATATATATATATATATATATATATATATATTTGTGTATTTTGTCTTAGTAACTTTTAAATAAAATTCTATTTTAATAAATTATCTACTTGACCTGATAACATTCTCTTTATGAGCCAAGACCAATTGTGGTCTTATTTTCTTTGACTTGAATGGTTTTTTACAATTTTTTTGTAGTTTCCAACCTTATCTATCTATCTATCTACATACATACATACATACCTACCTACCTACCTACCTACCTACCTACCTACCTACCTACATACATACATACATACATACATACATACATACATACATATATATGTATGTGTGTGTGTGTGTGTGTGTGTATTTTGTCTTAGTAACTTCTAAATAAAACTCTATTTTAATAAATTATCTACTTGACCTAATAACATTCTCTTTATGAGCCAAGACCAATTGTGGTCTTATTTACTTTGACTTGAATGGTTTTTTACAATGTTTTTTGTAGTTTCCAACCTTAAAAATACTTACTACATAGCATAATAATATTGTTGTGAATAATATGGTGTATTTAGTTCTTCATTTTCTTCAACTGTATTCCTTTAAAAATTCTTCTTATTAAATATTTATTTTTCCTATTACATCACTAAATGAGATGCCTTTGATTTGTTCTCCAATATGTTCTAAACTACTACTTCAATATGTTCTATTTTGTATTACATTCATTTAGATAATATGTCTACATTTCTATTTTGTATGACATTGTTGAACCTATTCATGAGGGTTTTTTAGTTTATCCATCACAATTTCATTGTAAATATAAATATTTCACAAGTTTGCGAGACAAAATCAAAGATTCAATAAGTGCTTTCTTTTGTTCTATACTAATATAACCAAATGAAGTATCTAACAAGTGTTAACCATCAATGTAATTTGAACGTGCTTAAAATTTAGAGTTGTTGGGAAATTATTTTATATTTTTTTAATACATTTAATCTCATAGAATATTTTAGAAAAAGAAAAGATTCATGTTTTGATTACTAAAAAGTACCATTTAGAAATATAGATTCTAGACTATCTATTTTTTTTTGGCCTAGATGGAAGCATATACAAATCCATCTAGATAACTAAGTTGAATTAGACTTAGACAACTAAATAATTCTAGAAACTTAAAAGACCTAAGTTTGATTTTTATTTTGATGTAGCTCTTTCTTGAAATTAATTTAGTTTTTTTTTAAAAAAATTTTTTAAAAAAAATTAAGATTTCTCCTTATTCCTTGTTCACATAAATGTGTTTTCATCCAACAACTTACATGTAGTTTTGACAAGTTCTTTATTAAATACCTTATGAAACAAAGACTTCCATAGTATACATTGCACAAAAATGAAAAAGTCTTTTGATAGTTTTTTTCCCTTATGCTTCATTGTAGACTATTCCATCTTTTAATAATTAATAGGAATTAGAAAAAATAAGAAATTTCTATAATTAATATTAGATCATTACAAATTAATCCACATCTTATTACAATAATATTTTAACTCAAATTAATCATCCATAATGCATTAATTTGAATGCATTACATAAGGCATGTGAACTAGTAGGAATAGTAGATAGGAAAGAAAAAAAGAAATTATATCTTCTCTATGACATAGAATCTCTAATATTCTCAACCCCACACTATAATATACTTGCTCAAGATTGGTTTTATGCTTAGGTTAAAGAAAAATAATCAATGATGCACCATGTGAAGTTGCAAGAAAAGCATTTTATTTTTCTTGATCTATTCAAAAGTAGGAATACTTGTGCATTCATTTTTTGTAAGTGTTTTTGGAATCAAATAGATTTCTCAAAAATTAAATCACTCATTTCACCTTTATAATAAATAAATCTTATTTACAATTTTCAATAAAAAAATTATTATTTTTCAATATTAAAAATTCATGTTAACATAGTTTTAAAATAAAACTACTATATCTATATCTATATCTATATCTATACATTAAATCTTCATGATGTAAAAATATCAGTAGAAAATTGTCTTTAAAGAAACAAAATGATCTTCATATAAAAAATCTTTTTATATTACTTTTTCCTACATAAAAATTTAGAATTAAACAAATAAATAAAATTAATTTATAAGACCTATTTCATTACAACAACTACACATCGACATATTTTCTTTAGTTGATCTAAGTTATCCATATAAACTCAGGCCATGACATCTACCAAATTTCAAAGTACTTATGTCTCACCTCTGTATTTCATTCAAGTCCATATCTAGAGGAAATTATACAAGAAATATTATGAGACTCCCTTTTTCTATTAGGTAATCTTTGATATCTAAAGAGAAATTGGGGCATAGAAAATTAATTAACATTAGAGATAAGGAACACCAACTACAGGTGAATTTAGATATTATGACCAATAATATAGTGAAAAAAGCATGATCATGACCTCGACATACCATGAAACTTAGAATAAAAAATCCTTCCTTTAATGGAGCGGCAGGGAAAATATTATTTTAATTGGTGGCAATTAAAAGACCTAGGTGAGGGAAAAGAAAAATGGAAGCAAGGTTAGAGGTACTTGCTTGAAGAGATGGATTTTTTGAAGAGGTATTTGCAAGGTGTGGATCATCAAACAAGAAACAAGAAAATTAAAGAAAAGAAAAAGAGAGGAAGAAGAAAGAGGAAAAGATGAGGCAAGTAGAGATTGAGAGAAAGATTAGAGAAATACAACAACCATTGGAACTATTAAGGTTTTAGGATCATTGCAAATGTAATAGCACTATCTCATTGTACGTGTTTTCCACATGCAACAATCTCTTGCATTTATATTAAGAATGAGCCAAGAAGAGACATGTCCCTTCAAGGGACATGTCTATTCATTATTATGTAATTAATATAATGATAATTATGATTATATATATACACACATATATATAATATCTCTTGAGTATTATATTAATTTATCTAATATTTACATAATAATAATAACTATTATTTTATCAATTTAACTATTTATTTATTATGAGAATAATTATAACCTAACTTTATATATACATATATATCAATGTATATAATAATATCAATTATTATTATTATTATATATATATATATATATATATATATATATATATCATTTCTCATAAATCATATAGTCAATATTATTTATCTGACTAATGCTACAAACATCAACACTCCCTCTTAGCTAGGGAAGATAAAATGTAACTCACAATAAGTTCATAAATTGTGATGGTTAGTTCCTAGGTGGATAGCCTCCATCAGCGATTCGATCCACAAGCTCCTATGTGGATTGCCTCCATCGGTGATTCTATCCACAACTCATGAGCTAAGGTGTGGATTACCTCTATCGGCAATTCGATCCATAAGCTCCTGTGTGGATTGCCTCCATCGGCGATTCTATCCACTATGAAGCTCATGAGTTTGTGGATAGAATCACCGATGGAGGCAATCCACGCAGGAGCTTGTGGATAGAATCACCAATAGAGGCAATCCACACCATAGCTCAATATAATACAAACAATCAGTGATACAACAATATACAGAGTTACAATATATCTACAATATATGGAGATCATTGCAGATACCATGTTAAGGTTTTAGGATCATTGTAAATGTAATAGCACTATCTCATTGTACGTGTTTTCCAAATGCAACAATCTCTTGCATTTATATTAAGAATGAGCCAAGAAGAGACATGTCCCTTCAAGGGACATGTCTATTCATTATTATGTAATTAATATAATGACAATTATGATTATACACACACACACACACACACACACATATATAATATCTCTTGAGTATTATATTAATTTATCTAATATTTACATAATAATAATAATAATAATTTTATCAATTTAACTATTTATTTATTATGAGAATAATTATAACCTAACTTTATATATACATATATATCAATGTTTCTCTGATACCATGTTAAGGTTTTAGGATCATTGCAAATATAATAGCACTATCTCATTGTATGTGTTTTCCAAATGCAACAATCTCTTGCATTTATATTAAGAATGAGCCAAGAAGAGACATGTCCCTTCAAGGGACATGTCTATTCATTATTATGTAATTAATATAATGACAATTATGATTATACACACACACACACACATATATAATATCTCTTGAGTATTATATTAATTTATCTAATATTTACATAATAATAATAATAATAATTTTATCAATTTAACTATTTATTTATTATGAGAATAATTATAACCTAACTTTATATATACATATATATCAATGTATATAATAATATCAATTATTATATATATATATATATATATATATATATATATATATATATATATATATATATATATATATATATATATATATATATATATATATATATATATATATATATATATATATATATATATATATATATATATATATATATATATATATATATATATATATATATATATATATAAATCATATAGTCAATATTATTTATCTGACCGATGCTAAAAACATCAATAGGAACAATTAGGAAAGCTAATAGAACTAAAAATGTGAAAATGGCATCTACCAGTTAAGAAAAAGATCACATGGTCCATTAGAAAGATTATTAAATAATGGAAAATGAAAGAAAGGACAAAAAAATAGAGGAAGAGGTAGAAAATGAAATGGTGAGTATACCTATGACTATTTTGACATCAAGAAATGAAAAAGGCAAGGTAATTATTTCAGTATGATGTTCAAACTAAGCAAGTGGAAATGCCTATTGAAAATAAGATTGCTAGTGAAGATGTTATTGATTTGTTTTTTATTGAGGTACATATGCTGATTTTCAAGAGTATTATGCAAATTGTGGTAATGGAAAATATGATGTTATGTTATATGATGAAGACATAAATAATGATGTTATTGAGGTATATGCACAAGAAATAGAATTTTGGAGTCTAAATGTTGAGATGGTGCTAAAGCAGAGATTGTTTAAGAAAAAGAAGAAAAAATTGGAAGACTGGGAAGAATGAGCAAACTTGCATTCAAGAGGACTTGAATTTTATGTATGTGGTATATTAAGATGGTTACCATCAATAAATAGCACATGGATATCAAAGTGGAAAGTGATGAAATATGACTCCACAAAGTTGCAATAGTTTGAAGACACCAACTTGCAAGAGATGTATTTTTTTTAACAAGGGGAGAATGATGCAAGAGCTTTTAGTGGCTTTTTTTAGATTTTAGTATTTTTTGTAGTTTTTAGAAAAGTTGGCTTTTTAATAACTTTGAAATATTATTTCTAATTTCTAAGGTTAGTTGGAATTTAACCTTATCTTATTTTTAGGAAGCTTCACAAAAAAATTCACCTTTTTTCAAGTTGTTTTAAAATTACAAAAAATGGCAAAAAAATTATTTTTGTGAAAAACTGTCAAAAAGAGTAATTTTGGTTTTGTACTTAAATTAGTGATTTCTCTCATTATTGGAAAAGAGTAATTGGAAGAATAGTAAATAAGGATTGTAATTCTAAAATCTTCTATATTTTTTTTTCTCTCTTGTATTTTTGTTAAGTGTTAAAGAAAGTTTGGCTGCATCAAAAGGACAAACTTGAAAGTTTTTGTAAACAAATTAGGATTCGGGAGAAAATCATGATATTCATAGTTGTCTATTTTTGTAGGTGGAATTTTATTTTTATGCGAGGTCTATTCAGAGTTGCAGTGTCAAGGGTTCTGTGATGATCTGGAAGATATACTCGAATCTCCTCGAGGCAGGCACATTGCCAGATCAAGAGAATTCAAGAAGATGGAATGCCTTCTGCACCAAAATTTGGATCGACAGGTCAATTGGTTTCTGAGACTCTTTCTATTCCCATTAAATTCCTTCTAAACAATGTGATAACTAGAAAGGAATCCAAAGAGGCAGATGAAGGGACAAGGACATTCAATTGTGATGTTCAAAGGAGTTCTCAATAAAATAAGGCAATGAAAGGAAGAGTTCAGGCTCAATTTTCCGTTCACAGTCTAGTTCACATACAACCAAAAGTCACAAATAGTATACCTATGTATACCCTAGGGAATCATGGATTTTATTCACTGATATTTTATGGTCAGGGACCATGTCAATTGATTCTTCCATAACCTTTTGGTTATAACTATCAACAATAGTTTTTACTTGGAATGAGGTAAGGAGGTGCAGAGATGTAAAATATTATCCTTCCTTTAATTCAATATGACCAACAGGGTCAACATCTAAGTACAAGAAGAGAACTATATTGAAACAACAAATGATTCTTAGAGGGAGTCGTATGACCCAATACCCACCAGTGAGGGAAGTTCTTGAGGATTTTTTACCTGGAATCGTGCTAGAAGCATGCTGTCTATCTCGTATGACATGGGATGTGTTATTGTATCCATGGATGATACAAAAATTTCACAAATATTTTCTATTGGAACTTTATCTTCATCTCTTGAAAATAGTAGGACTTCTCATTGCGGGATTAATGAAAACTATTTGAACAAGGATGACGATGAATTGTTGGTCATGTGCCAGGTGGAATCTATGTTTTATACATGGGGATTTTGTCCATCAAGCATAAGGCCCCTTTTTTGTTGGTCTTGTGCAAGATGAGGTAGATCTTTGTGTGTCTGATGATGAGTTGCTGTAATCATCAGTTTGGCAATTATATGTAGGACAAGAAGTCTTTGGAGATTTCTATCCCATTGTAATAAGAGGCACTGGGACAAGCCAAGCATATGTTTATGTTTAAAGATATAAAAAATGGGGTTTTATGTTCACTCTAATTATTGATCTTAGAAGTGTTCCATCTCCGTGATTAAGTTTTGGTGCTTCTTCTTCCTCATCCTCACTCACATCATCAACATGTTGACCTCTTCTGTGGGTCATTTTCACAGATTTTAGCCTAGCTTCAATTTATCTCAACTTGTCCATTATGGTTAGATCTCCATCTATCCTTCCATAAACCATCGTGTGCAAGTCCTCTACTATTGCGAGTTAGATCTTCACTCTACAACCCCACAACAATCTATATAGGGCTTCACAACATTCAATATTAGAGATCACTTCCTCAAAATTTCAAAACTCACTCTAATGCAATTTGGTGTACCCAAGGATGAAGGGACCCCAAAGAAGTTAGTCTAATCCTTGCAACAAGAGTCACACAATGGAAACAAAAAAAAATTTGAGATAAATTCAAAAAATCCTTCACATTATCATAAAATTAATTAAAATGGACCTAACAAATCTAATATTACATGCCAGGTATACAGGTCTAATTGCACAAAGAAATCCTATTTGGGAACCTTCAAGAAGTTATATTATTCTTGCTAAACTAAACTCCCTCCTAAGGATCAATTAAAACAGCTTATAAAGCCTTTGAAGAATCAAGTTGTCTCAAGAAATATTACATTCTCCAAGAATAGGAAAACGTGTTACAAAATATAGGTTAGGACCAAAATCATAAGGACCTCTCTCAAATAGATGAAATATGAAGTGTGATCCCTCAAGTAGGTCTACCACATGTGTAGAAACATCGAGAAATGAGCCACAAACCTTTTCTAATTGTGAAAATTCTTTGTGAGATCAAAAAACAAAAATTGGCCATGAAACATGAAGAATAGTTAAGCCCCACCAAGAATCCAAAATATCTGATACATGAAGAAACCAATTGAGGTAAGAGCCTAAGTGAAGGTGTAACATGATGCTAGGAAAAATCCATGAGGTGAGAAAAAATAAAATATCCAAACCAAAGGAACATTGAAAGAAATATAGAGACTGAACCAAACAAGAAAATAGGAAATAAATATTTTTGGTTGATGCAAGATTTCCAAGAACCCTACATTCTCCTACATCGGGCTTCAAGATGAGGATAAACTCACAATATAAATTTCTCAAGAAATATAAAGGTACCTCATAATTTTATAAAGTGGTTGGTCAAAGACCATATACCACCTATCCCAAAAAGCATTTCTCATCCCAACATGGTTACACCAATGTATAGGAAACCTATTTGAATCATGAGCTAAGGTCTCATTAGTTTTAAATTCAGTTAAAAAGCACATGTATATCATCTTTACTTGTGGATTTTCTTTTCACCTCATCATATGACAACCCATCATATTAGAATGCATGACATCTATCCCTTTATGTGCCCCATTTAGTAACATGTATAGATACATTCTTGGCACTATTGGTGAATGATTCTAGGGTTGTGGAAAGTGATGAATGATGCTCATAATTTATAGGACCTCAATATTCACTATATAATGTACTTGAGTAGTATTATGTAATAGAGGATTTATAAGATCCTCCTATGTGGTTTGTACAAGTTTTACAGGATGAGGTAGAGGATTTGGGGTGGTGATTTTTGTTATCGATGACTGGTATTTTGAGGGTTTTCTTATTGCAGGGAAATACTTTGAGGGTTTTTTTGTTCTTGAGGGACATAGTTTTAAGGGTTGGTTGTGCTTGTTGTTTAGGAATAGGTTGTTGTTTTTTTTTTTTACATTGGGCCATGTTTTGAGAGTTTGGTATAAAATTAATTAGATGACCCTTTACTAAAATCAATATATAATGATTCGGTTATTAGGTTATTCATAGTACACTTTGATAAGAAATAAATTATAATTGATGACATTTTTTATTTGTGTACATTCCATGTTCCTCTATTAACATCCCATATAATATTATTTCACTAGTAGAGAAGGTTTTGGATCCCTTTTTTCAATACATACCACATACTAAATGGTCAAGGAAGACACATATTTTGATCTATGTGAGCTATGGAGACTAAAATTAACAGATAATTTATAGTAGACCAAGGAGACTAGGCACTCATTCTAGTCTAGATATTTAATTGTTTAATTTTGCATTTTATGAGAGAACTACATGGTAAGAGGAATTTTCTATGGAGAATAGAAGTTTTTGTATCTTCACAAATAATAGATCATGTGTATAGCTTTACATATGATAAATCTTGTAATACTTCTCATAGGGGTTTCTTCAAAACCTTTAAAGGTGAAATGTAAATGAGATATAGAATACCAACTAAGGTTGTAGAAATATATAAGTAGGTGATCACATTTACGGTTGAAAAAGATAGCTATTATATGAAGGCTATTGAGACTAGGACTTGGATCCAAAAATTTTAATGAGCTTTTTGGAGATGATTGTTACCTATGCTTAGATTTTTTATTAGAAACCTATAGATCCTAACATAGAAATATTTGCAACCCATGGGGAAAGATTCAATAGTTAAATTAAGAAAATGGTTGGTGAAATGTTTAAAAAGATAAATTGAAAAGTTAAAAATAAATTTGGTGTAAAATCTAAGAGCTTTGGTAAGGCATTTGGAACTGCTACTAATACCCCATAATCACAATGTGTACCTAGAATATTTAGAAGATCTACTACTAATACCTCTACTCATCCTACACTTTTCATAACATCACAAATACCATCTAGAAAAGAAAGGCCTACTATTGTTTTTATGGATAAATTTGAAGTTTTAACAAATAAGAAGAAATTAATGAATAAGAAACAAGGAAAAAGGGAAATGATAAAAGTGGTTTACATTGAATGTCATGAGGATTTATAAAGAACAACTAAACTTTATCTAGATGTGTCTTTGTACAATCAAGATACTATAGAGAAGGCTATTATAAAGTACACGATGAAGTAAATTTAATCTTGAATGATAATTGGGATCAAATTCTAGAGTGCCTTGTAGATTTACTAATAGAAACAAGAACCAAAGTTTTAAAACTTGAAGAAAATGTAAGAGAACAAGCTCTTATAAGCGTTGGATCCACATTGTCAAAAGAAGAGAAAACCAAAGAACTTCAAATAAAATCTTAAGAATTGAGATCAAAACAAAGGGTAAACACCATTGTGATCCTAAAAGAGGAAGATATAGAAGAAGTGCAGAGACAAACATAAAGGATCACTTGCAATATTTTGAAAGAAATGAAGGAAGGAAAAGAAGTGTCTAATGAATATACTCTTCCAGGAGAAAATAAAATAGAAAATATTTCCAATATACAATATATTGGGATGTCAAGATTTGATGTTAGGCTAATGGTGACAATGTTGAATCCAACAAGGTGACTCATCTTTTAAATAATAATTCTGCACCTATTTCATAGAAAGGAAATGAGGAGTGGGTTCTTCCTCCAAATTATACTAACTAAAGTAAAAAAAAATGATCTAGAGAATACTATAAATGAAGAAGAGAATAGTGATATTAGTGCTTGAAAAATATTGAATCTAAAAGAGAAGGAGAAGGGGAAAAGGTTAATACAATAAATTTTAGTGGTGGAGAGGAAAAGAAAGTAAGCAATCCTAAGAAGGGTACTATAAAAATGGTTCAGAATGCAACTACAAAGACATATAAGAAGAAAGAGGCTTCTTCTACTTAATATTTTGGTGAAGAATATTTTGATTCCTTCAAAGATATATTAGTACTAAAAATTCAATTCAACCTAGGATAACCACACAATTGTTGTAGATACAAATAAACCAATTCAACCTACGATAACCACACAATTATTGTAGATACAAATAGATCAAGTGAAGGGTGATTTTTTATACATTTCTCCTCTCATAAGTTTTAGTTGGGATACATTATACATACATCAATAAGAAGGTAATTTTTGCAAGATAATTAAAAGAGATCAAGTTTGATTGATGATACAATAAAGGGTTATACATGAAGGCTTCCAAAGGTAGGCATTGAACCATGCAAAGTTCTAAATAAATAGCTAAACTTACTTATGGATTTCTTTCATTGTACTCATGTAGAGAAGAAAGTAAATGAGGAAACCCTAAGAAGGTCCAATGATAATAGGATTTCCAAGGTATTTAACTAGTGTGCTAATGCACACATTATAGTTTAGAACTTCTTGAAGAATTTTAAGCATAATTTTTGAAGCTATAATAATATACCGATTTTGTTTGAAGTGGATAGATTACATAAAAGGTAGTAAGCATAAGAGTAATTAAATGAATTCAGTCTAAGAAAATGATGAGTTAATTGTGTCCAATGCTACCTATAACCCATAACTTTTGGTCACAAATTGTGACCTTTCCAGATCACCTAACCATATATATAGAACCCATAGGTCCACCCTCATGTGCTAGGAGATAATCATTTTGCACAAACACACATACATAAAATATAAGGATAGGAAGGATTGCACTTAGATCAAACACAAAGAGTACATGATATCCAATAAGTTAAAGTAAACATCAACATAGAAAGGCATGATACATCTTTCAGGTGCTATCAAGGTACACTAGGACTCGACAATATATAGGCAATTAGGGAGTGTCATTATTGAAAACAAAATGATAAATAACACCTAAAACTAACTACCATATCATATGTCCAAGGTTTATCAATCATAAAATTCTCAAGCTCCTAGAAAGAGCATGCCTTCCCAAGTCATCCTTATCATTTACAAATACTCAAGGTATGCAAGGAGAAACTATTATCTTAATTAATTAATTATCCATGTTCCATTAGTTTTCACTTGATTAATCAACTTCCTCACATGACTACCTTACTCATCCACTTTGTCTTTCGGTAATGTTGGAAGACATTCCCTTAACCATCTCTACTACTTTATTCCTAAGGTCGTCACATTCATAATGAACATTAAGTAAAACACAAACATGACATATTTCACTTTTCACATAACAATGCACATTTCATAATTTTTGACAATATCATGCAACACGATCCGAGAAGATTTGATTTTACATTTTAAAAATTCTAACAATTTACCTCCACATAATAATTTTTCACAAATTTTACCATAATATCATATTTTCACATTTTTCTTAATTTCATAAAATAGTATTTTCCAACAACTATACGAAAGTGTAAAAGGGATATTTAATTAATTCAAAATGAGATGATAATACATTGAATTCTAAATGGCTTTATACATCCTTATTTTCCCATGTAAAATTTCTTATAGGAATACAACTACCATGTAAATAATATTTAAGTACCTCATTATTTATTGATCTAAACTATGAGAAAACTTATATTAATGTCAAACTCCAACATTCACCCCCTTGTTACATGCATTGCAAGGGTTTTAAACCCAACCCTTCTAGAAAATTTTATGGAGCACCTTCACCAATCCTCCTTGCCAACCCAAGAAAAACCAAACTGGTTGCATTTATAGATCTCTTGACTAAAGAACTTAAAACCATCTATACAAAATGAGAGAACATAAAAGTGTTCCCACCTTCTATGGACAATGAGACACATTTCCTCTAAGTGTGTCTAATTTATCCTTAAAGTATTGCATATGAGACACCTTTGCTCAAAAAGCCCACATTTTCTCCAAGTGTGTCTAATATCTCCTTCAGTGTTGTGGAAACAATCCCTCCTCCAGTGGATAATTTATCAATCAAGATTCTACAGGGGCACAAGTAAGGTTCTTTTTATACAATAAATCATCCTTGAGTGAGAAGCTAGCTTGGGATGATAAAAGCCTCCTACCTCCATTGCCTCTAACCTCCAATTCTACCTATTTAATTTTTTTAACTCAATAAAAGATATGCATATATAATTTTCCAACCACCTTGACATTAACAAGATTCTATATACCAATTTTTTTAGATAATGAAATAAATAAAAAGATAAGAATATTTATATTGAACCAATAGCAACATTAGTATAATTCATTGATAGTTCCACTTCCTTTCTTTTTTTCTAGATTCATTCTTATCCCATCCATAGGCGTTCCAAACTTGAGTCAAATTATTTGTAATCTTAAAAATCTCATTCTCATAAAATGCAACTAAGTCATTGCTATGCCTAGAACCTCCAACCATTGAAAGAATTATTATAGTATGTTTTCTTCTTCCCTAAGGCTCAATGGAGAAGATAATCTTGTCTACTTTGAAATGATGATATTAAACATGGTGACTAAGTTCATCAAGTGTAGCGAGGGTATTTGAACCATCATTAATATGGAGATCAATATATCTTTTCACCAAGAGAGGATCTTTATTTTTGTACTATTTTTATGCCTTTTAACACTAGACATCAAGTTTAACACCTTGATGAATATCTCAACCTATGTTTGCAAAAATATTAGGGCTATCAAGAAGACACAAATCATCTACAAAGGGATAAAATATGTAGACATACTGATAATAAAAATAGCCGAGAGATTCAAAATTGAGGAACCATTTTGATTGAAATAAAACCTTTTATGTTTACAATCTATTTTTGACTCCCATTCAGGTCCCACATAATAGAAATCAAATAAAAATTTGTACAACTTCAATGAACAAATTTAAATTTTAAAATTGTTCTTTTTTAATTAGTTATTTTTAAGTGTAGGGTAGGTAATTGGTCTCTCATCATTACCATTACACAAAACTACATTAGAAGGTAAAGCATTCAAAAAGAACTAGTTTTTGAATTTCACACTCCTCTCACTACAAACTTCATCGATCAACTAAAAATGCTCTACAAGATGGTGATTCAACACATAAATATATGACTTCATTTAGTAAAAAGGAACTTAGGAAGCCTCTCCATACAAACCGTCCAAGCCCACCTTTCCATTTTGCTAGGAAAAAGATTATAATTCCTTTGATACAAAATGAAAGCACATAAGAAATATTCAATTGATTCAAAATAGGATGATAATACATTAATTTTTGAATGACTTTACAAAACCTTATTTTCTTGTGTAAAAATTATTCCAAGAGTTCAACTACCATATAATATTCAACAAATTAAATATTTATTAATCTAAGCTATAAAACTAACCTTTATTTGTGAGATTTTTACATCAATTTAAATAAGTATTTAGTTTAGATTAACAAATAGATATTCGTTCATAATTGTTAGTTGGGAAGTTGGATTTTCATAGTTAGTTTTTATAAGAGAAATTATATCTTTAAATAGCCAATCTACTCCATTGTAATGGCATCCTGATTGAATCATTTCAATAACATGTTTTTCTCTATCACCAAAAAATGGTATCATGTAATAAGGGGAACAATGAAGATTGCTGGAAATAGAACTCAGGAAGAAACATTGTTGTCATAGGCGGATGATTCATTCCCTTGAGATGTATGTCTTGAAATTACAATCGTCCTGTCTCAAATGGCTGACATTTAATATGTATGAAACTCATGCACATGTATGTGGCTATTACCCATCATAGATGGAAAATCATTTTCATCTGCATTATGAGTTCCATCAGCGTTGTGTGTTGGATCCAACACTGTGTTTTGGATTCGAAGGCACTATACATTGAGTTCTATTTAGAGACACAATGTTGCGTCAAAGCCAATTTCTAAACTCAAGCTATTGATCAGTCTGCAAATCTCACATAGTTTAGATACTATGGCTATGCTCGCATGAATAAAGTATTATGAGGTGACAGTTACATTTATCCTAGCTGCAGTTACATCACTTTGGAAGTGAGGCGACGGTTAGAGATAAGAAAGTATTGTGCAAATTGAATCCTACATTTCATATTAATCAAGCATTTACCTTTGTTTGATCATTTTATTCACAGCCAGTTACCATTGGCACCGTTTGATTGCAATATTTTTATTTTTTCGGACCCTTGGCCAGAGTACGTTTCTCTTCATATTTACTAGAGTCTTTTATTAAATCATAATATTACAAGACAATCGTAGTTATGGTGCCAACATGGTATTTCACACTCTCATGAATACTCAAGCTGTTTAGGCAGTCCAATGAATAGAATGAGTAGAAATTGTGCAAAGTTGTCACTAGATTCTGCAGAGAAGAGGGATGTGAATGACAATGAAACTTCTTCGCATTTATTCACTGTCACTTACATCACCCCTCATATGGATCGACTTGGAAATGACAGGTTTGGATGTTGAAAATAACATGATTTTGGAGATTGGTTGTATCATTACTGATGGAAAACTTTTTGAAATGGTCGAGGGTCCAAATCTAATAATATATTAAGATGGGGAATATTTGGGAAATATGGGTGAATGGTGTGGGGATGCTGTAATACAAGTGAACTTGTTAAGAAACACACGGGTACTATACAACTTCTTCTTGCTAACAATTCAGTATATATGGATTTCATGTTTCTTAGGAAGTGCATGCAATTCTTAGTTGATTTATTTTGAAATGTGCTTGTTGATGTTAATAGAATTAAGGCACTATGTTGTCATTGGTATTTGAAAGGGAAAGATCAACACGGTAGTGTATGTCGTGTATTGAGTTACAGATAAGGCATAAAAAGGCAGGATTTGCTGGTCATAGCATTCAACTGTATTCTTATTATTATTAATAACAAAAAATGTAAAACAAGAGGCTAGAGGCAATAGAATCTTAGGAGGTTTTCAATCATCTTGAACTATTTTCATAAAATTTATTTAAATAATTGAAAAAACTAGCAAATACAAATTTGTAAGCAATGTAAGTGATTTTCCTAATAAAAAAACATTTAAAAACAAGAATGAAACAAAATTGAAGGAAAATGAAGGTTCCACCTCAAAGTTTATCAAGATTTCAAATTTCAAATTCTTTACATAAACAAAATGAAGGCTCACTTCCTTGAGAAAATTATGACCCCCTTCCAATTTGTATTCTAATGCAATTGATTTCGTGCAATTTTAGTCACTCTAGCTCTTTAAATCCTAAAAATAAATTGTCAACTGTAGGTAGACTTTTCTCATTCCACCAAAGAAACAATACAAATAATTGAAAATCACTTTTCCTATTTACCAAAAATTCACTTTCATTTTATTGAAAATTAAATTAAATTAAATTTGTCTAACTTCTAAATGCATATATTTCACATTAGTTCCCAAAAATCTCATTAACAATGCCTATAATCACATTTTAATTCAAATCATTACATTGTGACATACAAAGTCACCACGTGTTCATTTTGCATTTAAAATTTATAAAAATTTATAAATTAGCATAGACATTCAAACACTCATTATTGGTCTTACACATGAGAATTGGGGTTTTCAGTGTGTTATCAATCATAGTATAGATAGGGTATAATGTTGAAGAAAATAATAGGAAATAATACTCACACTAAGTAGGATGTGTACAATAAAATTGATGTCGAGTGAAAATTTTACATTACTCATAAACACTAAACATATGTTAAGTGTGTCTATGCATATACAATTTCAATGAGGTGCACCATCATAATTATGAAAAAGATTCAAACAAACATACATGTACATAATTATATTAAATCAACAACATAATAAACATACTATAATATATTGCCAGTGTCTCATTATGTGCATCCAATTTTCATGTCAATACAAAAATAATGGTGGTACAAAAAATAGTTCTATAAAGGAAAATTGACAATTTAAAATATTAGGTCAAATTTGCATGATTAGTTTTCTACAGTTGCAAGTGCATTAGAAAATTTATTTGTATCTCAAAAAATATGGTTTGCTCAAGGTCCTATGATTTGAGAATTGTTTCAATTTTCCATCTAATATTTCAAATATATAAGAAAATCAAACTAACAATGTTGATAAAAATATTCAAAGATATAATCACAACAAGTGTCATGTTCTCTTTAATCAAATATAGCTCAATGAGTCATTTTTTTAACAACTTGTGAAAAATAATTGAATACTACAAATTTCCATGCAATATGCTTATTTGTTTCTATATGCACAAAGTTTGATGCAATAGTTAAATAATGATGTAATGTATAGTGGAGCATTTTACAAATGGATGTCTTATATTTTAAAGATATACTCAATACCTCCTAGATATGATCATAGTGGATTAGAATGTGTACTTTTGTACAATATATAATACAATTTTAAATATTATACTCTTAACTTGGTATGAGTGACTACCTACAAGGGGACAACATAATCCAATGTGAAGATTTGAAGTAAAATCTACAAGGGTCAATATCACATCTCAAAACTAAAATAAGTTCAACTTGACATTATGAAATTAAATTAGGGTAGACAAATAGTTAAATCTACACAAAATGTAAGCCCTTAGAATATAGAAAGTCAAAATCAACAAAATATGTATAATTTACTAATTTTTTATGGAAAAATATATTATTTATATACTACATATTAAACAAAACCAAACCAATCAATATAAACCCAATATAATAGCTTGTAGAAATTAAAGGAATGTCCTATTTTCTTTTCTTTTTTGGATGGAAAATTTTTATGTGATTCACAAGATCATTTCAACATTCTGATATTCTTAGGTTGAAATCTCTTCAACTATTTTACCAAATCCGCAATCCATTCTTATGATATTAGAAACTTTTACTTACACAATTTGATCTCTAGTGAACTAAATTACAAATATTCAACTTTACCAAGATACCAACACCTCCATACAAAACAAAACAAAACCAAAAAAAACGATTAGCATCCTTCCCTATATTCAAGGAAAAGAAACATTAAAAAGGAAAACAAAAAAAACAGTAACCAGCAATTTCACTGAGCAAAGTCGGGATGTTGATGAGAACGACATGATGTGTGAAATAAAAGATGCCCATTAAATCTGACACCCAAAAACTGTAGTGAAGTGAGGAGTACCTTATCCAGCAGTGTGGATAGCAGCTTTTGTCTGAAGGACAACGAAGTGTATAAACGAGAAAGAGGATGTCATTCACCGGCATCTCCTCTAATGGCCCTCCCTGCGGGAGACACTGTTTGTTTGTCAGAAGTCACTTTCCCCAAATTAAAGCAGATTGACCACTGCGGACCCAACAACCGTTTTATTTGCCTCTTCTAACCTATCCCAATTTAAACCATAATAATGCCATTCCTTGAGCTAATAATCCTGGCGCAGTCAGCAAAGCATTAACTGCTTGGCAGAGCTTTATTTGCCAACAATGGGTTTCCTCAGAGTAAGTGTTGGAAATAACAAGGTGGTTTTCTCAGGAATTGCCGTGAAGTGACAAATTTTTAGGGTTTCAAAATATAAGCAACATGGCAAGGACGGTCCGTTTTTGTCCATCCAACCCGTGACTCGGAGTTTTGGATTTTTTGAGGATGATGGTAGATATACCGCTCCTTGGCTTTATAAGAGACCTCATGGAGTTACCCATTTTCATACAAGCCTTTCTTCCTCTTCGCAAAGAGAGTGAAGAATAATCTTTTCTTCTTCATCTTTCATGAGCTTCTTACACCCATGGCCTCTTCTCCAAGGTCTACTCTCCTCTCTTTTCTTCATATTTGCATTTGGGACATGAATTCCTCTTGTGTTTATTGCAATATCAGTTCATTTTTTAACTGCACCACTTTTTTTTAATTGGGGATTTGCAGATCTGGAAATGGTGGGTGGAGAGAAGAAGAACTGGAACTCTTTTTAAGTATGAAAACATATGATAATATGTGCTGGAGAGTTTCGGTGAAGGTGGTAACAGATCTCTGTAGTTTGATCAACGTAAGTGGGTTGTCACTTACAAACTGGCGCTATCCCCTCTGAGCTTTCTTATAAGTGTGGTGTGAACTGTTTGCACCCACATTTACCTCTTTCATCGCCCCCATCATTACAGTTTCCTCCTTTATCTATATTTCTCTTCTTCCTCTTGCTATGCTCACCATTTACGTTTATATTCCACAGCATGTCTTTCTTCCTAGAGACTCATGACATCCATGAATCACACCCTCTTGACTTCAGATTCCTAGGCAGGTATCCCTCCCGAGCTTCTACTCAGTCACCTCAATTAATTTTTAACAAAGTCAAACTTGTTCCCATAGATGGCATTGCATTTTATTAAGAAATTTCATATTAAATGATATCTTTGTCTGTTTTGGATGATGTATCTTTGATCTTAAATGTTAAAACATATGTCTACGCAGATATTTGATTATAATATATACATTTTAATCAAGAAATGGTCTACAAAATTGATAATAGATGATAGATGAATGATATGCTTTTATATAGATATTTTGTTTTATGTACTTTAATAGCACATAAGTTTAGGTCAAATGATTTTGATTTTGCGACTTTTCATTAAAAAAAGTTGATAAACAATTGTATTTAGTTCTGTTTTTCTTGTGTTGCAAATATAGCTTGCTTTTTGATATTTTTTTTGGTGAAGTTCATTTATCTTTCTCTGAATTATTAATGGTAGCATCACTAATACAATTTCATTTGTTCTTTGACTATATAATTTTGCTGCGATTTCTTAACTTTAGATACTTATACATGAAACTGAATTAAGATGAGCCAATAAGTAATTTTGGCTATTTGAAATCTATAATGAAAAAGTAAATGAAACTCTAGTTTCTATATTCACTTAAAAATTGTTTATTATTTTCCTATCTCGAGGAAAAGAGAGTTATTTGCTACAGACACCAGTATAGTTGATTTAATTTAATATTTTACTAAAAAAATCTATGATATATAATTACTATGGAAAATCAAGTTTCATATATAATAATTTTTTTTTTAATTTAGTAAATTTTTCTTCATTTTTTTTTTTTTTGTTGTTGTTGGTTTTTAAGGTTAGTTCTTTATGTTTGGACTTATGGTTGTGCCTTCCAACCATCTTTTTTTTTAATAAATATTGCACTTTTTTCTTTACATTTATGTAAATTTAAATGAGTTATATTCATAAAAAAATATTTAGTGTAAATTTAATGGGTGTTTAATAATCTTATAATCATGAAAACTCTATTTCTATGTCTTTTTTCCTTTAATTTTTGAGCTCCCATTAATTAAATTGTTCTTAGTTTACAAGATGCATATTTTTATGTTAAACACATTAATTAATTATCATAAAAAGTAATTTCAATTAACAAATCTTTTATTTACTCCAAATAACACTATTATAATTCATGCAACTTATTCACTTAAAAATAGTGCAATCTTTGTCATTCATCACTCAAATTTTGAAAAGGAATGACATGCATCATTTTCATTGATCTATATCCAACTACAAAGATATAAATATTACCTCTCTAAGTGTGTAATAATTAATGACAAAATTAATGAAAATTTCTTCATTCCTTAGTATTGTTTCTCCAACCAAAACATCTTACATACCATAATCATTTGATATTTTCCTCATTGTAGGGATCTTTTTATATTATTTATATTCTCTAATCTCAACTTCAAACATTAATTCCTCCCTTAAAAACATTGTTAAATGTACAACTATTATGCATAAGTCAAAGGAAATTACACATGGATGCAAAATTTATTAGACAACATGAACAAGAAGATTCATAAGGTTTTGATTTGTGCACGATGGCTATAAAACCAAAAAATGATGGGTTGGGGATGAAAAAATAATTAAAATATTAATTGATGGCTATTATAAAAATAAAATGCTAGATGAGATCCATAACTTCATGTATTCAAATGTCACAATTAAAACAAGTTAAGTGAACAAATTTAGGAGCATGATTTGGTGGAATGCAACACAATAAATCATTACAAGGGACCTCTTATTTTAAGTGATTACATGTAAAAGAATCAAAATGTAAAGCTAAAATCACAAAGGAACTATTGTTGGTTTGTGGTAAATGTTATACTTTGAAGAAGTTATGTCATAAGAGAATGTGATGAAATAATACTTGGAAGGGGTGGATAGTACTTGAGTGAGACTATAGTCCTCAAGGAGTGAGGAAGAATGAAAAAGCTAATTCTTGCTGAATGAGGTCAACATATTCCATAGTTTTTACTTTCATAATTAGACGAAGCGTAGGAGAATATGCAAGCATACATTTTAAAATCTATCCAAATATTGAGAACACACTAATGTTAGGACCAAATGAAAGAATGTTTATACTATTTAGCCCTTATTTGAATGTTCTAAACTCGAATATTTCTTACTTGAGATGTTTGATGCATGAATATCTCAAGGCTTAAACAATATTGCAAGAACCCAAAAGTATGTTTTATTTTTATGTATATTTTTTTTAATTCTTTTTGTTGGATTATTTAGTTCTAGTTAAGATATTATTTGGAGTTCAAATCTTGTAGTTTACGATAAACATAATAAAACATATGTAGTGGAAAACATTTAGATGGTTGAGTTTTATTTTCTACTTAATGAGACTTGAGTCAAATAGATAGTCTTAAGCTATTGCAATGGTGCATCTTGAAGAAGATTTTATCATCTTGAAGCTACCTAGTAATAAGATTAGCAATTTAGTTCTCTTTAATATTTAAAGTATGGTACAAGATTATAAGCACTCACATTAGAGCCATTTTCCTTAAGTTGTTGGATAATTAGTACATATCATGACTTTTGTAAAGACCATGATGACTAAAATAATCTATGAGGTAGAATATTACATGCTTAATAATTTGGGGCAATATCAATACTAAATTAAAATATATTTCTTAGCATCAAGAACTTAATGATTTTAGACACCTTAAGGACTATCAGTTTTCTTCATTTGAAAGATGGAGTGTGATTTCATTTGCAAAATGCCTAGATATAAATCATGGATTTAAAATCATTTTATTAGGGATTTCATACTAGAATAATGTATAATTAAATAATATTGGATCAAATAGAAATGGTTAAAATCAAGAAAGAAGCCAAATCCAAGATTGAATGAGCAGCTAGATTTTTAAGGTGGAACATTATAAGCTTAGTGGGGTATTCATATTTAACTAAAAGTATATTTCTTGTGGAGAAATCAATGAATAGAATACTAGATAATAACATTCAATAAAATTATAATAATTAAAATTTATTAAATACAGAGCAATAACTTTTGCTTATTGTTTATGGAGTGAAAGGAGCGAAAGTTGCAAAATTCACAATTTAGGAATTGGGATCGAAAGGAGAAGGTTGCACCTAGGGTTTTCAACGGCCCTTCTTCGCAGTCTACTATGCTAGATGGTTTTCCAAAGGATCAGAGATACAGTGGTAGGCCAAAGCAATTTCACCATATGCAAAAAAACTATGATAAGGGTTCTTGGGGTAAGGGTAATATGAATTCTAGGTTTCCTGCTTATCCTCTGCCACCAAAAACAAGTTTGAGTTATTCACTTTGATTGGTAGTTTGTTAGTTCCTTCTTTGACCGAGTTTTTCAGTTAATGTGCCGAGTTATTTCATGGTGCTCGATAGCCTTTCTTACCAAGTGGTTTATTTTGATTTCCTATTGAGGTCGACTTGTGTATTGAATTTTGGTTGCGGATTTAATGTTGGTATCGATCATTGGGAAGCATGTGGACCTAGATCTGGTCATTCCTTTCTCCAATGATGGATCTAAAGGCTGACTTGTTTCGGTAGCCTCTTGTATAAATAAAGTAGTTGGTTATAGTTTTGGGTATCAGTTTTTGGAAAAGATAGAGAATAGTTCTAAAAGATGAATCGTCACATGTTGGAGGACTGTTCAAATTGAATCTGAAAGTATCTGGCCATAATCAGGAAGGCCTTACAATTTGACATGTATGAATCAATTGATGAATAATAAATGATCTTTTCTGCAATCTCCCTTCCCTGTTGTGTGTTTGCTTCCACGTGTGTGATCTCTACAAGGAGGGTGTGATTAAGGTGTGCCTTTGGCCCTTGTCCTACCTTGCCTTGCATCAATTTCACACTCCTGTTACTACAAACTTCACCGATCAACTAAAAATGCTCCTAAGTGTGTTGAATCTTTTTTTAAAACTCTACAAGATGGTGATTCAACACATAAATATGTGAGCTCATTAAGAAAAAGGAACTTAGGAAGCATCTCTATACAAACCCTTTGAGCCCACTTTCTATTTTGCTACACAAAATATTATAATTCCTTTGATACAAAATGAAAGCACATAAGAGATATTCAATTGATTCAAAATAGGATGATAATATATTAATTTTTGAATGACTTTACAAAGCCTTATTTTCTTGTGTAAATATTATTACAAGAATTCAACTACCATGTAATATTCAATTACTTAAATATTTACTAATCTAAGCTATAAAACTAACCTTTATTTGTTGGATTTTTACATCAATTTAGATAAGTATTTAGTTTAGATTAAAAAATAAATATTCGTTCATAATTGTTAGTTGGGAAGTTATATTTTCGTAATTAGTTTTTATAACAGAAATAATATCTTTAAATAGCCAATCTACTCCATTGTAGATTGGGATGCAAGTTGATAATGAAGTTGTTTTCTTAGGTTGGTTTCCAAGGTGGTAGTGAAAGGTCCCTTGATTTTTCACTTAGTTGGACCAAGGGAAAAAAATCTTGTAAGCATTAATATAAGTAATTAATATTAAATTGCACAAAAATCTAGCTGGACATCATTATTTCATAAAAAGATAGATAGTAAACACCATTTCCATAGAAATAGTATGAGTACACTGATGGTATAAAAAAGTAATCTTTCATTTTAAACCTACCATAAATGTATTACATCCATATCAACTCTTGACATATAGGAAAACCATCTAAATATTGGCAAGTTGACTTTACTAGTATAGATGACTAATATTTATGTCATCATTATGGCAACAAAGTCATATGGAGTTTTGTAGTCAGCATACTAACTTAGAAGATCATAATTTGGCTAAGTATGGAAGAAAGAGCAGATAGAGAAGCACCTAATGATCAGAGCATCAACACACATGTGTATGATCGAGTTTGGGTATGCACCCTTAGATATAAGCTTTTGAGTATGTTACTATGCTAAGTCTAAATACGCATGGTCATATATGACAACATGAAGAAGTTACAACAAGTCTAAGTGACACAATCAGTAAGCGGTAGAACAAAACAAAGCATGGAGCCAAAAGATAGTATTTTGATTAGCGTATATCATTTTTTTTTTGTAAAGGATATGCGCCTCTTGTAATTATGTTATAAACATTTTAATATCATTGTATGTAAACATGCTTGAGCTAATAAACTTGGAAGCATTGTATGTGTTAAGTTATAGGCCAACCTAGTAGTTAGTTTTGGTTGCGTCTATTCAACATATATATATATATATATATATGTATGTATATATGTATATATATATATATATATATATATGACATGCACTTTTGTATTTGAGGAGATATGGAATATAGAGAAGAGCAGAAGTATGCGAAGTATGTATTAGAGCAGTACGAATGACATAGAGATGTACAAGAGGTTAAAGCATCAATGCACAAAAGGAACTGATCAGACATAAGTGTCAAAGTAGTACTTCACCTTGTAGATATAGTGTGTATCTGATAACCAGGAGGTTGTAGCATTCTTCATTGAGCAGTGAGCTCTAGCAGTGAGCCTTACACCCCTAACAGGGTTTGTTACTTTAAGACTCCTAACAGGGTCTAAACTTTTACCAGGTCATTGTACTCAGCTTTGTAAAGACTTCTCCTAACAGGGAAAAGGAACATTAATAGGTTCATAATACTAAGTATAATTATTCATGGGTATTAATTCACACCGAGGTTTTCCTCTGGCCAAGGTTTCCCATAAACATATCTTGTGTTATGTGTTATGGTTGAATACTTCATTTGCTTGACTATTCATTTTAGTATTTAAGTAATTGAGTTAAGTTTCAAGTATCAGAAATTAATTATAGAACACTGACTCACCCCACCTCTCAGTGTTCCCATTCCTAACAATTGGTATCAGAGCTTTGGTCCTCTAAAGATAAGTTTAACCACTTGAGGAGATCGTGGTTTCAGAAGAAGTAAAACATCTGAAGAAGAATCTTGAAGCAACTTTTGAAGATCTTGACAGATCTAAAAAAGAAATTGAAGAACTGAAATTGAAGGTCAGTGGTTCACAAGTATTCATCAAGAAACTGAGAAAAGATTTGAAAGATTGTTCAACAAATGATTTGGGAAAAATGGTCAAAAAGATGAATGAAGAAAACACATCTCTGAAGGATTAGATTGAATATTTGGATGAAAAGCTAACCAACAATCAGGAAGCCTATGAAGAACAGATCAAAGAAAATAAACAGTTGGATGAAGAACTTAGGCAAGAAAACATGAAAATCTTGGAGTTAGAAAACATCAAGAAAAAGATGGAATCTGAGCTGACAGAAGCAAGGAACCATATTGACAAATTGCACACAAGTTCTGATCTAATAGAGTCACAGTTGCATGCACAAAAGATTAAAGGAGATACCAGTGGCATTGGATTCAATGAAGTAAAAAATCAATCAATGATATGCGAGAAAGAATGAAAGCACCTGAAGAATCTACAGAAGTTAAGAAGACTGAAAATCATATTGTAGCTAAAGCAGAACCATCTAAGGATGCACGAAAGCTAGTAAATCAAACTTGTTATGCCTGTAACAAGCATGGACATATAGCAAGAGATTGTAAAGAGGTAAGACCTTTCAATGGTTATTGTTATTCATGTAATAAATTTGGTCATAGAGCTTTGAATTGTATATCAAATCAAAGAAGTCAAACACAACACAATCAGAGAAATAAACCTCAAAAAAGTGTTAGAATTCCTCTGAACATCACATGTTAGATATGCAATTACAATGGTCACACAACTAGACAATGTAGTATGGTAACCCACATCAATATGCCAAGGAATATAAGGCCTCCAGTCATTTGTCACTCTTGTAACAAGGTTGGACACATCTCAAAGTTTTGCAGATCACAAGCACAAAGACAAGAAAGACCTGATAAGTCTCAAGGATCAATATTGGATGAATCCAAAGAAGTCAAGTTTATGAAAGCTACAGAAGATGCAAGCAAGATTTGGATGGAAGTAAAGAAATATAATGTCAGTATCATAGTAGTAGATGCATCCTCAGTGGGTGCACCTTCTACTTTTGGATAAATGACCATCATGGTCACAGGGGGAGATAGATAAGCTCTAGACCCCTATGCAATTGGTATAATCACCCTTTGAGTATTTACCTTTGGTTTTAGTTTTTTGGTTACTAGTTGATGCAGTATGCAAGATCGCATAGCCTGATTGTTAGTAGGAACGAAGATTGGAATTCTCTGTTACAATTTATGTTATGGCAGCAAGCATTAATTGTAGAAAATTGATTTATTAGTCACCAGAGATCTATTATCTTCACTTTTTCATTCAAAATCAAGCCTTTGGAGAGCACAGGAGATCATAGCAACTATTATTGAAGGATTGAAATTGTTTTCATCAGCAAGTGTTAAAATTATTGCAAAACCCTAGCTCAGATGTGACATTTTAGAAATCTTTTGAAACCCTACTTAAGCGTTGAATCAAGTAAGTAATGGCCACTCTAGTAGTATTTGATGTCATAGAGAGGAAGAGATATGTATTCAAGAAGCATCCATTTAAGTTAGTCCTAGATGACCTAGAAGGAGCATTTTCTAGAACTCCGATGGGAGTTATGCATGTAGAAGACATTCACGCTTACATATATTGCAAGAAGGAACCTATAGGAGTAGACATGATAAGGTAACATATAGAAACAATGGTTAATCCTGACTTCACTTTCAAGGATGAATTCATGCACTTATTAGATAACCCTATAATTGAGTATGCGACTGTGTATGAGTTCTATGAATTTGAATGGATCAAGATATTGCTAAGAAAAATTCATGATGATTTGTTTTGGATTGGAGAAGTTCCTGTTCGCATAACAACAAATCTCATTCATGAGATGATTGGACTTTCCAAGACTAGTGACATACTTCCAACAGGTAAAGATGTCAAGAAACAGGTCGAGCAAGCATGTAAGTCTAGGAGTGATAAGCGCGGCATGATAATTGAGCCCATTGAGGAGAAGGACATAAAAATCATGGCTATGATACTTGGTTATAAGTTCCATCATGTTAATAGAGTGAACAGTGTATCCACAGTTACAATTCTAGCAGCTATAAGGATTGTAAAAGAAAATGGAGAGTTTAACCTCTGTGAGATCCTATGTGCATAGTTGTTAGACAATATAAGAGCCATAAAACATGATAAAAGCAAGGTATTCATATTTGGTTCACTGATTATCTACATGTACTTTCATATAGTTGGTAAAGTCTCTAATCTTTATCTTGACAAGAGCCTACCTACATTGCCTCAAATCTCATTTAAGGCAACATCAGAGAGTACCTTGAAGGATTTTATGGATCTAGAAATCAAAACATTCAAAATTAAGATGCAAAGAAGGTATAGGATACCTAAGAGTATAGTGGAGAAATATAAGGACAACATATGCTTCATGGTGGAAACAAACATTACATGCATGGAAGCAGTTGAGCCTAGGACAAAGTGGATTCATCCACTTGGTTATGAAGTTGAGGAACACATTTTGGAAGCTTATGCACAAGTCCTCCTATCAGCACCTAAGGATCCCAATGAACCTAGATGGGGAACTTCTGAAGAGAAGACAAGACAAGTAGACTCTATCTTATACAGTGTTGCAACAAAGAGAAAAGCATCAAGGATTACTTCAGACATTCTTAAAATTTATGTTGTCACCCAAGAAGACTTGGACAAAGCAAGGGAAGCCAAGATTTCCATGCAACTTGAGATCACACCCTCATCTAAAGTGAAAATATAGAAATCTGATGATTTGAAGGAGAAGAAGAAAAAGACTGATTATAGCACCTTTGTGCCCACAACCACAATTGATCTAGAGTCCACTCCACCTCCTGAGCCAAGTAAGATGCCTAAAAGGAAGAAATAGACTAGCGCAAGACACCCATCCTCAAGGACAACCAGAAGAAAAGGGAAAAACACTCAAGCACCTCCCAAGGTAGGATTTGGACTGAATCTACAAGTCTTGAGAACTAGAATTGTTGATGAAGGAAGGATAGATCAAATAGAAAAGTTTTATGACAAGTATCATGAGATTTCCAAATCAGAGATTCATTCTATGATTATCATGCACATGATTAAGTTCAAAAAGAAAGTTTTGGAACTTAAGACAATCATTCTTGATAATGTATGGAACATTTTGGATTCTTTGAAGAGACAAGACATAGAAGAGGATTTTAGGATAAGAGAAAAGACACTGGATGACAACCTTCCTATCTATTCACTAGAAGAGAAAACATTGTTGCTAGATTTGGTAAAGCCACATCTAAGAACCAAAACTAGAACTCTGCAGATAATGAACAAAAAGTGTGAGTTAGTTGTGAAGGAGAAAGAAAAGGCATTTAAAAAAGTGTTCTTGGAAAGACACATGCACCCTCCTATTGCGCTTGCAACCCAAGTTCCCTCTGAGAAGGAAAAAGACTTTGAGATCCCAAATGCACCTATGACAGGTCCACAGGAGTCTGCGCCCATGCCTGAAGCTAAGGATGAAACAATTGTGATTGATAATGTTGAAATCACCATGGAAGCAATAGATAATGAACTAGATAAGTTTGAATACACTTTTTTTAGTGCAGAAGAAGCTGAGATCCTATGTGGTGAACACATATCTGTGTAGCAAGAAGAAGTCCAAATTGAGGACTTAACAGGACATGGAGAAGAGAAGGAAGTTGAAAAAGAAGAGCCTTCTGTTGAGATGCCAGTGAAGGTAAAAAGTGAATTCATGGATGTAAGTCAAGGCACACTCCTTACTCCTAAGTCATCTATATCATTGTTGTCAAGTTTGACCCCTAATACAACAAGCCTAGACTCTTGGGGAGAAGAAGATCTGATGAAGATTAGTGTATTAGCTATGGAGAAAGCTAAAGAAAAACAAGTAATGAGAAATCCTTTATTTGTGGAATCAGTCAGTATATTGAATAGTTTATTGCCTGAGGATAAGAAAGTGACTAGTGTTCATTCAGTGGATGATGTTAGCACCATCTTGTCAAGCTTCAAAGAAAATTTCTCAAGTCTAAAAGAATCAACATAAAAGATTGCATAAGAGAAATATATCAAGAAAAATATAAATGAATTGATAGGGAATTTCTCACTTGACCTTAATTCACTTAAGATTGGTCAAGCAATGCTAAAAGAGTTAGCAGCAAAAGGAAAGAAGATAATCACTGACTGTATGAATAAGGACAAACTAACTGCAGACCACTTTAAAAAGATTTAGGAAGCAGAATATCTAATGGAAATAGTAAGAAAATCAGTGGAAGATCCATCTCAAGACATTAACATGTGCAATAATTTTTATCAAGGATAGTTGGATAAAATTGAGAAGGTAGAAAAAGAAATGGCAAAGATAAGGGCTAGACAAACTCAACTAAGACATGCACTAGTGCCCTCTCTAGATGTATTAAATTAGAATATAAAGAAGATAGATGCCACAATAGTAACATATGATCAAAGTCCTTGCACAGATCTAGAAATGATGGAGAATCTCACTTATGCATTATGCACCCATCTTCAGACACTGGATGCACTCAAGGTTTTCTTGCAGCAAGAAATCAAGAACCTTCATATTGCATACCTAGATGTACTTTCTATGTAAGTACATAAAGTTTTCATTTTTGAGCACCTTTTTCATTAATGTCAAAGGGGGAGTAGTGTATATTATATAAAGGAGATAGTAGTGTATGGAGAAGAAGAAGATGATGTATAGTTTTTTAGCAAGTTTTGTGTATAAGTTAAGTTTAGTAACTTCGCCACATTCCTTTGTTGCCATTAATGACAAAGGGGGAGATTGTTGGAAAGTTGACTTTACTAGTATATATGACTAAGATTTATGCTATCATTATGGCAACAAAGTCATATGAAGTTTTGTAGTCAGCGCACTAACTTAGAAGATCATAATTTTGCAAAGTATGGAAGACAGAGTAGAGAGAGAAGCACTTGATGATCAGAGCATCACCGCACATGTGTATGATCGAGTTTTGGTATGGGCCCTTAGATATAATCTTTTGAGTATGTTACTATGCTAATTCTAAATATGCATGGTCAGATATGACATCATGAAGAAGTTACAACAAGTCTAAGTGACACAGTCAGTAAGCGGTAGAACAGAACAGAGCATGGAGCCGACATATAGTATTTTAATTAGCATATATCATTTTGTTTTGTAAAGGCTATGCGCCTATTGTAATTATGTTATGAAAATGTTAATATCATTGTATGTAAACATGCTTGAGCCAATTAACTTGGAAGTGTTGTATGTGTTAAGTTATAGGCCGACCTAGTAGTTAGTTTTGGTTGCGTCTATTCAACATGTATATATATGACATGCACTTTTATATTTGAGGAGATATGGAATATAGAGAAGAGAAGAAGTATCCAAAGTATGTATTAGAGTAGTAAAAATGACATAGAGCTTTAAAAGAGGTTAAATTATCAGTGCACAAAAGGAACTGATTAGACAAAAGTGTCAAAGTAGCAGTTCACCTTGTAGATATAGTGTGTATCTAATAACCAGGAGGTTGTAGCCTTCTTGATTGAGCAGTGAGCTCTGGCAGTGAGCCTTACACCCCTAACAGGGTTTTTTACTTTAAGAATCCTAATAGGGTCCGAGCTTTGACCAGGTAATTGTACCTAGCTTTGTAAAGAATGCTCCTAACAGAGAAAAGGAACATTAACAGGTTCATAATACTAAGTGCAATTATTCATGGGTACTAATTCCCATTGGGCTTTTCCTCTAGCCAAGGTTTCCTTGTAAACATATTGTGTGTTATGTGTTATGGTTGAATACTTCATTTTCTTTACTATTCATTTAAGTATTTAAGCAATTGAGTTAAGTATCAAGTATCAGAAACTAATTATAGATCACTGATTCACCCCCACTCTCAGTGTTCCCATTCCTAACACTAACTGCACTGCTAGTAGCCAAAATAAGGTTCAAAGATTTAGGACAAAGAAAAATGGCAACTTTGGAAAATAAATATAGCACTTTTAGAAACATGATGTGACAACTCCATCAATACAATTAAATGATCAAGCAGGTGAGGAGGTTTCACTTTATTTATAAGCAGCCTCACTATTAGCAGGTTTCCACAATATCATCACAAGTAGACATAATTGTATCCATATATTATTGCATGTCCA
>BSBK01011920.1:85000-122025 GCA_027943335.1 Chamaecyparis obtusa | reverse complement strand
CAGACACAAAGAAGCTAGAGGATTGTCTTGATAATCCTATTAGTGATGAAAAAGGCATAGAATATCATCACTCCCTTGAGGAGGAAACATGGATTATTGAAGGAGAGAGTAAAGATATGTGCAACTATGATATAAAAGAAAATATCCAAAAGGATTTTTGTTGTGAACATAACACTAAGATGAGAAATGAATGTCACCTCATAAAATATGAAATGGAAAGCATACCTATATGGTATCATATAGAAGGGGAGAAATAACTTGTAGGATCTTTTTATTAGGTCTTAACTTTAAAATATTTATGTGTATGTGAAATAGGAGCTAATATAATGATACAAAGAATAATGACAATTTACAATAGACAAGGACTATTAAGATTTCAAGGAGATGGGAAAAGAGGAAGAAGACCAATTGGAAAAGGAGGAGGATCTCTATTCCAACAAGTGGTTGGAAGCAAAAGAAGCAAAAATGTGATGATTTAAAGAGATATCTATTTTTGAGGAAGGGAAAAATGTGGCCCGATTCCTCAATTCAAATGGATGGATGTTCTATCATCTATTTCAAATGCTTTCCTAGATGATTGATGTGGTAGCATCTTGGGATAAATGAAAATCTTGCATCACAAAAAATGTGATAGTTAGGTTGTTATGATTTCTAGTGTTTTAATTATTAAATTTTTCTCAATTAAATAAGATTTGAATTAGGAGGTTCAAAATTTTAAAAGAAGAGGAGAATGATGTAAACAGACTCCTAAGAATTGGGAGGTTGACTACCAACTAATCCCTCTAAAGAAGGAGAAGTTTGTCACCTTAATTTCTATATTTTGAATTAGCTTTAATTGGCTAACCAACATGGATACTTAAAATAGATAGAACCATTTAGAAGTGACTATCTTGGTTAGAAAAGGAGGTTATTAAGCTAAATATTTGTAACGATTTAGGGGCGGAGAGTAGAGGATGGATACATTGTGTATCTCTTTTATATAGACTTATATATTCCTTATATCTATAAATATTGTGTTACTGTATTTTGTATCTAGTCACAATTTTATTATTGGATATTATCTGATTATTTGTGCAACTGAGCATTCTCCTTAAAGTGTCTATGGTTTTCTATGCAATACTTAGCTATCTATTTTTTATAATTATTGAATTTGAACTATGTTGGGTTCAGGGTCTACATCAGTTTCTATGGCTCGTTTGTATGTACATGAAAAGAGACTATGAAATTATTTCTCTACCAAAAAAGAGAAGAGAAACTACAAGGTTTACTACACATAGGAGGGGAGCTATATTCCCTCCTAATGATGAATCTCTACACATTTTTTACAACACTCCACTTCTTCAAGTTGTCTATGTTTCCACACCTCCTACAGTGTTGTATGAAGATGATAAAAATCTTATTGTGGAATTCTGCAAAGAAATGGGTCTAGTTGGTCATTGCCATGACATAGTGCTACATACACTATTGTACAAGATTCTAGATGGTAATTTTGAAGCTACTATAGAATCTACAATCCACAATCGTGAGGAGGATATGTAGGAGTGTATTATTATTCCCTCCTAGGTCAACCCACCATCATAGTTATTGGAAGGGCCATAGAACCTTGTTATCATTTACATAGCCATGAAGAAGAGGAAATATTTTTTATTTCCCAATCCACCAACAATATGTATGAGCATGAGATTGTTCCTGCAATTGTGTTGGACAAGTATTAGATGAGGAATTAAAAAGTGGAGGAGATTAAATTTTGGAAAAAACATTAGATTGTAGAGAAAATGATTGTATATATTGTGGCAAGGCAATTCAAGGAGAAAGAAAAGATAAATAAGGAGATAGTGCGCATAGAAAAGATGCAAATGTAGGAGAAATTTTTTTAAAAAGAGAAAAAGAAGATGCATAATGAAATGGAAAATGAATTTGAAATACCTACAAAGGTGCAACAACAAAAAAGACACTTAACTCGTCCATTGAAGCCCTTGCTTCATAACCATGCAATGCTTGAGGAATTGTTCAATGTAAATATTCTGAAATTATCTTAGTTATGGATTTTTTCTCTAATTACACTAAAATAGAATAGGCGATTAGAGCCTAAAATAGTGCTGAATTCTAGTCATTTTTTGTGGCTAAAATGAGCCCTTCTACTGGCGCAAAAAATCAGTGCCCAATTGCATGTTACTTTTGGGAGCATGGTTTGCACCATATTTTAAATCATATTTAACACTAAGTGTATCGCTAAAACTATTATTCTCCCTTTTGGTGCTATAAAAGGAAGCATATAATGGTATCCCTTGGTGCCAAGTATGACACTTTGTATTACATCAAGTAGTTTTCATTTGTTATATCAGGTATTGCACTGGATATTATGCTGAGCCTAGCTTCCAATTTTTTCTTCTAGCTTTGCTTCTAGTTTTGCTTCCAAATGTGTTTCCAATTTTTCTTCTTGTGTTTCTTCCAATTTTTCTTCTATTATAACATCCTTTGTTTCTTCTAATGTGGCTTCCTATTTTTCATCTTGTGTTGCTTCCAATTTTTCTTTTGGTTTTTCTTCCTAATTTTCCTTTGGTTTTGCTTCCTTGTATATTTCTAGTTTTTCTTCCAATTTTTCTTCTAATTTTGCTTCTATTTTTTCTTCTAGTTTTGCATCCTGTGTTTCTTCCAGTGTGTATTTTGAGTTTTCTTCTTGTGTTGCTTCTAATTTTGCTTGTAGTTTTTCTTCCCATTTTTCTTATAGTTTTTCTTATGTTTTTGCTTTTAGTTTTTCTTTTGTGTTGATTCTGATATTTCTGCTTGTGTTACTTCCAGTTTTTCTTTTGGTTTTGATTCCAATTTTTCTCCCAACTTTGCTGATGGAATCTTTTTTGCTTTCAATTTTTCTTCTATCTTTTATTCTAGATTGGTTTTTGGTTTTTCTTCTTATTTTGCTTCTAGTTTTTCTTCCAATTTTGCTTCCACTTTTGCTTCTAATTTTCCTTCCATGTGTGCTTATGGTTTTGCTTCTACTTTTGGTTCCACTTGTGCTTCTTCTTTTTCCTCTAATGTTGCTTCCTATAAAGTGTCATTTGTTACATCTATCTTTGCTTCTATTTTTGCATATTTTTTTCTTTTAATATGGATTCTATTATTACATCATTTTTTGCTTCTAAAATTGCTTGCATTATTAATCCTTTGTATTCTACTTGAATTGCTTCTATTTTTTCTTCCTAGATAATGCCAAGTTTTGCTTCCAAGATTGCTTCTAGTTTGGCTTCTATTGTTGCTTCCTTTTTAACTTCTAAAAATGCTTCTTATTTTACTTCAAATTCTTATTAATTTAATATGTGCTATTTAAATTTAATTAGCTAAACATTTCATACATCTTAAATAAATTATATGATTATAGAGTAAGTCATATTGTATAGGGTAACATTTATAAATATTTTTTAAGGAAATGGACATTCATACAAATTAACAACATCATTTTTTTGTTCAATACAATATATTTATTTTTATATTTATATAATAGAAAAATATTTGCATTCTTCCAGTCATTAAGCCCCTATTGAAACAACCCTATATCAACACCAAGAAGGTGCACATCAAAATTGCAGAGCTTCAACTTCATTCTATCCACCCCTTCCCAGATACATACTACCTGAATACATACAAAACCAACACCCCTAATATCGACACTAGAGAGATACATCACAAAAATATGGAGCTTCAAATTACATTCTAGTCACCCCTTGCCTGATACATTCTATGAGATTACATACATACCTACAAAATTTGCACATTATACTCGCATGCCAATTAAATTTACAACAGTTTGTATACAAAAAAATTAGAACTTAGAGTATGCGAAAGAAACCAAAAAATTCAAAAAATAATAGGGGTACTAAACCACTCCAACCTCAACACCCATTCCTACAACCATGACCTTGGACCATCCTAAGTCCATAACCACACCCATGGCTATGACCATGCAAACGTTGCCTCTCTTACATCTCCATCAAAACATGCAAAACCTTAATAGGTCTTGATTCAACTACTCCCTAGGAATACCAATAGTAATGAAAATATCCTAATCATGTATATAATCCACAATATGAGTCTAATACCTCTAGGCCTTCTCTCTCCTCTCATGAATATTTCTAAGAACTTGATGTAGAAGAAAAGGGTGCCAATGGTGTGGAACACCCAAGAATCCAAACCAATCACCATAATCAACCACAAAACCATGACCCATAATGACACTTGCCACAATTTCATCCAATCCAATTCACCATTATGGGAATGTGCATCTCTTTATAATCCTAACTACCATTTTTTGTGGACTGAAATACAAACCCCAAACATAGAAAAAGATGAAATTTTAGTGTGCAGAAGCAAAATTGCGATACCAAAAAGTCACACCCCAATAGGGCCTTGACCAAAATCAAGAAGAATGGGTCACTCGCTATGAACATATTCTTCAGCCTCTACTCAAAAACACCCCTATAATTCCATCTTCTACTTGAGGGATCTGAAAGATAAATTTGCTTTCATTTGTCCTTGTACCACCTCCACACTACAATAGTAGATGCAAATTTCAATAGAAAATAAAATTCCCAACAACGTATTCTCAGCGAAAGGAATGTCAGTCACAACTCTAAAATAGGAATGAATGTCTCTCAAAAATTCTAGCAACATTAAATGCAAATGTAATGAAATGTGTGAAAGGTTATACATCTACCACCTTGATATGTAAAATTGTGTGTGTGGGGTTATACATACGTCACCTTGATATGCAAAATTGAAGCTCTATTAAAAAGATTCACATCATGTGTAAATATTTAGTTGCATAGCCAATTGCCTCTAATAGCTCTCATATCATTTACCACCAATTGCCTTCATTATTTTAGTCACCAACCTCCACTTCACTCAAATTTCCATCTCACTCAACTTTCACCACTTCATCTGATTTGAGGGGTCATTTCATTCACCAACTTGGAGAGAGGATCTGTCATTGAATTGTGCTCCCTATATATGTGAGATATTTAAAAATTAGAAAAATTAATCAACTTTTTCCTAATAACAAAAATGAACTAAAAAGATAATTATTATAACATGATCATCATCTATAATTAAAATAAGCGAGTCAAATATCTATAATTTATTTGAATTTGACAACATCCATCCAAAGAAGTAAATTAAAATCATCATTCATAATAAATATCCATCCAAAAACTATTAACCACTTTCAATATATATAAATTGACAAGTCAATACCAATAAGATCATCATCATATATAACTAAAACAAGTGAAATTCCAATATTACAATTGATAAAAAATAATTTAAAATGATACATGTCCAATAGTCGACATAATTCAAAATGATACATGTACAAATGATATAAGAAAAAATGATAAATTATGTAATTGAAAGTGATACAAGTGAAGATAATACATGTCTAAATGATATAAGTGAAAATGATACATGTCAAAATGTATCAACTCAATAATGTGGTACTATAGATCATGAAATGATACAATAACCATGGAAAGAGGCATCATAACGATATATTAGTATTTATCCATGATGTAGTCTATATGATCATGAATGTCACTATTTACTACTATAAGAAACTGCCTCATAATCATCACCATTAGCTAGTCATTATCAACATGATCATCGTCATCGTCATCGTCATGTTCATCAACATCAATGTCTTCTATACCTAGTTTTTCCATAATGATTGCCCCTTTTCTATATTTTCCTTTGTTGTAGTTGGTGACTCCACTTTGACTCGATGGAGTAAATGTAATTGGTGGATTATCATCCTCATTGTCTACATTTCCATCTTGATCATTGTTGTCTTATGTCATGGTGGGATGCTCCAAATTCCATAATTTACTAAACTTTATATCCTCCTCTATGTCATCTAGATCTGCACTGGTCTTTGGTTCACCAAGATTCTTTCTCATACGTCTCCAAAAATTAGTCATTTTTGTTCAAGTCCATTTTCTATCCTTACAATCATCTACTATTTTGTTTGGTATGTTTTTTTTTAATGGATGAGTAGCTTTTTTGTAGAAATTGTAGGACATCCTAGGCTATACAATGCCCTGGTTTATTGATGTCATAATTTTTTATGACAACTGTTCAACTAAATTTTTTTCCTTAGCAGAAACTTTCTCCATCTCTTTTGTAACATCATCCCACCTATCCTTGTCTTTCAACTTCTCTAGCAATGGTTTACTTTCATGTTGAAATAAGTTTGCAGAGTTCTTATTAGTAACAAGCATTATTTGAACGACGTTGAGTGGATCATACTTCCAGTACCACTCTAAGTCAAATTGAAAAAATTCTATAAAAAAATTTGCCACTTTGAATTCCTTTCTCTCAAATGTTAGCCCTCCAATTGAAAAAGGTAAGGAAGGGAATATGCTCTTCTTTGACTGGCCAGTGAAGAGTCTATATGTGCTCTCTAATTGTAGTACATATTCTACTACAAACACCCTCTATGTCACATGCACTGGAAGTTTGTGGGGTTTTAGTTCTAATTCATAAAAAATTAGCACTATGTATTATTCCATTAAGTGCCAGTCAGCCAATTGAATTGTTCTTCCAAGTTGGATGCAATCCCTACATGAAGCAGACAATCTAGGCATTGGAGTGCTTGTTATTTTTTTGTACAATGGTGCTAAAAAGAAATCTACAAAATTACTGTAATTCCTTTTATTATCATACATCTTTATCTCAAGTGTCCAGTTATATATTGGAGTACTTTTCCCCCTCTGAATTTTAAGCTTGTTGTCATTGCTCATTAATATTGCAACATGCTTTGCTAGCAAAAGATAGCACAAGTAGGTTGTGAACCAAAATGTCTTAGAATTGCCTCTTTTAATCAATGCTAATTATTCTTGCATTGATTGAACCACGTGCCCAAAAAAATTATATCTTACTGGTTCATTGACACAATGGATATCACAAATCAATTGAAGAATGTTGGCACCCACTTCCCTATATTATTTTCCAGTCCTAGGCAAAATGCTAGCGAGGATATAGTATCATGAACCTATGGCACAAAAATGTTAAAATCATAAGGAGGCTTATGGTTCTCACCCAATAAAGCCTTTGCCTCTATAACTATTAGAACCTTTATAAATGAATCTTTTTCATTTGGCACAACTGCCTCATATTTCTCTACCAGAAATCCTAGGTCAATGAGGAAATTACAGTTTTGTCATTCAAAACCTAGGTCTATCAAAATGAGAAATTCTTCCTAGGTTATTGATAAAATTTCTTCTTGATTATTTTTATTCACAATTGATTTTCTTTCTTCATCATAATTTCTAGATAAATCAAGATGATTTTTGGGCAAGGGAAAACTTTAGGTAACAACATGTGACCCAAACCAACATCCCACCGTGCAACTTTATTCATTTTTGCACCTATCACTGGATTAAATTTTATAAATTCACACATGTTTTGACTAGTAGCCTTATTGCACAATGTATGTTTAATTTCTATAACTCTTCTTTCACCGTGGATAGCAGGATCATAAATATCGTGATACTCATCAGTTGAACCAAGGATTTCTACTAGTTTTCTCAAGTCTATTAAAGTTTTCCCATTGTTCTTCAGAAGAATGCAAAATCACATAATCACAAATATTTACTAACAAAATCATAGATAATAGCTAATAGCTAATTAATTTAATAAAACCCCAATTGGATACTAGCTTTGTACTTGCAAGAATTAAAATTTCAAAATCAAGTTAAACTAAATTTTTGGCATTACAAAATTGGGATGCATCAGGTTAGATATCTTACCTGAAATTAAATTTTGAAATCTGGATAGATAGAAGTTAGAACAGTTGAGGCTCTCCCAAGTTACAGTTTTGAAATCTTCAGCGATGGTTCAACAATTGTTTTTAGCTTTCTGCTTCTACGAGTCGATAGGATTTAAAAAAAGAAATGTTAAAAACCTTTTGTTAAATGTATCATTTAAACAAAAAATTTAGAATCCATTTATGTTTTAATTTTCACATGATACATAATCTTTTTGATGAATTACACATGTCACATTTCCAGATCAAGTTTGCAGAAAAGGTTTTTGAAACCCACAATACTTTCAAAATACAACTTCAATCATTCATTTCTCATAATCTAACAGTTGTTACAATTTTAAAATATTACTACACACTAATGAATATAATCATTAACTATATTCACTTAGAATTCATGCATTTGAGAATACCTTATCCATGAAGTTTGAACCAGTCACCATTACATGATAAAGTTTGGAAACATTTAATTATTACTTGAAACAAAAGTGCAAAATAATTTTTTTATATTATATTAGGTAAAATTTCATTACAATTCAATGATGCCCTTATCTATTAACAATTCTTATAATCAAAACAAAAAAGAAAAGCACTTGGAATTTCTTAAAACATTTTCATTTTCTTTAACATACAATGATTACAATGCACATCATTGCAAAAACCCTGGTAAGCTACTAGCACCAAAGGGAGGAACACTAGAGTCTAGGTAGACTCAGGGACTATTCATCTCCCTTCCTTCTGTGTGGAACTTTGAAGAGAGGATAATCTCAGAGAATTCTTCTAGCCATCAATACTCAATTTCCTCGAGTAGGTGCTACTTCTGGAGGATATCCCTCCCAATCTGTGCCCACTTTCGATGATGCGTGAGCTTCACAACATCAAGGTTGAGTAGAAATGGTTGCCTAGGAACATTACCCACTCCCCTGGTTGTAGAAGCCTAGGAAAATCATTTTCCCAAGGAATTCCAAACCCAATTTTTGCAAATACAACAACATTCACATCGTTGTCGAGGTACTATTCTCTGAAAACTTTCCTCAGTAGCATGAGGATGTTCACCTTTTCCCCCCAAGTCCAACAGAGATTCCAAGAATCAAGAAAAAATGTCGGTGTTAACTCTATACCTACTTTCATTCTCCATAAATTCACATCCCAACACCATCCTTATAGCCTCCTTGGTGAAGGATCCCAACTCCGTAGAAATAAACACGATGATTGGGTCTGTGACCAGGCCCAAAAAGGCCTTCTGATCGTCCAAGGAAGTGCATCTTAAATGATTTGGAGTGTCCATTGAAAATTTAAATTTGGAAAACTAATATTAGTATTCTAATTTTTGAGAGAACTCAAAGAGAACCTAGCACTTGCAGACTATTTTCACAAAATCTGCTTTCACAATCATAAATTAATGAGCATAGATCATCTATTTAGAAGCCATGAGGCTCGTGTCCTGGCCCCTAATTGAAATTCTTTCTCTTCCCTAAAGCTAATTAATTTGTTAGTTAAATGGTAACTGTCCTTAAAAAATTTCCAAATCTTTCATATTTAATGCAATGGTGGGTAAAATTGGAAACATGACTTATGATAAAACATTTGCTAACTTGGGAATAACGAAGGCCAAAAGGATCACACAACACAAGTGGACATAACAATTATTTAATATAAAAAAACTTGAAACCTATTCTCACTCCATAGAAACAATGAGAAAAGTATGTTAGCTATGAAATGGCAACAGGAAATGAACCTTTACCATTGATGTAAGATCATCGAACGGTCAGAAAACATTGTCCTTAGATGAAATGATGTTTTCAATTAAGCCTTAAGGAAATACTTTATCGAGGTAATGAATCTAATGATGTGACACGTATCTATCATTGAAAATTTAAAGGTTCCATCTAAGCCATTAATTGATAGTTACATTACTTTAATTGATGTCAACTACTCATCGCCATTAATTAATAATTTTATCTAACATTGCCGAAGATTGCGAGTAGAATTCTACTTTTTTGGTGTCAAAAAATGAGGTCACAGACTCACATGTCTATTAGATTGTAACAATATATCAATGGCCAAAGGTAAATTTTGGGCCTATTGTTGGTCTTCATTTTATAGAAAACTCTCGATGGAATCATGACAAGAGGTATGATTGATTGTGGGCTTATTGGATGAGGATCATAGTGATGGGACCCATTTCACCCACCAATGAAACTTCAACATCAAACCAGAACAATTGGATTAAGAGAGATGAATGGTGGAAGGTGCATTTCAGACAGAATGTGGTGGGATAACTCCTTTACTGAAAACTCTCTCTAGAATGGTCACACATGTCATTCTTCAAGAATGAAAACTCATGACCGAACTTATTAAATTTAAGTTAAAAACTTAAATTGCCTGGAATGTTAAATTTAATAATTATTTCAAATTATTAAATCACCATACCAACTATAAAACTATTGTATTAAAACACCAAGTTTATATGCATTTTTGAAAAATATTTGTCATGACAAATAAATTAATTAAAATATTTGGAAAATAGTTTCACAATAATTTATCAATATAAGGAAGTTTGATTCACCAATTAAATTAATAATTTTCCTATAAAAAAATTGTAGTCGCCCATATTTTTATAAAAATGGTATATGTTACTAAAAAATTCGTCACCAAATATCCATATTTTGAAACACAATTCGCCATCAATATTAAAAAATTTCCCTCCATAAAACATGCGATTTGCCATGATTTTATACTTTTCGAGGGGGGGGGGGTTCTTAAAGTTATCCCTACTGATGGACGTTAGATCATGTTACACTAACATCTCATATGGGAAAAGTACAAACTTAGGAATGAATGAAATAGAAGAACGTAAAACATAGAACTATTCTAATAAAATACAAATAAGGTAAATAAATAGAACATAATTAGATGAAGTAAAGTTTACAAAATAAGAGGAAATGATAATGGAAATAAAAAATTATGATTCTATGACAAAATAAACTTAGTAGTGTGGACCATTCAACTATTATGAATATTTTATGAGAAAATGAAATGAGGAGAAGAGTTAAGATGATAGAACCTGATTTGATGGTTGATAATGTGTTCTGATCATAGCTTTCAAATCCATGAACTCTCTATAGAAACCTACACACAAGTGAAGAAGGAAATTAATTGTGGCCACAAAGAGGCTCGTCCTACTCAAACCCCCAGCTTTGGTGTTTTCAACTCCATGAAAAGTCATTAGACATGATAATTTCGGTGATAGATAACTAAGTAGAAAATAAATAAATAAAAGATAATATAAGCTACAAATGAGATAAGAAAGATAAATGTGGTCATGGCATGAAGAGGATATGGGAGAAAACTCCCCCAAGTGAAGGTAGAGAGCTCAAATTTGTTATGCAAGACCAAGTATGAAGTTTGGAGGTTCTCGATAATGGAGAGAAACCTACAACTATGTGGTGTGTAGGGCCAAAAATGGTGGATAATGGAGGAAATGAGTAACCAAGTGAGTGAATAATTAGTTTAAGAATCTATTAGCAGTTTGAATAAGGTGCAAGAACACCAAATGAGGGTTGTAAAAGGGTATTTGATAGAACCAAATATATTCCACATAGAGAAGCCATCATTTCAAAGTATTACAATTCAAGGTTGAAAATTCATCATGCTCCAATGACTAAATGCATGTCTACAGATTTGCAAAAGAGAGTGTGTCGCACAGACGTCTCCACTATGCACATGTGCCCAAAACTGTTAAGGGCTTCATTGTGGGGATTTCAAGCAAGATGATGGGTTGGATGATGACAAGGATAAAGTGGGTGATGGTATTTTGCATCTTAGGCTAAAGAATAAAAAATGTAAAAATGACATCCTACATGGGGGTGTAAAATTTATGTCGTTTCACTTTACTTTTAGGGTAGGGTTCTTCTACAATAGGTAACCCTAAAACTTCAAAAATCCTCTCCTCTGTGGTAATAAATTTCAAACCCTTCACCATTGCCTCACAATTGTTAAATGTTTGAGAAAATTCTATAGAAATTTCATAACTAAACCCATTCAACTTCAAAAAGTAGTCTAACCAACCACTGTAATACCCCAAAAATGGGCTATAAGTTCATTAACCTCTTACATCAATAATTCAATCAAAATCAACATCAAAGTCCTAACCTAAGGCACATCTGCGCATCAGTTTATCAAAAACCTAATTGATTATCTTAATTCTGCATCGGGAAATATTCCTTGAATATTCCTAATTTATCATAATTATCGTTAATTGAATATTATTTGGCGATAAATGTCATTATTTATCCCAGAGTTGATTAATTGAATATGATGAATATTTAATTAATTAATTTAATTCTGCCACTTAATTATTTAATTAGATTTAATTGCATTTATTCCTAATTAATATTGTTTTTATTTTGACAATAAATCAAAATTCCTACAAATAATCAATTGAATATTTATTTAATTGATTTAAAATCAAAGTTGTCAAATTTAATGATTTAATTGGAATTAAGTTTGATTTAATAATTGATTAACCCGTAAATCAATTGTTTTAATTCAAAATCAATTAAGTGGAAAATAAATCACTTTATTTATTAAATTAATTCATATTAAATCATGCATAATCAGAAAACCAGTTAACTTTAAATCAATTTGTTATCTTTCTAAACTCAACATCTGATGATGGGTTGAAAAAGAGAACTAAACTCTATTTTGAGATAAAAACTACTTTTGTATGATTTTATGAGTTTATTTATTCTTAATTTCTTGTTAACTCAAAAATCCACCTAAGTTTATCAAGAGTGATTTATGGTTTTTCTTATGCATCCTCAAACCTTGGATTTCTGTAAAAACAAGGCTCAACTCTTCATAATGTATCCTTCAAATTTGCATACTTACTCTGGTGAATTGACATTTGAAGAATCAAGCTCTTGCACACAAGGCAATTGTGAGATTTTTGTTATTATTTTTGAGGGTTCATAGCATTCATTCATAGCATATCATTGTTAGATTAATTTGCATATCATTCCAAATCAGTCTAGATTAGTTTCATATCAAGTTTTTCATCTTATTGCATTCAAAATCCAAAAAAAAATAGATTAATCTGCATTTCATCTTGATTACTGTCAATCATTTAAATCCATTGTTTAGGTGTTGCATTCTCACTGATCTCGGTCTAATATGAGCATACCATACTTGCACCTACTAGAAGGCAGTAAATCGCCTGGTTAGCTTAGTTTCATTTATTTACAGATTTCTTTGATTTGCTAACCTCTAATGTTTTACTGAAGTGTTATGTCCATAGTTAGGTACAATTTTCACACATACATTTCTGGCACCCATCGTGGGGTAACCCATCTTTACATGCTATTTTTGGTTATTTTTTGGAGCTAACCCCCTTGTGCAGATTTGCTTGGAGACTAAAACCATAAATTTTCAAAGATTTGATCATATCTCCTAAATAACTTGGATTTTTGGTCTGAATTTTTTTTTCCAAGTTGGCAACATATCAGGAAAGCTTCGATAAAAAATTTAGAATTTTCTAAGATATTGTGAATTTTTAATAATTTTATCTTTATTTTTCATAAAAAAAATAATTTTCAGCGCAAATCAGCATATTTTTAAGAAATTTTATAGTTTCAAAAAAAATTTTTAATTCTAGATGGGGTCCATTCTTTGTATTTTAAATTTGGATGCAATATCGTAGCTCAAATAGTCAATTTACAAAAAATGGTCTGTTTTGGTAAAATGGGTCTCTAGGACACAAATGAAGAGATTTTTTAGAAATTTTTACATTTTTGGAAATATCTCTATTTTTTAGTAGGGGTCTATGTTTTGCATTTCTATTTTTATAGCCGAAATCATATCAAAAAAATTAGATCTTGTTGACTAGGTCAAATGCATAAAAATAAAATTTTGTGATGGGTATGCACTTACTTTTCATATGATTCAATGCATGATATGAGTTGTCATTTGCATTATTTGCTGGTTATTATTGCTCCTAACAATTTATTTTCAGATCTAACCCTAGGGTTTGCATAAGTTGAATATGCGTTGCATATCTTGTTTGCTTGTTTGCTTGTTGGAGAGTTTGTGGCTTGTTTGCGCGGGATTGCTCAACAAAGCTAAAAATTAGGTAAAATATACTAAGCACATTGCAAGGGAATTCAATTATTCTGCTATGATCTGAAAACATTTCAATTTGGACATAAAATGAACATCTCACGTGTCTGGCTTGAGTGTCTTTCCTTCTTTCATAAATCACACTTCAATTTTTGGGCTCTAAAAAGAACATAGATTTTCTTTTTGCATATCTGTTACACATAGTAAATAGGCCCTATGAACACTATTTGTGGAGTTCTTGAGAGATTGGGCTTCATTCGCTAGCTTTTCATGCGAAGTCCTTCTTGATGATAGATCCCCTTGTAGGTAGGGAAGGATACTGTTATTATCTCACGTTCTACTTGGTTTGGTCCTCAACTTTGATCAGTGCGTTCTCTCTTGGTCCCACTTAGAGAGATTGGTAGACATTGTTGTTGACATCAAAAACCTTGGTGAGGTGATTTCACTCTTACCATGTCAAAGAATTTGTCTAATGTGTTTGGGTAAAATTGAAAAGGCTAGAGGATTATGCTCTACTCCCTTTTTGGGTAGTATCAAAAATTCAAATCCTTGAATCTGGACCAAGTCCCCATGTAGTATATTTTGTGAGTCACCTTTAGAGAGGGTTAACCATAGTGGACATTCCCTTTATTGGGTCAACCACATGGATGAAACCTCAAGTGGTAATAGCCATTTTTGCTGTGGTAGTAATAGCTGCTATATAAATATCTTTGTGGAAGAAATCTCCATGAGCATGGTCTCTTGTTGGGCTGTCAGATCTCCCTAGTAGCTCCTGATTGATTAAATTCTTAGACTATGCCAAAACTCCAATGTGCCTGGATTGGATTTTTCCCTCTTGAGATCACAAAAGTTGCAGAGTCAGACCATTACTAAAAACCCTAGCGAGGCAAAAATTTTCATTTTCTAGGACTATGTGCGTCATTGAAAAACTTTTTTGAGAACATACACAAATAGCATTCCTAGGGATTAGAACAATAAGTCACTTGATTTTTCATGTGCAAGGTTTCTTTTACCCTTGCTCATTGTTTTCAAACATGCTTGAATTCCCTTTCTTGTTGTTCTACGTGCTTGTTATCTACTTGGTTACTAGAAACGAATGAACCCAAGATGAACTATTACATAGATATTCAAACCTACATAGAAAATTTTGCAAATAATTTGAAAATGAAAAACTAAAAAATTACAAATCTTAAGCAAAAATCCTTTCTGGAATCAAAAGTCATCCTCTAGTCTCAGAAAGCCGTACGAGTTTTCCCAAAAGTCATACCAGAACCCCTAGAGTGTCGTACGGGAAGTAGTATATTGTCGTTCAAGTTTTGTCTCAAAAGTCAAGCAAAAATAAACCCTAGTGCCAATTTTTGTACAAATCTTGTCAACTTTCATGGCAGAGCTAACCTAGACTCGTATGAGCCTGGAGAAACTCATATCAAAATTTTGAAAAGTTGTCAGAAAACTCCAAAATTTGTTAGAAATCCAATTTTTACAGCCAATTTCCAGATTCTATCAGAAAATTCACTATGTCAGGAACATAGCAGAACAATCAAAGAAATCCAATCTATTTGCCTAAATGTGGTCTCTTGAGTTTGATCTATCCTTCTAATCTTTCGATTTGAATCCCTCTTGATCTTGTGTCAAAACCTTGTCAACATCATGTTCAAAATTATTTCTTAAAATGGCTAAGTGTTGTGAGCTTGTGTCTGCCATCTTTTGGGAATCTACCCATACTACTATGGTATAGTATCCTTCATTTACGTCCAAACTAGTCTTCAATCAATCCAATCTTGACAAGGTTGCATCATTCAATCTTCTTAAATAAATTCATTCTTCAGTTGTCTTAATCTTCCTCTTTTGCTTCACCCAAGGTTAATGGTGGAAACTAGAGCTTCATCATAGAGAAAACAAGGAGAACAACCCAAATTCTCTTCAGTTGCATCTTATGTGATTGTTCAAACATTTCATCAACCCTACGACACTAATAAATTTGTAGAAGATGCTCTTGGCAATCTTTTCTTGAAAGGTGGCTACGTCACCCCTCCTGCATCAATCCACATAGGTAATCAACCAACCCCACCTCAAACAATCTCTGGTAGTCCTCATAACAACACAATGTCTCAAGGAGGAGGAAACCAAGGATCCCAAGATCATTACTCCAATCATGGCGGAGATGCTGAAGCAACACCCTCTAAAATTGCCCAATATCAAAATGATGATAACTTCAAGAGAATGATGAAACACTTCTTGAGGGAAGACAAAGAGGCATACTTCCTAGAGTTAGCTCAACAAAGGGCTAAACTTCCTCTAAAATTTAATGTTGAAGATATCTGTGAGCAAGGCTTTCGAAGGTACTTGTTATCTATTTTGAAAGGCCTAAATCAATCAAATGTTAAGAGTCTAAACTAGCATTCAATCAAAACAAAAACAAAGAGCTCTAAGCAAAGCCACCTCAGATTGAGCTAGAAACAATTTGCACCCATGCACTGTTTGATTTGCTCAGATTAGAGGGATGTGGATGTGCTCTCTAAGCATTTGGAGCATACTCTAATGCATTTAGGATGATTTGAAGCTCATGAAAACCCCAAAATTGGCACAAAATAGGTATGGAACACCTGATTTGCCCCTAAGGCCTCAAGAACTCAAGCTATGCTTTAATGGAGATTTAAGCTACATGATGAGTAATCTAGGATTGATTTTAGACCAAATTAGATGTGATATGATGCTATGCTATGCAAAACAATAATGAAAAGCTAGATTAATCCATTATTTCTAAGCTTATGATGAGCTAAAATACTTGAAAGTAAACTAAATTAGAATGATTTGCTAAGATCTAACATGAAAATGACATTATAAGTTTGCTATTGCTTGAGAATGAAAGTGGATTGATTTGCTCTTGAAAGGATGGGTATTTATAGGATTTCTAAAGGCTTGGGGTAGGAGGAATGAATGGCCAGGATTGAAATCCTTAAGAGAGGCCAAGATTCATTCAAAGGGAAGCACATGGATTGTGCTAGTTCTTAGCCAATCAGGAGGTGACACATGTCACAAGGTGAGTGGATGAAGGGAAGGGCAAAGAGGAGTCAACAAAGGGGGCTCCAAGCTCATAACTCTCCAAATAAATGCTTGTAAGAGCAATGAATGGGCTTTAAGAGGCTTTGAAGACTTTGGGGAAGCAATAAATGCTTTGTGGTTGAGATATTTGGAAGGGAAGACTTTGCTTTGGTTTAGGAAAGTCTTAAGCTTGGTTAGGATTGCACAAAGGTTTAAGGGTATGATTAGGATTAGATTAGGACAAAATAGGATTAGGATGGGTGAAGAGGTTGGATTTGAGAAGATTCTAGAAGAGTCTAGAATTCTCCTTGGTTTTATGGAATAAAAGTTTATTCATTCCAAAAGCTTAAGTTTTGGGAATATTTATTGAAATATTTTCAATAAATATGAAATTTAAATATTTAATCTTAATTAAATATTTAGCCTTGGGATTAGGGTTAGAAAAGATGGGATTAGCCTTTTAATCGAGATTAAGAAGGAATTAGAAGATTTTGGAAGAGGTTAGTGGTCTAAAGGAAATTGGCCAAGTTTTGGGCAAAAAATAAATTAATTATTTATTTTGGGATTTTTGGTCAATTTATTAATTAAAATAATTAATAAATAAGGAGATAATGTTTAAATAAGATTTAAACATTTTTGGGAGGGATTTCTTAATTAAATATTTTTAATTAAGATAAAGGGATTTAATGACATAAAAATAAATAAATTAATTAATAAATGATGATGTCATCGGGGATTTTTCAAAAAATAAAAATACTTTATTTTCTAAAGGATTTTTAGGTGTCTACATTTTGCCCCTCTTTGATGCGATGCCGCAAGTGGCATGGCGTCAAAGACAAGAAAATAAGATGCCCAAGGCTAGAACTTAGAGGAATAAGGGATTGTGCCCCCTCGAGAAAATAACACAAGGAATAAACGTTGTGGAATGTTCTCGAAAGGAAACAAAGAAGGAACGACTGAGGAAGCAGGGGAGATAAATAACCAAGCGTCCAAGAGCAAAGATGGGTGAATGCAAGATGAGATGGAATGCAAAATGCAGGATGCAACTATATGAGGATGCAAGATTAATCGATATGATGCAAGATGCAGGGGATTTGGGGAAGCTCCATGCTTTAGATCTTTTAGAGAGCATAACCTAGTTTAATATAGAAATGCTAGAGACCTGCCAAGGATACTGGGATCACGAGGCCTTGTCACCAGTGTTGCATAGGACTGATGCTAAAAAGACACGCAGGGTTGCCCCAGCATCACGCATGAACCCAAGAGGAAGCTTGGTGGAAACGATGCTGAAGAAACCACAAACACATGACTGACTCACAGGCAGAAGCAAAAGATCAAAAGACTTTGCCCCAGATTATCCTCATTCACAGCGCACCATGATATAAAGGATTGTGGTGACTTTGAGTAGAGAACAACGAGAAGCTGTAAAAGATTAACAAGACCCAAAGGACAAAATCCAAGGCCAAAATGATAACTCCAAAAGACAACCTTTGCCAAGGAGAGAGATTTGATTTGATTGATGGCGGGAAGATTGGTCTGAACGTGTGGAAGGATACATCGACACGGACCTGGTGTGCTTGGTGGAAGATTAAGTCAGACAGGGAGGATACAACTGAGGGGACCCATGATTAGGCTTAGGTCAGACAAAATAGAAGCATACATCTGTGCGGACCCGATGCTAATGGGGAGAATGCTATGTTGCTCATTGGAAAATGATGAAGTTCAAAGATGGTCATGATGATCAAGGATAGTCAACAATTGATGTTGTTGAAGTACAAGGCTGGGTAGGACAAGATTTTTGATCAAATACTGCTGCAAGACTGACGAGGATATGTACAACAAGACAATGACAAGGGATGCCGAACACAAAGGATGGGACCTAAAGACACATATGTACAAATGAGCTCAGGTGGAGACACGATTGACGCTATGGTACAAGACTCAAGATTAGGATGTACAAAGAACCTGGGGATGAAGCTGAAAAACTCCAAAGATATGCAAGAGGATGCCCCAGTTGGGCTGGAAGACCAAGATGGACTGGTGATGGATGATGTGTCCTGAAATGACATGGATTTGGGAAGGACATATCCCAACGATGATGATTGGATTGAGATCAAGGCTTGCTACAAGACTAAGGATTTGGATTGGATGGATTGGCTTGATCTTGGATGTTGGATAGCTAGAGGATGTGGATAGGATTGGAAGATCGCTAGAAGACTACTAGGAATGGTTGGATAGGGATGAATGGCATTGGATTACAATGAGGTTAGCCTATAGCTAGATACCAATGACAAGGGAAGATACTGGGTGATGGAAAGATGGAAGAAATGCTTAGGATGAGGATGATGGAACTGCTAGGAGATTTGGATGGAAGAACACTTGAGGATTGGATAGAGGAAGATTTGGGGAGATTGGATGGCGGATTTGCTTAAGGTTTGGAAGATGGAATGCTGGAGGAACCGCTGAGGGATAGGGATGGAGGAATGCTTGGGGAGATTGGATGGTGGATTTGCTTAGGAGATTTGGATGGAGGAAGATTTGGATTTGGATGGAGGAACTGCTTAGGAGACGTGGATGATAGATTTGCTTGAGGATTGGATAGAGGAATGCTTGGGATTTGGATAGAGGAATTGCTGAAAGATTTGGGAGATGGGATATTTTGGATGAAAGATAGTCTCCACGGAATATGTCACCAAGGAATAAGATGCCCCCTGCTTAGGATAGTTCATTCATTCAGAGGTAGTAGGATGGGGTACGATTGGATGGAAGATATGCTGACAAGAGGATGAGGAAAGTAGACAGAAGCTAGGATGAATGGATTGGATAGAGGATATGTAGCTGAAAGGTGTAATGGATGCCAAGAAGGTGCCCAAAAGCATGTATACTTGGTAGTCTTTGTTTTGTCATCAAGATCCAAAAAGGAGAATGAAGGAAGCGAGAGACAAATGGGATGGAGGAGATGTTGGATAAGATGGAAGAAGGGAATGGCCCCCAACTATAGAAAGGAATTGGGGGGGGACCTACGCATGACGCATGTTTGCCAGGTTTTCACCATGGTACTTGTCCAAGGTGCTTGAATTGCCAAGTTTTCACCATAGGATGAATGTTTTTCTCTTTTCTTTTTTTTTGATACTTTTCTCTTGATTTTTTCCAATTTTTATGGATTTTCTGATTTTTCGCTGATTAGATGCTAACCTTCTGATATTTTTGATGTGTTGTTATCTTTCTTCACTGATCTTCTGACTTGTTGTTGACATTTTCTGATTTTGCTGACCTGCTGATTTCTCTAATTTGTCACTGACTTTCTTCACTGATCTTTCTGATGTGCTTGGATGTTGGTACAACTTTGTTAGGATGGAGGAATTATGCAAAGGCATGGATGAGATGGGGGAGATGGGAAATATGGTGGTATAAAGTGTTTGGATGAAAAGATGGAAAGTGATCGTGATAGGGAGATGCTGTTAGGACCAACATTGGCACATGTTGTGAAGAAGGGGGCTGAAGTTGATGGGATGCAGAAGACAAATGTGGAAATGATGGAGGATTTGTGCTAGGAGATCTTGTAACATAGGGATCCAAGATGGATTTAGGAGATGGAGGAGAAGACTGAGTAGGTGGGGGATTAGCAACTTTAGATGCCATTGTGGATGTTTCTTGTAGATGCATTACATCTTTTTTCTTTGGGATCCACATCATTTTTGCTTTAGCTTTGGTGGGCCTTTGTGGCCATTGGTATGCATCAGATTTTGCTTTTGCTTTGCTAGGCCTTTGTGGCCATTGGGATGCTTTGGATTGCTTGATTGGATTTTGCTTTGGTTGACCATGTCGTTTAGACTGGACATGACAATCCTTAGATCTGTGTGGATATTTCCTTTTATTCATATTGGATATGGCATCCAAATTGTGGGGAGCTTCGGAGTGAATATGAGGAGATGTGTGGGATGGAGGAAATATAGATGGAGAGATGGAAGGAGATTGGTAGATAGGATATGTGGGAATGTGCCTTTATTGATCCTGACTAGGGATGTTTGGATTTTGGATGAAAGACTGAGTAGGATAAGATGGGGGATGATATTTTGGGATGTAAGGGTCCCAAAATGGATTGGGTATGTAGAGGATATGTGCTGGAAGATTTTGGGACATAGGGACCCAAAATGGATTTGGAGGATGAAGGAGGAATGTGATAGGTTGTCTTTGGTTGTAATGATGGAGGAGGAGGAATGGTGTTGTATGCTTTGGAAGATGTGATGGTGGGTTTGGAAGGATACTTGAATTTATCTTTAGTTGTACCAACATTTCTGGAGGAAGTGTCTTCTTCTGATGTGTGACCAATGCCACATAACTTTGGATGTTTCTTGTCTTGGATAGGCTCCAGATTTCCTTGTTCATGGATGCCTAGGCCTTTGTCTTGATAATTCCATTTTTTGAGCATTTTATCCAAACAAGGATATTTCTGACTTGGGGAATATGATAAACATCCAATTTCTGGTTCCTTGATGGAAGACATGGAACTTATTGCTTCTGCTTCAAGTGGACTGCCTTTGACAAATGTAAGTGATCCAAGAGGATAGAGTGATGGTTGTGAGATAGTTTGGATTGGAAGATCCTCAAGAGGAGAGGATAGGATGGTGGGATTTTGACTGGGATTGGGGGATAGTAATGGATCTTTAGTTGGAGAAATTGGGATGATAGGATCTTGGATTGGAGGAATTGAGGTTGTAGGATTTTGGATTGGGGGTGATGGAAGCAATAGAACATGTGATGGGGGAAGTGAAGGGATTGGATCTTGATTTTCTTCTGTGAGTATTTCAACATGCTTTTGGGAAAGATCTTGACATGATAGGATTTGTGTGGATAGAATGCTGGGGGATGCATGGATGGACTCTTCAGATGGGGTGGATGGAAGGATGGGAGATTCTATAGTTGTGATGTCTGGAAGAAGGAAGAACTTTTTAGATGGTATGGATGAAAGGATGGAAGGTTCTATAACCGTGATGGCAGGAAGAAGGGTGAACTCATGAGGCTTATCAGATATGCTTTGGATAATGCTAGGAGGAGGTGATGTTGGTGGGGATGGGATGGAGACCTCAGATGGAAGGGACTCAATGATGCTAGGAGATGGAAGAGGATCAATGAGTGGGATGTATGGAAGATAGAAAATAGATGGGAGTGATGGATGGGCCTCATCAATTATGTTTTCACGTAAAGGTTTGAGATGGCTTGGCTCTTCAACTTTAGGAGTGGGATTTGTTTTTGGCTTCCTTGTGAAACCCCTTGGAGACTTTTGTGGTGAATAAGGATTGGAATGTGGAGGAGATGGAGAGCTAGGATATTCCTCATATGAAGATGGGGTGGAAGATTGTGAACTTTCTTGAGGTGATGATGGTGCAAATGAGGAGTTGGAGGATGGTGGGTTGGGAGAAAGGATTGGAAGACTTGGTTTTTGGTTTTGAGAATGATTTGGAGGATAAGTAGATGGAGGGTTCGGATAAAGGATGGGAAGACTAGGATTTTGGATTTGGGGGTGATTTGGAGGATGAGTGGATGGAGGTTTTAGATAAGGGAAGTAGCGTGAAGTGTTTCAAGGGATTGGTGGAGATTGGGATATGACCATAGCAGGAGATGGAGGTATGAAGGATGCATATGGAGGATGTGTAGGTTTAAGATAGGGATAAGGTGTGGATGGATAAGATAATGGATTTACCTTGCCAAGGACATGAAAGGGAGTGCTAGTGGATAAGCGTGAAGGCATGATAGGATATTTTGGAGGAATGATTGGATGTTGGGGGATGTTTGGAGCAAACTTGCTAAGATTTTCAAAATATGCATCGTGATATACAAGGCTTTCATCATCTTTGGGATAGGATGGATTGAGGGGAGAGACATAATAACCAAACTCATCATAATAGTTTTGAGACATGCTGACTTGTGGATGAGTTGGATAAGGATGGAGGATGATGATGGGTTGGAAGACTAAGACTCAGATTGGGATGACTGGCAGGATCAGACTGGGATTGGATTTGGCTCAAGATTGGAAGAAGACTGACTCTAGAGGAAGATAGACAAGGGGATGGGGGATGACCAAGATGACACTGCTAACCTAAGATAGGAGGAAAGGATGACAAGACTGGATTGAATATGACTGGAAGACCATGATTTGAGATTCTAAAAGCTTTGGACATTTTTTGGATTTTGGGAGGATTTGGACTGACATGGCTATTCTGAGTATCTTTGAACCAAGTTGTAGATCAGTTTGATGTTTTCCAATGGCAAAGGATAGATTTCAACAAAGATTTTTGAAAATGCAATCTCCGCAAGGGACAAAGCAACCTTGTGGGATACAAGCAGGATGACTGACTCTGATAAAGCTTTGAAAAGTGTATGTTCCAACAAGTGTTTTCATGGAGTATTGACTGTCAAGCACTTCAAACAGATCTGCCTAAGGAAGGTGAGTATCAAAATCGCTTGCCCACAACTTGGTACCCCCTAAAAGGGAATACAAATGGTGAGTAATCTTGAGGTGATCCGGTAAACCCCTTGGAATCGGTCCTTGCACAAGGATTTTGATACTTTCGGATGTAGATAGGGTAGCCTCTATTTTATCAGGTTTTTAATAGTTCCATGGAGTCTCCATACCCGGTTATGCTGACCGCCTGTGACTCACTTAAGAGCCTAGCCAACAACGCTGGGGGAGGAATATTTACCTTTCCCCAGACATTTGCATTTGGCACAAGACACCCGGCAATTAGGAGATGTAAGTGAGTACTTTTTGCCTTCACTTTATTTATATACCGGCCAGGGGGGATACTGGTTTGAGGTCATTCTCCGAGGAGGAAGCGCTTTTCTCCCTGGACAGGCCTCGCTAAAAGTAGAACAAGTGAACTTGTCCGAGTCCAAATGTTCTACGTTGCTTACTTTAACAAGGATTTACAAAAAATGAAAGCTCCTAGATGCACATCAAGCAAGTTTGTTCATTTTTCCAAATTGATTAAGTGATGTTTGAACTTTGAAAATGAAGACACACGTGTTTAGATTTTGATTTATTCTTTTCTTCAAAACGTAAATGATTTGAGCGTTTGCAAATTCTTTCCTTTTGGACATTCAAGATTGATATTTGCGAGTTGATTTAAGAACTTTGAAATTGTGCTTTGTTTTATCCTTAGATCATTCAAGATTGTGTTCATTTGCTTTCTTTGAAAACTGAAACAAGAGAGGGAATAGAGTGTTCGTTCCCTTTAGTGCATTCGAGATTGGGTTTGATTTTCAAAATGACAATGACACTTTAGGACCTAAGTTCTTTCCTTTAGTTTCATTCAAGATTGAGTTTGACCTTTTGCAAAATAAAAAATAAATCCAGTCCCAGGCAGAACAACACCAAAAGGCGACACTGTCCAGCTTATAGGCGACACTGGAAAGTGCAGAGGTGACATTTCATTCTTACAAGCAACATTCTGTACCTTTACAGGTGACAGATAACTATGCAAAGGCGTGATTTCTTTCTTCGACAGTGTGATTTAATTACTTGTAGGCGACAGAAGAAGAAGTAGAGACAGAATAGAAGTTATGGCTGGCGGAAATCTGTCAGTAACCAGGCGTGAAAATAGTGTCTGTACGCATGATTTGATTTCTTGAAGGCGTGATTTAATTGCTTGAAGGCGTGACTGTATTGTGTGTAGGCGACATTTCTTTTCATGAAGGTGACATTTCTTTTCTTGAAGGTGACATTTAATTGCTGTAGGCGACATTTAATTGCTTGAAGGTGACATTTCATTTGTTTCCTGCAAATACAAGAATATAAAGTATAATCTCATCAAAATGATTGTGGTTTTGGTCCCACCGGGTGTGCCAGAATGTGAGAAAGGCTTTCAAAGGTACCTGTTATCTATTTTGAAAGGCCTAAATCAATCAAACGTTAAGAGTCTAAACTAGCATTCAATCAAAACAAAAACAAAGAGCTCTAAGTAAAGCCACCTCAGATTGAGCTAGAAACAGTTTGCACCCATGCACTGTTTGATTTGCTCAGATTAGAGGGATGTGGATGTGCTCTCTAAGCATTTGGAGCATACTCTAATGCATTTAGGATGATTTGAAGCTCATGAAAACCCCAAAATTGGCACAAAACAGGTATGGAACACCTGATTTGCCCCTAAGGCCTCAAGAACTCAAGCTATGCTTTAATGGAGATTTAAGCTACATGATGAGTAATCTAGGATTGATTTTAGACCAAATTAGATGTGATATGATGCTATGCTATGCAAAACAATAATGAAAAGCTAGATTAATCCATTATTTCTAAGCTTATGATGAGCTAAAATACTTGAAAGTAAACTAAATTAGAATGATTTGCTAAGATCTAACATGAAAATGACATTATAAGTTTTCTATTGCTTGAGAATGAAAGTGGATTGATTTTCTCTTGAAAGGATGGGTATTTATAGGATTTCTAAAGGCTTGGGGTAGGAGGAATGAATGGCCAGGATTGAAATCCTTAAGAGAGGCCAAGATTCATTCAAAGGGAAGCACATGGATTGTGCTAGTTCTCAGCCAATCAGGAGGTGACACATGTCACAAGGTGAGTGGATGAAGGGAAGGGCAAAGAGGATTCAACAAAGGGGGCTCCAAGCTCATAACTCTCCAAATAAATGCTTGTAAGAGCAATGAATGGGCTTTAAGAGGCTTTGAAGACTTTGGGGAAGCAATAAATGCTTTGTGGTTGAGATATTTGGAAGGGAAGACTTTGCTTTGGTTTAGGAAAGTCTTAAGCTTGGTTAGGATTGCACAAAGGTTTAAGGGTATGATTAGGATTAGATTAGGACAAAATAGGATTAGGATGGGTGAAGAGGTTGGATTTGAGAAGATTCTAGAAGAGTCTAGAATTCTCCTTGGTTTTATGGAATAAAAGTTTATTCATTCCAAAAGCTTAAGTTTTGGGAATATTTATTGAAATATTTTCAATAAATATGAAATTTAAATATTTAATCTTAATTAAATATTTAGCCTTGGGATTAGGGTTAGAAAAGATGGGATTAGCCTTTTAATCGAGATTAAGAAGGAATTAGAAGATTTTGGAAGAGGTTAGTGGTCTAAAGGAAATTGGCCAAGTTTTGGGCAAAAAATAAATTAATTATTTATTTTGGGATTTTTGGTCAATTTATTAATTAAAATAATTAATAAATAAGGAGATAATGTTTAAATAAGATTTAAACATTTTTGGGAGGGATTTCTTAATTAAATGTTTTTAATTAAGATAAAGGGATTTAATGACATAAAAATAAATAAATTAAATAAATAATTAATTAATTAATAAATGATGATGTCATTGGGGATTTTTTAGAAAATAAAAATACTTTATTTTCTGAAGGATTTTTAGGTGTCTACAATATCATCACACATGAGGAAGAAACTCCTATCACAACCATGATGAAATAGATGCATGCCATGCAAGTCAAGCTCAACAAGCTAGAAAAAGAGAAGGAACCTAAGGAGTTCTCCATGGAGGCCCTATGCCTTTTTCTATTTGATAGAGACTTGGACATGCCACCATTCCCAAAAAGAGTGGAAATTCCCAAATATGACAAATACAATGGAAACTCTGATCCCCAAGATCATGTCAGAGAATTCTGTACTAAATCCATGGAGTTCATGCATGAACCAACCTACTTAATGCATCTTTTCCCATGATCTCTGGGAGGGGCAACCATTCATTGGTTCTCAAAAATGCCTCCAAAAATAAAAAATTTTGAGGAGTTGATCAAGCTATTCTATCAAAAATACTCCTACAACATCCAGCATCTGGTCACTATGATCGACACTTGCAATCTGAAACAGAACTCGGGAGAATTATTCCTGACTTTCCTTAAACGATGGAGGAAAAAGTTTTCCCTATATGCTAGACCCATTCCAGAAATTGAGAAGCTGGAAATTTTCATCAACAATCTTGTTCTAGAAATCAACTACCATTTGCAAATGCAAAATCATACATTCTTTGATAAAATGGTAGAAAATGCAATCAAAATTGAGAACGTACTCATGAAAAAAGGAGACATATCACTTCAAAAAGACAAGTATGAATCTGGATCTAGTTCTAAAGACAAGAACAAAAACTGGAACAAGATTAAAGGCATCATCATAGATGGCATTTTTGATAATGTGTGTGCCCCATCTAAGGCACCCACTTTCAATCTCTTTGTTGGCACACAATCCATCAAAGCCTCTAAGGTCAAAGTGACAGAATCAAACAAGAAGCCATCTGACTACAAACCTTGGGCTACCGATCCTAAAGGCAAGTTTACTCCTCTTGGAGAATCTCTGGAATCCACCATGAAAACTCTATTGGCTAACAAAATCATCACATTGCCTGAGATCTAACTTTTTGATCCTGAACCTAATCCAAAATGGTGGAAAGAGAATGATTTATGTGACTTCCATCACATTAAGGGTCATAAAACTAGTAACTTCTAGTGCTTAAAGCATCTCATACTAGACAAAATTGATGTGGGAGAGATTGTAATTGATAATCATAAAAGCAATAATGATCATACAGCATTCACGGAGCCATTTCTGAAACACAATCAAGGAGATTCATCTTCTCAACCTAATATGGGTGCTAAATTCAATTACACCTACTTTGGAAATGATGATGTCATAAACATGGTTGAACCTTTCTTATCTAAACATTGCAATGTCATCACCATTGTAAGAAAGGATAGAGATAATCAATCAACAAATGCAGTAGCTCAATCACAAGCTAAGGCACATCTACAAGAACAAATCTTAGATTCATCAAATGTCCATAAGGTGCCTTTCAATATTTCATCTACTTCTAAACAGAGGGCTTCCTCTAAATCATAAAATTCTAAAGACATGAGACCAACATCATACAATATTATCCAACAACTCTAGAATACTAATGCAAAAATATCAATGTTTGAGTTACTTCGAATATCTCCTGCTCATAGAGCTATTCTAGATAAAGCTCTACTTGGTTCCAATGTTCCTAACAATCTTGATCTAGAAAGATTTTAGACTATGGTTGGTCATCTGACATCACATCAATATATCTCCTTTTTAGAGGAAGATGAAAATTTGTTGAGTCATCCACATAACCATCCCTTGCACATTGAAGTCTTGATCCAAAATCATCGGGTCAAACATGTGTTGATAGATGGAGGCACTAGTCTAAACATTTGTTCTTACAACCTGATCACACAACTGGGATTATCTGAAGCTTCCATTATTCCTAAAAAGAAGATAACTATCAAAGCATATGATGAGCAAGAAAGATCTTCCAAAGGAACAATTTTTTTACCTATTAGAACAGGACCTATTATCAAAGACATCACTTGCCAAGTTTTAGATCTACCTTTGGTCTACAACATACTTCTAGGGAGACCCTATATACATGAAATGTGAGCTATTCCTTCCACATACCATCAATATTTAAAATTTTCTTATGAAGGAGTAGAGGTGACTATTATAGCTGACATATCTACAACTTGCAATGCATTGAAAGAGAGTGCTGACAAACTTGTTCTGAATAACAGATAATCTTCCACTAAGAAAATAGACATGGAATCTACATCCAAGATGGAAGAAATTGAAAATGAAGTCAAAATCAAAGACAAAGGCATGGGAGAATATACTATGGAACTAGTCCTATCTCTGATAGCTCTCCCCATCTCAGCTAAATCTTATGGATAGTCTTTAAAACAACCAAAACAAGAATTTAAGGAACCTCTTACTACCTATAAAGGGAATTTTTTTGTAGAACAAGTGTCCGAATAATAATTTGAAGAGGATGAATCTATACTTTCATGGCTATAAAAAGATGAGTCTCAATCCCAAACTATTCAAGCATGTGACACTAAACCACCAAAAATTCCTTCCAAGTCATATGGGCCAGGGGATAAATTGATAGCTAAAATGGGATATCCTGGCAAAGTACCCCTAGGAGTGAGAGGAAAAGGTCTCACAACACCCATTTCACATGTGGGTCGACCTAACAAAGATACCATGGGCCTAGGCTATAGAAATAAACCTTTCTATCTCAAGGGTAACTCTTCTCATGTAATAGAACAAATAGAGCCAGAAGAGCACAACAATGAAGTAGAGGGAAAAAAATAGGGTGATAGTGATGATTCTGATACTACATATGTTTTTCCCTATGAACATGTTTCTAAAGACATCCTACACATGATCAGAGATGAAGATGAGCCAATAAAAAGGATCAATGTAGTAGAAACACAAGAACCTACTACTGCACAAATGACAGTCGCTACACAAGAACTGTCTGATCTTGAATCTAACCAAGAGGAACACACCAATGATTCTAAGACAAACTCTCATGAGTATGAATTCAAATCTAAATCTAAAGGAAACCTAGCTTGGGGAATTCGTCCAGATTTTACAGATGTTCTTAGATTTCCTAGAGGTCCAAAATCAGAAGATGAATCCAATGATTATGAAGGGGGAGTCATTCCAGAAGAAGATGAACTCATCATAGAAAAATATGTAGATGTCATTCACCAATATGCACCTACACCCGACATAAGTCTAGAGTAAAGTAGTGAACTTAACAAGTCTGATCCACCTACTCCCAAAGCGGAATCCAATAATGATGTTGTACCTCTTAATGAACTGAACATCTCAAGTAGTAGTATCACCTTTGATTTTGTGAGTTAGATCATTGCCAATGATTCCAATACCATGTGTGTTAATATGATTAGCTAATCCCTTCTAGAGCTTACTATGCAACATCTAGAGCTAATCAACCAAATGTCCAAAATCCAAACCAAGACATCTATACCTTCAAATCGGACTATGCCCTTGCATGCTATCTCAATGCTATTGAACCTATGATGAATTCCATCAGTGAATTGAGTGTTAGCATGACAAATTCAAATATAAAATATCTCAGTCAAAAGAATAAGAGTAAAAAGAAAAAGATTTCTGAGGGTGAAAACTACTTTGTGGCAGTCTCAAAGCCTAAAATAGTAAAAATAAAAGATGTATTCGAAGGTGAAAACCTCTATGAGGAGCCTAAGGATGAGATATTTGATGTCCTTCTGAGTCATTTATAGGACAGATCTCCAGTACTAATTGATCCCACTCAATCTATCAACTTGGGTACATCAGAGGAACCACAACTGAGTCATGTAGTACAATCTCTATTAGAGGAAGAGAAACAAGCATTCACTACTTTCCTAACAGAAATGAAAATCAACTTTGCATGGAAGTATTCAAATATGCCAGGATTGGATCATGATCTTATAATGCACCATCTCTCTATAGCTCTAGGAGTGAAACCTGTCAAACAGAAGTTGCACAAGATGCATCCACATGTAGCACTTCTTGTCAAAGCTAAGCTAGAAAAATTACTAAAAGTTGGATTCATCTGTGTTATTGACTATGCTGAATGGATATCAAACATTGTGCCTATTTCAAAACCAAATAAATCTATTAGAGTGTGCACAGATTTTAGAGATGTGAAAAAAGAATGCCCTAAGGATGATTTTCCACTACCAAACATCGATATGATAGTGGACATGACTGCGGGTTTCGAAATGTATTCTTTAATGGATGGTTTCTCTGGATATAACCAAATCAAAATTGCTCCAAAAGATCAAGAGAAAACTACTTTCACATGTGCATGGGGTACTTTCTATTGGAATGTAATGCCATTTGGTCTAAAAAATGAAGGTGCTACATATCAACAAGCCATGACATCTATTTTCCATGACATGATGCATCGAACTATGGAGGATTATGTTGATGACACCTTGGCTAAATCAATGATAAGATCTGAACATCTGAATGACTTGAGAAAAATACTAGATAGAATGGAGAAGTTTACTCTCAGACTTAACCCTAAAAAGTGTGCTTTTGGTGTCACTTCTGGAAAGCTCTTGGGCTATATTGTTTCAAATAAAGGCATTGAGGTTGATCATGCTAAATTCAAGGTTATAATGGAGATGCAACCCCCAAAAAATATCAGTCAAATGAGAACTCTACAAGGGAGAGTGCAATCTATCAAGTGTTTCATATCTTAGTTGGCAGACATATCACAACCTTTTACAAAAATATTACATAAAGGTGTAACTTTTGCATGGAATGAAAAATGTGAGAAGAATTTCAGCCACATCAAGCAATATCTATCAAACCCTCCTATCTCGATGCCTCCTATTCAAGGGAAGTCATTGATTTTGTATGTCTCTGCTACAGATACATCACTAGGGGCATTGCTAGCACAACATGATGACAACATGAAAGAGAGAGCTATATACTACATTAGTAGAACACTGGTAGCATACAAGAAGAACTATTCAATGATTGAGAAAGCTTGTCTAGCTGTGATCTTTGCATCACATAAATTGAGACATTACATGTTGGCTCATACAACACAATTGGTAGCCAAGATAGATCCATTGAAATACTTATTGAGAAAATCTGCCCTCACAGGTAGATTAGCTAAATGGGTGATGTTATTAAGTGAATTTGACATTGAATATGTTCAAAGAAAATCTATTAAGGGCCAATTCATTGATGATTATTTGGCTGACGCACCAATGTTTGATGATACACCAATGCACATGGAATTCCCAGATTCCTCTATCATGAATCTCTCTTCTAGAACATGGCAATTTTTCTTTGATGGCTCCTATACATAGAATGGATCCAGAGTAGGCATATTATTCATAACACCACAAGGTTACTCAATACCTAAAGCTTTCAGAATAAAGTTTCCTTGCACAAACAATATTGTTGAATATGAAGCCCTTCTTAAGGGAATCAAGATAGAAATTGAGTGGCAAGTGACAGAGTTACATGTTCATGGAGACTCATAGCTAGTCATCCATCAAGTCAATGATGTATACCAAATGAAGGATGAAAAGTTAGTTCCATACAAATGCATGGTAGATGATCTAAAGAAATATTTCATATCTATCACATTTGAGAAAATCCCTAGAACAGAGAATAAGGTTGTTGATGCTATGAAAATGCTATCATCTCTACTACAACAGCCCGAACATGAGCTACGTTACGAGTTCCTAGTGGAAACACTATCATTCCCAGCCTATAATTTCCCAGAAACCCAAATGATTTGCAATGTTGTAGGTCATGATTCTTCCAGATACAAACACCTATTTTCCTACCTTCAAGACCAAATCATTCCTGAATCCTTTAATCGGTATGAGAAACAAAACCTTATCTGAAACACATCTCGATATGTTATCATTGGCAATGATCTATACAAATGGAGTCTAGATGGTACTCTTCTTAGGTGTTTAGAATGTGACGAGTCTCAACGAGCATTAGAGGAAGTCCATGAAGGTATATGTGGATCACATTCCAACAGTTTAACACTAGCTCAAAAACTCATTAGGGTTGGTACTATTGGCCTGAAATAGAAAAGGAGGCTATCAAATATGCTAAGAATTGTCAAAAGTGTCAAGTCCATGGGAACTTGATTCATGCACAAGAGAGAGGTCTTATCCCCTTTACTACACAATGGTCTTTTCAACAATGGGAATTTGATCTCATAGGAGCCATACATCCTCATTCTTCTAATGGACATACCCATATTATTACAGCTATAGACTATTTCACAAAATGGGTGGAAGTAGTCCCTTTGTCTCAAGCAACCGGCAAGCAAATATCAATGTTCATCTTGAACTACATCATATGTCGGTATGGAATCCCACATTCAATAGTCACAAATAATGGTGGTCAATTCAAGAACAAAGACTTAGATGACCTGTGTACCAAATTCAAGATTACACAACATTGGTCATCAATCTACTATCCTCAAGGGAATGGACAAGCAGAGGCATCCAACAAGAATCTATTGAAAATTCTACACCGTACAGTTAATAAAATAGGAAGAGACTGGCATCTCATGATCAATCCATCTCTCTGGGCCTACTAAACAAGTATCAGAACACCCATTGGGGCTATACCATTCACTTTATTTTATGGGTCTGAAGCGGTACTACCTATTGAGGTTGAAATCCAATCACTAAGAACTGGAATGCATGGTCTAGTAACTAATGATGACTAGAGAGTGTCTAGGTTGCAAGAACTTGAACTAATAGATGAGCGTAGACAAGTAGTGTATGATCATCTCAGAGTATATCAAAAAAGAATGTCTAGAGGCTACAACAAGAAAGTCAGACACAAAGAATTTCAGGTTGGTGATCTAGTCTTGAGAGAATATCCTAAAAATCAATCACATAGAGAATGCAGGGGGAAGTTTGAACCCAACTGGTTGGGTCCCTTTGTTTTCACTACTACTTTTGGCTCTGGTGCCTATCAACTCTCAATGAATAATGGATAACAACTCCAAGAACCAATCAACATTCTCCATCTAAATAAATTCTACACCTAAGGCATTTAATATTCAAAAATGTCTTGAAAATTTATAAAAATCAGAAAAAGTCTTGAAAAAATGAACATCCTAGTGAAAACCTAGCAATAGGCGCCTTGATGTATCACAAAAAAAAATTAAAAAATATCAAAAGTACAAAAAAATTGAAAAAAATGAAAAATACAAAAAAATGAGAAAAAGAAAAATTGCCTTGGTGAAAACCTGGAAACAGGCGCCTTGGTAGCAAAAATAGAATCTCTACCAAGATGGTGAAAACCCAGCAAACGGGTGCCACTTGTTCAAAATGCTCCATCTATCAATGCAATCTTGGTCTTTCCCAGCTTTCAGTCTGCTTTAGTTTGTATATATCCTTGTTTCAATAAAGTCAATCTGTACACCAATTGGCAAAAGTATCTGTCTCCTATCAATGTTCAAACTTGGGGGCAATCAAAGTCATATCCTACAATCCTTAGTATCTCAGATGTGTCATATCCAGTCAGGGTCCTTTGAAGCTACATCTAAGTTAGTTAGTCATTCTCCTTTCCAGAAAGTATTTTGCATCTACAACAACATAAACAAACATCAACACGAACGAAAACAATCTTTGTTGTGTGCTTTAATCTTCTTTGTATGCTTACTGATTCACATTGAGATTTTTGCACATTGTGTCCTTTTGAGCTCTTCGATATTGATGTCCTTTACATGATTTAGAGAGTGATGACTGGGGGCATAATCTTTTTTTTTTTCCACTTTGAGAAAAAATCTAATAACTTTGGAAATTCTGGATTGAAATGGTGTCCGTCTGTAAGAGCCTCCATCATGTGTTGGATGGCCATGAGTACCTCACCATTGATACCCATAAAATTAAAGAAAGTTTGATCTAGGTTACATCTTTTTGAATGATTTCTCAATCCTACTGTGAATGGCTATTATCAAAGGATGTGAATGATAAAGGGTCACTATAGGTAATTCACATTGGAGACAAGAATGAATTCTGCAAACTGTTTGGTGTGTTTGTTTTGCAAGGTGTATTCAGGTCATCATGACATTTATGTTTTGATGTGTATACCAATTGCTATATCAAAATGGACATGATATTCAGGTCATCCTAGCATTTATGCCTTGGTTCTTATATCTAATCCGACATTCCAAAAACAAAATTGATATTCATATGTCCATGGTTGTCTAGCCAATGGGCGTTGTATTGACTTTGGTGCAAAAATCAATATTCATATATTCATAGTTTCCTAACTAGTGGATGTTGTATTGATTTATTCGATTACATAATAAAAATTCAGTGATGAAAAAGACCGACACATGATCAGTGACTAAGTCCTAGGTCTTAGGTTTACATTTCATTTTGCACTTTGCATGATTGCATTTATCTCACAATTGCCCAAATCAGCTTGATGCTTAATGATTCTCCAAAACTACACTAAACATATCATAAGGACTGAGTATCACACGAAGGTCTTCATAACAGATCACCAAGCAAGCACCCCTGACTAATTTCAACGTTCTGAACCCATTTTCAGGATCAAAATCAAAATTTGAGATCATTTATATTGTCAAAATAGTGATTTCAAATTTTCAAACCTAGGACGGTCGACTGCTTGCATAATCGACCTTCAATCATCACAAAAATCTAGAATTCAACTTGACTGATTATCTAACATCAAACTATTGGAATTTCAACTTGGTCAACCATGGTCAAATCATGGTCAAACCTAGTCAAACCTGGTCTCCAGGACCTCCAAATGATGCAGAATGCATTCTCAAATGTGTATAACTACTTCTCAAATCAATTAACATACTTCTAAACCATTCAACATTTACTTTTCTTGTCAGATTTTGATTTTCATTCTAAAGGGGGAATGATATTGCACATCAATCAAATCTGTAAATCAAATCTTCTCACAGTAATCAAGACAACAACCATGTCTAATTGTTGATTCATCAAAAGACCTCATCGCTAGGGGCATATCACTTGGGGCATATCAGATTCATCGAGATCCATATCAATATGGTATTCTCTTAATCTTGTAAACTATATCAGCTCTTCGTAACCATGGTTCATTAGTGTTATTTCCTTGTTTCTTTGTAACTGACGGATTTAGATTTGACATCCTTTCGATTCCTTTGGACAATCAGGTTTGGATTCAAGACGGTTACTTCTTCATAATCATAAGGTTTAGAATCAGACATTTTTGACACTTTTTCATAATCACCAGTTCATTGTTGCTATAGTTAACATCATCTTTGGTCAATCGGGACCTAACATCTTCAAATATTTTAAATCAGTTTCTCTATCAAAATCAGTTAATCTCTCAGAATCTTTCATCATCATCAAAAACATATTAATCTTTGAACCATTGTGCTTCGCACAGTAATTCAAAGAGGGGCAAACTATAATACCCCAAAAATGGGCTAAAGGTTCATTAACCTCTTACATCAAAAATTTGATCAAAATCGACATCAAAGTCCTAGCCTAAGGCACATCTGCACATCAGTTTATCAAAAACCTAGTTGATTATCTTAATTTTGCATCAGAGAATATTCCTTGAATATTCCTAATTTATCATAATTATCTTTAATTGAATATTATTTGTCGATAAATGTCATTATTTATCCCAAAGTTGATTAATTAAATATGTTGAATATTTAATTAATTAATTTAATTTTGCCACTTAATTATTTAATTAGATTTAATTGCATTTATTCCTAATTAATATTGTTTTTATTTTGACAATAAATCAAAATTCCTATAAACAATCAATTCAATATTTATTTAATTGATTTAAAATCAAAGTTGTCAAATTTAATGATTTAATTGGAATAAAGTTTGATTTAATAATTGATTAACCCATAAATCAATTTTTTTAATTCAAAATCATTTAAGTGGAAAATAAATCACTTTATTTATTAAATTAATTCATATTAAATCATGCACAATTAGAAAAGCATTCTGATTAAATTTATTGTTAATTTCTTGTTAACTCAAAAATCCACGTGAGTTTATCAAGAATGATTTATGGTTTTTCTTATGCATCCTCAAACCCTAGATTTCTATAAAATGTTCAAGGCTCAACGCTTCATAATATATCCCTCGAATTTGCATACTTACTCTGGCAAATTGATATTTGAAGAATCAAGCTCTTGCACACAAGGCGATTATGAGACTTTTGTTATTGTTTTTGAGGGTTCATAGCATTCATTCATAGCATATCATTGTTAGATTAATTTGCATATTATTCCAAATCATTCTAGATTAGTTTCATATCAAGTTTTTCATCTTATTGCATTCAAAATCCAAAAAAAAAAGATTAATCTGTATTTCATCTTCATTGCTTTCAATCATTTAAATCCTTCATTTAGGTGTTGCATTGTCATTGATCTCAATCTAATATGACAATACCATACTTGCACCTACTAGAAGGAAGTAAATGACCTAGTTAGCTTAGTTTCATTTATTTACAGATTTCTTTGATTTGCTAACCTCTAATGTTTTACTGAAGTGTTGTGTCCACAACTAGGTACAATTTTCACACACACAGCCACAATTCCTGAATTGTGCATGAAATGTGGCTCATAGACTTTGTCCTATAGGATTACTTGATGAACTACTTGTTCACTTTTCATCGGTGGACCCCACTTATTTCTATTCACACCTTTTGAAACACCTTTTCTCTA